>QYAL01000035.1:1570-319006 GCA_003988805.1 Ploettnerulaceae sp. D365 | reverse complement strand
CCGAGGCTGGCATACAAAATATTAAAGGTTTCCAGTAAAGCAGCACTGCCAAGCATGACCCCTGCATTTTGGAACTGTTAGGCCTCCTACGAAGTAGAAGCTAGACAATCTTTCTGGGGGGACTGTACAGTAATGATGCTTGGCGAAGTGTTTTCATAGCCGAACCCAGAATGTTTCAGCAAAGTGCTGGCCAACCATATTCTTGTTTCACATTAGACGTAAGCTTTTCTGATTGGAGAAACTCTATACATAGTTCTGCACTGAGGATTTTTTGTTCGTCGAAGAAATTGTGATAGGTGGTGTTTTGGGAGTCAAACTGGATACAAAAAGATATCTTTGTCATTTGCTTGGGGAGTCGCCGGCATTGCTATCTTCTTCGGATTTGACATTGCTCTCGATATTTACCTTTGTTCCCATTATTTGAATCTCTCTGGCGTGCACACTTCGTACAGTACTTGTTTCCGGGCTGATGACGTTGACTGCTACAGTATCGGTGGAGGTGATTGTGTGCTTGAATGCTGGATTGCTTGATTTGTGTCTATTGTTGTCAGTTGCGGCAACACTTGCTTCACTATTCATACAAACAAGACTCTGATGATCTCTAAGATCTCTAAGATCTGTACTGCTCGACTACACTTGCTATTCTTCGCTCTTCTGATCACTTGTGTCAGGGTTCAAGTCCCCTGCCGAGAAGGTCCCAAGTCTCTTGGCAGTATCAGTTTTCCATCACCACAACCGAAGCCAAAACGCCCAGAATATTGGCAGTCAATAGCGTCCCCCACAGAAGTGTCAAATCTTCATTTTACTAGCGCAATGGATCTCTTGTTACTTTGAGGCTCCACAGATGATTCCGGCCTGTGCATTTTCATCGCTAGGGGTTTCAATTCATTTTACACCTCCGCGCGCCCTGACATCTGCGTGACAATATAGCCATAGGATTGGCTTAAGTTAGATACCTAGATGTACGACTCAACTTGTCTCGTCTTGCCTTGACCTTTTGCGTCTAATTCAACTTCTTTTCTAACCAAAGCTGGCCTTTTACTTTGTATTATACATTGGCAGGGCCGTTCATCCGTTCTTTAATCAAGAGTGCAACTTCCTTCTTCGCACAGCAGGAGCCGGATTCCTATTTCCAATACTATTATTAAGATGACAATGCCGGCCTTTCCAGTGAGGGAGGACGATCGAGTAGAGAGAAGAGGACGACGCCAAGCTCTAAATCGTCGTCAAGATCGTCACCGAAGAATCTCCAGACGAGATGATGAACCTAACTCCGATTCGGAAAGTGAAGATGAATCATCGACATCTCAGATGTCAGTACAGACAATAACTCGAGCGCCTCCAGCCTCTGCCATCACTCTATCTCCATCTCCGCCCGCCGCTCAAATCACGACAATAAGACTGACCATTTCGAAACCCTCCGTACGGCCTGTCACTACATCTGTGAGCTAGATTGTGTTTGCAAATTCTTACCGAAGTCTGATTGACTAACAGGCTGCTCCACGTCCTTCTTCGACAACTAAAATTTCCCTAGCAACCTCTATATCGTCATCGCCATCTGTTGCAGTTCCGGACCTCAATACTTCCATCAAAGGAAACAGAAACCTGCCTCCTTCTACTTCATCAGATTCAGTAACAGGGACATCACTAACACTGTTGAGCACATCCTTCCCAGCATCAGCTGTGAATGGAGTTCCAACCGGAGGAATGGCCTCGACCATGCTGACTATGACAACGACTACACTGCTACTACCATCCTCTTCACCATCAACTACGGTCCAGGTACAGACACCAGCCAATGCTTTAGGAGAGACGTCCGATTCTGCATCAACAGTCATACCAGCCAAGAGCAACGGTGGTCTCACACCTGGCGTAGAAACAGTTATCATCGTGGTTTCTATTGCTAGTATGTATTCTTTTTCCAAATTCAACAGTTCCCAACTCTCGGATATTGACACCCACTGCAGTCGTATTCGCGTTCATCGTCTTTATGTGCTTGTACTTTCACCGCAGGTCTCGTCGACGTCAACTCGAGAGCAATTCAAACCGCTCTAATGGGACTCGTTCTCTCTGGGGTGGAAGTGAAGCTACTTCGACCAATGGAGCACCACAAATGACGTCCATGCCATCCGCCGGGCCCCTTCCATCTTCCATCCCACCTGTTTCTATGCAACAAAACTCCTCGATGCGCAATGCCAACCCTTTTGCGGACCCAAAAAGACATTCATCTTTGACCAACAATGCTGTTGATCGCCAAGAAAGACTGGGACTTGTTCGTGCTGACCTGCTTGCTCCGCGGGAATTGACAGGAGGCCTGATGCGCTCAGCTACTCAACGACAAGCGTATCCTCCAGAGCCTAATCGGAAGCATATCAGGCAGGCTAGCGGCAACAATGTCGTGGGCAATGTTCCACCAGCAGTAGCAGCGACTGGATATCCAAGCAGCATGGTTCGGCCATTGGGACGGGACGAGGCGAATGCGATACTACCGAATGCGCGATTCGGAGATGAGGTTGGTGGGCATTGGGATGGCTCCGTGAACGTTGCAAGATACTCCAGGGCAGGCACGGAAACGAGTATACCGCATTGGAGGACACCGAGCCAGTGGGTTAATGGTAAGTAAAGGATCACACTCCCCTTAGTCTCCTCCACTTCGAATTCTTGTGCATAGATACGTGCACTTCTATCACGAGTGGCCCCTCCATCGATTAATTCTTGTATATGATCATGCAAAGCTAACTTTCCAATCTTTCAGATCAAAATAAGAGGAGCCAGGGAATGGAAAGACTACCCGGTTAGTTGAAGTTTGAGATAGAGATAAAGGGTGTATGCTTACGGAAGTTACGGGAAGTGGGAAATGAGGATTCTCGGACCAGTATACTCCTTTTTAAATCGTGGCCTTAGCTAGCTATGAAAACACATTAATAATAGAATATCATGATTATTATCTTGTTGATTATAACCGTATAAAGTTAAATAAGGAATATCAGGGAGCTGTATCACTAGCCAGGCACCAAAAATATCAACAACAACAGTCCCGACTCCCAAAATTCCAACAACTAATCCATCAACTCTTTCTTTCTCTCTATAGTATAGGATAATGCTCTTCTCGATCTCCACAAAAATATGCTGTGATGAGGTATAACATAACTTATAGTATTACATGATATCTCTCTCGATGAAATGCGATGCAAGAGGTATCTCCGCCGATGAAAGAGAGATTATAGTTTAGAAGCGTAGGATATATGTATGTGGCTGAATTCCATCTTTGATACAAGTATGGTGGCTACTTTGCCTGGAACTAGCTGAATACATGGATGGCGCATTGAAGTATGTTTCTGGTCCATTCTGGATATCCTGAAAAGGATTTGTTGTGGGTGATGGCGGGATTTTTGTTGGAGGAAGTGGAGGCTGGGAAGAAGTGTCGGGATTCGGAATTCCTAATTTCTTATCATGAATGGAGGAGTATCATCAGCAAACCTGGCGGGTTTGGAAAGGATATTGGATATTTAACGTAACAATATCTCATGCTTCAAGCTCTTTGCATAGTAATTTGTAAAATATAATGGCGACAGCACATAAAGGATATCTGGGTCAGCAACTCCATCTGTAGACGCTAACTTCATGGGGCTATTTGTAGCTTTGTCGTTGGCAGTGACATGGCTGAGGGGATCAAAGTCGACATCATTAACAATTCTGGATTTGCTATCTTATGTAAAACTTGTTCAGTAGATGGCAGCTTCTGGTGCAAATAACAGAGCCTATCAAATAGAAGATTAGCAAGATAGACTACCCCCTGTGTCTAGCCGCATGTTGTTCAATATTACATACAAAGAAATGGGATCCAACTTATCAATAGAGCATGTATATTACCTGTAGAGACTGGCAGCGATATCTTCCCATGGAAATCACTGCTACAAGACGGACAGATGTATGAATCAGTATGATAGAGTTCAAGTATAAGTTTATTTACTCCAATCCAGGGTAATGCCTGGAACTGGCCAGAAACCCTCTAGATTAAGCAAATAGCCCTTAGATCGAGCTACGTGATCATCTTCAAGCAACAGCTGTTCAACTTCGATCCTGCCTTTTCATCTCCAGTGTGGTCAGACGCTGAACCATAAACAAAGCCGAAGTCGTGATTCACCGCCCCCCAGTAGTAGCCACCTCGGCTATTTAGCGGCGGGTAGTCCCGCTGCAGAACAACAACATCACAACCTCCGCCTGCACAAAATCTTGAGGATCATATCTGAGGTATAATCTAACATAATGGAAAATAGCATTGCGGAGTAAGTTCAATTGTCTGTAATCTGCGCTTCTAAAGGTGCAAAAATGGAGGGAAAAGCTGGTGTGGTTGTTCTGCAATGTTCATGGAGAGACTGGTGGAAAGGGGCTCTACCGATGTTCGCGAGCTTCAACAACATCAACAAAAACCACGGCAGTAAACGCACAACATGAATTTCAAAAACAACGCTTGTGTCGCGTTATTCAACGCCTTCCTTCGATCTTGACCTCCCTCCACCTCCCATCACCACAACCACTCCGACCAACTCGCGCCACCACAACGTCCCATCTTGCTCCGTTGCGATCGTACACTTTGTCTCTAGCCGTACAGTAATCCCTAGTATCACATTCGCATCACTTGTATGCGCATGCTATAGTTTTTGCACCCAACACAATAGCTCTCCCCTCGAAGTTTCGCGATGCCTGCTCACAGATCGTTGCCACCAACTTCGTTGGGGGAGCAAAGAGTATCACAGACCAAGAGAGACTCGAGATCGAGCCGCAATTCGCGCCGATATTCTGCACGAGTCAAACAAGGAAGAGAAGAACGAGAGTGGAACTACCACGATGAAGAAGAGGAAGGCGCTTGTAAGTTTAAGAGAGCTATCCACGCGATCTTTCATTACTTATTATATACATCAGATGGTCTATGTGGGGAAACGCGCGACGATCTTGCAGCAACCTTCGGGTTGCCAGTCACAAACGATCAGCAAGATGACGAAGGCCAAATGGTCACATTCGGGCTTCGATACAGTCTGGAAGGTAAGCCTAATCCGCGTCGCTGAACTGAAAACTTGCTAAGTGAGAATATGTAGCCATGCAATTGCAACAAGTTTCATTGCAACATGTCCCAGGGGCCAATTACGGCTATCCTGTCACGGAGGAATGGACGCCACATGACGACCAGTTCTGGATGACACATCTGATTATTCCCAACGTGCCCCCGATCCCCCTGAAAGTATCCGCGTTTGCGAAGTTCGCGCAAAAGCTCAAGGGGGCGTTCACAGAGATTCCGCGCGCGGGCCGTACTGGGCCGGATGAGAGAACTTTAGCGAGGAAGGTCGAACTGCGCGAGAGGATCTTGACACAGTTCAAACGCAAGAGTACTCCCTATCCGCGGGGGAAACCAGGCAAATCATATAGCCTGAGACCACGGCAGAAACCCCGGATATCAGTAAAGCCAGTTCATCTTCGGCCCGCTGCGGTGCGGTTTTCTTTGGGATCAGCAAGTGGCTCCGAAGAGCCAGGCGGTCCACAGGGACCATACGATGGTTGGTCCGGTCAGCCAGACCACTTGATACCTTCAGTGGTTCGATTTTCATTAGGGTCAATTGATACCAGTGAAGAAGTCATTGGAAGAGAGCCAGTTATATCAGACGAATCTGATATTGGCTTTGGTGCTGAGACATCCTACGGATCAGCTGACCATGGGTCCATTCGCTCGGTGGAAGAAGCCGATAATGAAGGCATCCGGAGACGCAAGGAGGAACGACGGCGAACGGCCGTTGTTCAAACTTCTGATACTCAGACTGTGGTTTTGATCGACCATTCTAAACCCTTACCACCTCTACCAAATTCAAGCGACCCAGAGTCTGACGATCATAGCCTTCCCAGAAACAGTCTCCCAAGCCAGGGACAGTCTACCAGTGAAGGTAACGACTACTTCACGATACTAGAGAATGGACAGCGAATCAACTTCGAGGCTTCTCCGGTCTCGAGAGCGCGAGAGAGAATAAACGCCGCACGGAGATTAGGCGGCGAGATTCCTGATAAACCATGTCCAACCAACTTGCCTCCACATTCCGGTATTGGCGAGGTAGCGGGCGTAGACTATCGGGGGGAGTACCCTCAGGCAGCACGTTGGCCAAGACTGAACAGTGCAAACTATGCTGAGCAACGTGAAAGAGCAGATCGGCTCTGGAGATCGCTGCCGAGGGAATCAGGCGAAGGCGAAGAGATGGTCCGAGGCAGTCCTCAACAGCAACCATCCAATCAACCAGGAAGGTTGCGAAGAACGGATCCCATCAACTTCGATCTGTATCGTGAGTTGAATGGAGAGGAAGAGGAGGGTTCTGGAGATAGTACAGAGGCGGATGGGCCACACTATAGGGCATCAACAGAGGCCGACCACAGCGGATTGCGGCCAAGGGGGGGAAGAGCCGCAATCCAGGTTGGCCGTCCAGAGATGTTCGAACAGCAGCAGACTGTGCGCAATGCCGGATCGCGCCATGGCGGGAGCAGATCAGGAAGAGAAGCCTCAGGAGCAGCTGTTGTAGTCGATGTGGTGACTAGACGTCGTCGAGCGAGCACAATCTTCCAACATGGTTCTGGTCTTCGGCCTCTTCGGTTACCAAACCAGATTGGGTTGGCGTCTAGAGCACGGGATACTACGGAGACCCAAAGAAGCAGAAACGTCAACACAGTCTCCCCGATTCCGATCCCGAATCCGATTCCGAGTCCGAATTCCTGGTGGACAGAGATGAGCCATTCGCCTGGACATGAACATCTAGAGAATCCCAGCCTCAATCTCAACACAGACAACTCTATCACCGCCGCCAATTCATTCTCCCCTGAAGCCATTGTCCAAGACGGACCGACCTACGAGTCCCCATCTATTTGTGAGAGCAGTATCCTACCCACGATCGACTCAGGACACGGACTGCCTGTCACGGGTCCGGCGTCCAGTATGGACACCAATATCAACATCAATAGGTTGACCGTTCGTCCGCAAGAGGTCAACCAAGTCAAAGTCAAGGCCGTTGAAGATGCCCGTCAGATGCAGGCGAAAGTCAATGAGGAGTGTAAGAGGACCGGCAAGGATCCACCCCCATACGGCCTAGAGGAGTTGATCGGAAAGGGCAGTTTTGGAAGAGTTTACAAGGGGTAAGTTCAGAGCAAGCATGGATCACGTGGGATATCTTTATTGACAATTATTTGTTCTTCTAGCAAAGACATGAAGTCGGCAGCTGTAGTCGCCGTGAAAATCATCGACATCGATGAGAGCGACACCATCAATCCTCGTGACGCGGATTCGTACAGCGAGTTCCTCAAAGAAGTCAACGCCCTCAAGATTCTGAGCGAGAACAATGCCAAGAACATCAACCTCGTTATCGCAGCCTTGCCCGTTAATCAAGCAATGTGGATGATCACGGAATATTGTGGAGGTGGAAGTGTTGCTACTCTTGTAAGTGCAATCAAGAATCAAGACCTGAGTCCAACGGGCACGACTAACCCGGCCGATAGATGAAACCTACAGCACCTGGAGGCCTCAACGAGAAATGGATCATACCAATTCTTCGCGAGGTAGCTGAGGCTATCAAGTGGGTCCATCAGGCTGGTATCATCCATAGAGACATTAAATGTAAGTTCATGGTGCGATATAACAACGACCTAGCTGTCTCTAACACTGTCTAGGTGCCAATGTTCTGGTTACTGAACATGGTGATGTGCAATTATGCGACTTTGGTGTTGCTGGACTTGTAGAGAGCAAGTTAGATAAGAGATCAACCATCATCGGCACGCCACATTGGATGGCCCCCGAGCTCTTTGGTTCTTCGCCAAGCTACGGTAACGAAGTCGATATTTGGGCATTTGGATCAATGGTTTTTGAGGTTGCTACTGGTCTTCCTCCAAATGTTGCAAATGGCATTTCGTATGATCGACTGGGGAACCACCTGCAGCAGTACACCCCTAGGCTTGAGGGCGGTGATTACTCGAACAACCTGCGGAACCTGGTCGCTTACTGCCTCGAGGAGGACCCGAAGGCTCGCCCCTCGATCGATCAAGTGCAAAAGCATCCTTATATCTCTAACACCAGCTCCGCTTTTCCAACGTCGACATTGAAGGCTCTTGTGGGCTCTTTCAAAGTTTGGGAGTCTCGCGGTGGAAGCCGAAAGTCTCTATTCATGCAGTACGGTGCGCAAGGGGCAACTCCGTCCTTTCCTCCTTCTGATGATGAATGGAATTTCAACGGAACGGAGTACTTTGAGTCTAACGTATGGGGCCAGTATGGCGTCAAGGATGTTATTGAAGCTTACGGTCCTGCTGTCGTTGGCTTTGTGGATGAAACAACTCGTCCACCAGCAAAAGTCTCTCGGCGCCGCCCTCCCCCCGAAGCACTCTCGCGGCTTCCAGCTGCGCCGCTCGAGAAGATTTTTGATCCAAATACCCTATCTAACTATGAAGACAACAGCCGTGTACACTACGGAAGACACATGATGCAATCTAGCTCAACCGATCGGTCCGATCTGCCCCTGCGAGATGATTCTGCTCAGATCTCAATCCGCGATACAATGATCGATCTTGGAGGCCACAATCCAGAAACCGGGCTATCGAGTTTTACAGATCTGGATACGATCAGGGCTGGTCGACGAGGAAGAGATGAGAACGAAGCAGATGATGTGTCCACCTTGCACGACTATAGCAGGCCACCTTTGAGTGATCCTGCTGAAATTAACAGTAACCGTCTTACACAGGACTGGAAGTTTCCATCCATGGCACCACCGGCCTCCGCGGATCCAGAGCTCTCCAGATTTCCTACAACATACGAAACACCGCGACCTTCATTGACCCTGGGCTCTGGCGGACGCTCTGCTCTGGTTCATCATCCAATTGAGCCTGCAGGTGCTGTTATTGGAGGCTCAGGTGTTCAGCCAGAACGATCATCTATGCGTGAATCGCTTATTGACCTCGACTTGAGTCTGCCTGATACTATCCCAGAATTTCGGCGGCCTTCAACTGCTAATTCGGATGTTGGATCAACCACAAGTGAGCAGGTAATTCCCGGATATCCCTTTGAACTTGAAAGACATGCTTCAATGTATCAGCCAGCTCCTATTGAAGAAGGCCGAGAGCCCTCTATCTACGTATCAGAGGAGAATTTCCTCCCCCCACACCTCCGCAGTGGTAATATCGTACAAGATTTAGCGGACCTGTCCGATTTCTCTGCTTCAGATGCCGAAGGGACCAACGGCCATCGTCAGGACAGAGTTACTCTTTATGATGATTCTGATGATAGCCATTCCGTGATCAACCCTGGCCTGAGTAACGACCGTTCCGAAGGCCGCAATAAAGTCTCACACCACGATGAATTAGGTGATAACGATTTTAAATCAATGCCGGCACTGGCTATTCCATTCTCACAGACCAATTCACTTCCACGCTTGAATGTGTCTCTCATCGACAATTTCCCCGAACTACCATTGCATCCTTCACGGTCCTCTCTTACTGGATCTGCGTCTCAACCTGAAATGATAAATGAGATGATGAGAATGGTATCCAACATGAGTGCTCAGCTCGAGGTATTCAAGGCTGTCTACGACTCTAGTGATGCCGTTCAACGTCACGGCTCTAATCTTAGACGTGATCGTCCGGAGCCCGGAACAAGACAATAATTTAGCCACTGTCGTTGATTCGATGGTGGAGCGTGAAGAGATCAACATTTCTCTCATACGATATTACGAGGTCACTTGGTGAATGACGTAGTTCCCCTTTCTAGAACTGATATTGGCGTTTATTATTATATATGTTTGAGTTACACATTATGAGATCAATACTGCTTGCATTAAGAAAGAGGCGTCTGGAAGGACAATTTTGGGGGCTCATAGCGATGGAGTATTTGCTTTCTGAACTTTCTCCGGGAGTTGTGGAATATGCAGTCTCAAACCAAGAAGTCAGT
Source organism: Ploettnerulaceae sp. D365 (assembly GCA_003988805.1). Taxonomy (NCBI): domain Eukaryota; kingdom Fungi; phylum Ascomycota; class Leotiomycetes; order Helotiales; family Ploettnerulaceae; species Ploettnerulaceae sp. D365. The sequence continues at coordinate 309,045 of QYAL01000035.1, read as the reverse complement.
GCACTACCCCATTGTTTTATGGGAGGAAAAACGAAACAGATAAGGATGATGAATGAGCGAATGATTTAATGATAATGAAAGCTCTGAATCTAGATACATGACTTGATATTGTGATAATGCCTGATGTAAAGTGGGCATCTACCATTCTGCATAGAATGTTGGACTTGCAGGAAAGCACAGTGCCAAAGTGTGGAATTAACATTACGATAATTAGGAAGTTCGGATTGCCAAACGACTTTGAAGGTCAAGCTTTTTTTTGACCATGGAGCTCTAAAGCTAAGTCTTGCCAGGTAAATATCCTGTCTTTCACAGTGCTACACTATGCGAAGCTAATCTTTCTCTACCCCAGCTCCTACAAACCACCCCCCTTCCCATCATCCACTGAAACTCGCCATGTCTCCCATCAGCAATGCTTGGTACTTTTCTACATTCTCCCCAATCCTAACTAGTACCCCCGCGGCTAACATCCTCACCCTCTCATCCTCCACACTTCCCCCACCAGCCCCATTCAACCTCTGGAATACCCCCTCGACCCACTCCTGAGTCTCCAACAACTGCCTTCCGAAACCCTCCACCAAACCCCTCTTATCCCCATTAACCTCTAGGATCGTCAGAAAAGCAAAAAGCAGCGCCTCTAATACCATCACGTCCCCAAAACTCTGCGCTCGCAACCCCAAACACAAATCCCAAAATTCACTTGTCATCTGTGGCAGTGACAGTGTGTTCGGGCCGCTTGCGTGAAGGAGCAGTGAAAGCGTTTTTAGGAATAATGAGAGGAGATATGGGTGGAATGTTATGTTTTGGGATGAGGGGCCATAGGCTTTAAGGTGGATTGAGAAACGACCGGTCAAAGGGAAGAAGAACCCCGTGGAGACTATCTGGGCGAGGGTATTGGTGGTTGGTTTCTTACGGCGTGCTTCAACGGCCATTCGTGTCGAGAAAGTGCGAACTTTGAGAATGGATGGTCCGGTGAGCCTGTCTGCCATGGAGGCGGCCATGGGTGCAATCATGGTATTGCTGAGATTTGTGGTTAATGTGTCGAGAGCGGAAATGGTTGTGGCGGTTAGTGGTTTCGCTTTATGTGAAGGTGCGAAATGGGCGTGGAGATGACTGGGGAGGGTCTTTGATGGGAATGCGGAGCTGGGAGATGGGAGGGATTTCATAGTTGTGAGAGACTCGTCTTCTGCTCCAAAACCGCCAAGTTCTCGTGCGCCTAAGCCGAGAGTTGTGAGGATAGAGGCTCGTTGCGAGATAGAGTAGTCGCCATCGAAGAATGTTTTTGAAAACCATTGTCCCATCTTCAGCGGCAGGGCAATGAGCACCGCGATCATGCCTTGAATTCTCATATCTTGGAAATTCTCAATTTCATATTTATCTTGGAGGCCTACGAGCAGTGTCGCAAGTTCTTCTGCGTGAATGCTGACTTCAGTGCCGAAGTTGGCTTTGCGGCGGATAAGTGGTGCTGCTGTCGTCAAGGCTAGCTTCTGCCGGTCGTAGTTCTCTGTGTCTCGAAAGTAGGTGATCAAGTCGCGGATGTAAACTGGGGCAGTGGGCTTATTACGTGTTATAAGGGTAGCATCCTCGTCAGAATCTTCTGCGTCGGAGTCGGGTTTGGCATACGAGAGCAGACTATCGTCATCAGTTTCCTCTGAGTTTGAGTCTTCGATCTCTTCAATGGCAACTATCTTGGAGCCAGCAGGTATCGGTATAGATTTGTTTTGTTGCGGAGGGGCTTTGGGCGTTGGCTTCGCGTGCACTTTTGATATTGCTCCAGCTTTTAATGGTTCGAGTGGTCCAACACTGTCTGCTATCATAACCAGGCTCTTATACCATTGTGCTTCATCAGTGTTCATTTCTTCCACTTTGAAATCCATCCTTTTGTCTCCTTTGTCAACAAGACTAGACAATGCTTCTCCAACAACCATTCCTAAGAATCGAGCATGAGGGGATGAAGCCGCCAAGCGGTTGGAGACCACGCTCAGATGAGACCCTTGTCTCATCATCATGGTAAGACGAAGAGGTGCCTTCCTATATACATAGCCTGCACAAAGGAGAAGAACTTGAGCATGTACTTTGTGGCTCGTCAGTGTTTTGCCATATACATGATGATTTGATGGCCGTACCTTCTTGTTGTAGTGTTGGAGTGTGTCTAATATACAATTGATCACCAAACTGCTCCATACTTTTATCTAATATTGTTTCCAGAAGTGATTCATCTTCTGCAAAAGCCGATAAAACAGCCCGCCGAATTGCAATTCCATCCCCAACTCCAGCTCCAGATGCGGTAGTTAGCCAAGATACCAGGATACTTTTTCGGGCTTTGTTCCCATCAACGACTAAATTGATCAGGCCTGCTGCGGCTGCTACGACAGACGAATCTGACTTCCACCACTCAGTCTTTGCTTCGGTTGTCGCTGGTGATGACAGATAGTCCCTTGAAACTATCTTGAGAATAGAGTGAAGAACATTTCGTTGCTCGAAGCTAGGTAAGTTGTCGATAAGCTTCAAGAATTGGTGTTTGTATCCCTTCTCCTGCAAAAGCAAGGATGCCAAAACGTCTCTGAGGATGTTCTCTGTCGCCTTGTCAGTCAAGATATTCTCATAAAACGGGTCACACGTACCTGTATGTCCGAGACGGAACGCTTTGCTTAGTAACTCAACGCAATTCCCCCATCCGTTCTCCGATTCAATTGGGAGATTCTGCGCCCAGTATATAAGGTTTTGCGACAACCATCGGCTGTAAAGAAGTCCATTTGCTACCCAATATTTCTCTCCAATATTCTTACTGAGATCATTGATGACATCTTCAGCTTCAGCTGCAATGCTCAAGATCTTTCCACCGCCCACCAAGCCTAGAAAGTCGTTCCACACAGCCTTTTGCTTTGTTGGGGCGCAAGCAGTATTGTAGGTCTCCTTCCAGATTTGGGACACAGTCTTGGAGCCTCGTAACAGAGCTTGTAGTAGCTGCAAGACAATAGTCAAAATGTCCTCGATTCTTGGCCCACCAACAGACTTTTTGATCCCTTGAGACTTTTGAATGTGTTGCTTTAAACTTAATAGAACTGCGTTCAAGCCCGTGACGCTGCGAAGACAGGAAAGTAGTAACTCCAATTCTGGTGAACTATTACCCTGCTTTGCAATGCCTTTAGTTCCATTTCGTGAATTCTGCAAGATATGCCAGTAGTTCGGTACAGTGTCTGTAACCAATGTGTGGACCAGCTGAGCCGCGAGGGGACTTGGAGAAGTGATATTGAATTCTTGGCTGGTATCTCCAAGAAACTTTAAAGTCGAGATCAGTGCCTCATGATCTGGCTCATTACGCAGGATTTCTAGAGCTTCTGCAGGCGACGATGCTAAAAATGTGGGGTTGAGCTTTTTCTCTGGTGTCTTCCTTGGGACTTCGACCAGATCCTCCTCAGTCTCTTTATAACCGTTCTTGTATGAAGTACTCACTGGAGTGAGTAGCCCTTCCATATCGACATCAGAAAAGACGAGATATTTCAGAAACTTGTGATCAAAGGGATAAGAGCATGGCCGTGGTCTTCAGGAGGAAAGAAACGAGGCTGAGTTGGTGGGTTCTTACGCTACTGTACTGCACAGTAGTCATGCAGGGCGATAAGAGATAAGGAAAGACCGCCACCTTCCAGTCAACAAACACTCTCGCGTTACTCTTTTCTTCCGTGTCCACAACATACCTTGATTGACACGTCCCAAACAGTCATGGTTTCTGGCACAAAAGAACCAGCTCTGGTAAAGACCGAGTCTCGATGGTGAGTTATACCTACTTCTTCTCCTCGTACAGCTGTTCTAAAACTGCGAACTCTAGGCTTTACCTGAACAACTTCCTCCGCCATTCTGGCCCTTTTACGACAGAAGACTTCGAGACAAGTGAAGAGGCCGCTTCAAATATCGAGAGAATGATAATCCTGTTAGTAGTGGGAGCTAGCATAGAGATAAACCGTGCTAATACGTCAAAACAGAGTCATGTTGGTTGCCTAGATGAAATGGATGTGTCAATTGCTAACTGACGAGCAGAGGTGCTGGAGGCCTTGGGTGTGAGATATTAAAAAACTTGGCTCTTTCTGGCTTCAAAAATATACATGTCATAGATATGGGTATGTTCTAGGCCTTCTTCTTCCCCTACAATTCTAGCTTACTTATTTTATCAGACACCATTGACGTCTCGAACCTCAATCGCCAGTTCCTATTTCGCCAGGCCGATGTTGGAAGCTCGAAGGCGGAAGTTGCAGCAAGATTCGTTCAGAAGAGGGTCAAAGGCGTCTCGATCACACCACATAATTGCAAGATTCAGGACAAGGACGATGATTTCTATATGCAGTTCAACATAGTTATCTGCGGGCTGGACAGCATCGAAGCTCGGAGATGGATCAACTCTACCCTTGTGAATTTGGTTGATGATGAGAATCCGGAAAGCTTAAAGCCTTTAATTGACGGAGGCACTGAAGGTACAGAAAAACTTACGAGCTTTAGTAAGACGGAAACTGATGGGTGGCTTAGGGTTCAAGGGCCAATCTCGTGTCATATTTCCCACCATGACTTCCTGCATCGAATGTCAACTCGATATGCATGCTCCAAGGGCTGCCGTTCCTCTATGCACACTTGCAACGATACCTCGCCAACCAGAACATTGCATCGAGTGGGCTCACATCATAGCTTGGGAGCAAGAGAAACCATTTCCTAAGCTTGACAACGATGAACCGGAACATATCACATGGTTGTTCAAGAAAGCTCTGGATAGAGCAAACAAGTTCAAAATCTCGGGTGTTACCTATTCTCTCACTCAAGGTGTTGTCAAGAATATCATCCCAGCCATTGCCTCGACAAATGCAGTCATCGCCGCAAGCTGTTGCAATGAAGCCTTCAAAATCGCCACGTCAACTAATCCGTCTCTTGGACTTGAAGAGAATTACATGATGTACAGCGGAAATGAAGGTATCTATACCTACACATTCAAGCACGAGAAGAAGGATGATTGCCCTGTTTGCGGGAATCTTGCTCGAGACCTGAAGGTTGATCCGAATCTCACCCTGCAAGAATTTATTGAATCTTTAGCTGCTAGACCAGAAGCACAGCTCAAGAAACCATCCGTCCGTTCTGAAGCCAAGACACTCTACATGCAAAGTCCTGAGAGCTTGAGATTGCAGACTGCACATAACCTGGAGAAGCAAATCTATGAACTGATCCAGAATAATGAGGAAATTGCGGTTTCGGATCCTTCCCTAGGTCTTGTTAGCTTCAAATACAAGGTGAAGTTCTCCAGAGAGATCGTTCGCTCGGAAAAGATCAATGGTAGCGCGTTGTGAAAGATTTTCGAAAGGAATAGGGAAAACATGCAACTGAGCATGATCACGACAGGTGCATGAATGAACGAGCCGCATGTAGATGGAGTTTTGAATGATATCATGACAGATTCAACTTTTCTCAAATAGCAAGCACGAGCTCTGGTAATTTATCAAGAAGCCGAGCCGTTTAACGCCAGATCCCTAGAACTCCTGTAATGCTTTCCCTTGACCCATCACCCACCGACCCTATTATGCCACATCCGCTTATCCTTTCATATGGTGCAGGCTCTTCTTCAAGTTCTCGCACTTTAGCCTGAGAACCTTGATAGATTCCAAAAACAGCTCATCGCTATCCCACTGTCCCAGACTTTCAATCGAGAATATGAAGTGGTCCCGTATCCTCCCCAACTTAACCTTGCCCTCGAACTCCGCGTGGCGTAAGCACTCTCTGCTCACTGTGTCCTTCATCGTATCCAATACCACCGCCTTCTTCTCGCCTTCATGTCCCCAATATTCACTGTCCTTCTTCGCAGCCTCCTTCTTCGTAACCGTCTCAAAACCGATGACGCCTTCGGGGAAGCAGCGCGCGAACTTCTTGGCATCTTTCCCTAGAATTGGCTTGAGTATTGATATCGTAGGTAGTAGACGGTATGAGGCTGTTGCCACAGGCGAGTACTTGGCATGGTCGCTTCCCACACCCTTGATCGCGTGCATTTCCACATCGATAACTTGTCCTGGCCGTAACTTCGCAATTAGGATATCCGGATTTGTAGGTACGATCGCATCTTCGCCGCTGAAATACTTGTTTTGCTGGCCAAACGGCATGAACTTGATATCCTTAGCATATACATGCGCATTGTTGTATAACTTCAGCGGATCCGTCTCTCCCTTCTCGGCGTCTTCATTATGCGTACACTGAATATCCAGCTGTAGTAAAATCGTATTATAATCAAAACTTGGCGCCTCCTCCAGTGAGCCCTCTTCCGGCTTCTTGAACCATTTCAAGTAGTCCAGTAGCCCGGTTTTACCTCCTTTAAAAGGGACAAGGCCGAGGCGTTGAGCGAGAACCTCATCTTGGATTATGGAGGTGTTGTTATTCACAAAGACGGTTTCGATTGCGAGGGAAGGGATCTCAGCGATCATGATGCGGCGAAAGGCATTAGCTACTGAGGCATCGATGCCAATGAGGGAGAAAGAGGCTTCAGTGGGTTCATGGTGGTGGAATTGAACTTTGAGGGAATTCTTGAATCGTTTGATGTCCCAGGCGTGGTCTTCACCAGGGTACTAGACAGCAGACGTTAGCATTGCATCTGCGTAGTCTTGTCTTTGACTACATTTGAAGTTTGTAATTGAATCAAATACGTAGGGAACTCTTTCAAGACATGAAATAAGTTCCCAAAAATAGAATAGATATAGAGAAACTAGGACGTACATGGCCCGGGAAATCGGTGGAGGTGACATCTGTGACGGTCTCTGAATTGATTCCTACAACCTACAATCTGGTTAGCACAATGATGCAGTCAAACATGAGACATCTACATACTCTTCTGCGGTCCAGTTCAGCCTGCGACGGCTGATAAGGTGCCATCTTTGCTCATATGAATATATGAATATGTCGAAGGTACGATTTGGCGGGGGTCTGGGAGTCGCAAAATAAAAAATTGAGAGGCGACCCTGAATAGACAGGGATTATCAACTAGGGTGTGTTTAGCGTCAGAGTCGTGCACCTCATTATTGAGCTTGTGGCAACCTCTCTCTGCTCAGCAGGATACGATACCCACCACTCTCCCCTCCACCTCAATCGCAGAAAGCTTGAGGTCTGGGTACAATTAACCACCAAGACCTTCTCGTTCTTTTCTTTAACCGCAATGGCCTCCACCCTCACACGGCTGGCCGGCCGCCATGCCAAGCGGCTCTGCTTGCGACCCGCCCTTCCCACAACCTCCTCCTCTCGAGCTTCGATACGCTGCTTTACTGCTGCTCCAGCTAGGAGATATGCAGAGCCATACGAAGGCACGAGATTGATTCCAACTGATGAACACTTCGCCCATCCTACCAATCCCGACGATCCTCAACACATGAACGTCACCCCCGATTCAAATCTTCCTGATGGCGAAGCCATTGAGAATCGAAAAATCAGGCACTACACTGTAAACTTTGGGCCACAACATCCGGCTGCTCACGGCGTGCTACGCCTGATTCTAGAGCTCAATGGCGAGGAGATTGTTCGATCGGATCCTCATGTTGGATTGCTGCATCGTGGCACGGAGAAGTTGATTGAATATAAGACGTATCTCCAGGCTCTTCCATACTTCGATCGCTTGGACTATGTCTCCATGATGACCAATGAACAGTGTTTCTCCTTGGCAGTAGAGAAGCTACTGAATATCGAGATTCCGGAGCGTGCCAAGTGGATTAGAACGTTGTTTGCAGAAATCACGCGGGTGTTGAACCACTTGATGTCTATTCTATCTCACGCCATGGATGTTGGGGCCCTTACCCCTTTCTTGTGGGGGTTTGAGGAACGTGAGAAGCTAATGGTAAATATGTTTGTATGATTGGTTAACTGATATTTTGCTAAAAACAGGCAGGAATTCTATGAAAGAGTCTCAGGTGCACGTCTCCACGCTGCTTACGTCCGACCAGGAGGTGTTCATCAGGATATTCCAGTGGGTCTTCTCGACGACATCTATCAATGGGCAACTCAATTCGGTGACCGAATCGATGAAACCGAGGAACTTCTCACTGACAACAGGATCTGGATAGGGCGGACAAAGGGAATCGGAGTTGTGTCGGCAGCAGACGCTCTGAACTACTCCTTCTCGGGCGTCATGCTTCGCGGATCTGGTGTGCCATGGGATGTTCGCAAGAGCCAGCCTTACGATGCTTATGGTGAGGTCGAATTCGATGTGCCTGTGGGTGTGAATGGCGACTGTTATGACCGTTATCTGTGCAGAATGGAGGAATTCAGACAGTCTTTGCGTATTATCCATCAGTGCCTAAATAAGATGCCCGCAGGACCAATCCGAGTCGAGGATTATAAGATCTCCCCACCACCAAGAGCAGCGATGAAGGAGAACATGGAAGCTTTGATCCACCACTTCTTATTGTTTACCAAAGGTTATACCGTACCACCTGGAGAAACATATTCAGCAATCGAAGCTCCAAAGGGAGAGATGGGAGTGTTTGTGGTCAGTGATGGAAGTGAGAGACCATACCGTTGCAAGATCCGAGCACCTGGGTTTGCTCATCTGGGTGCTTTCGATCAAATTTCTCGAGGGCACTTGTTGGCGGATGCAGTGGCCATCATTGGAACAATGGATCTGGGTAAGTTGATTCCCAAGTCGTGCTGTATGTTGAACACGACTGCTAACTGTATGCAGTTTTTGGAGAGGTCGATAGATGAAAGATGAAAAATGTTGAAATCCACATAGTTGAGGAGTCTGTGGTAGTTGTACATGCTCATGCAGGCGAATGATCTTCCTATGTTTGTACAAAGTCTTCGGTGCTGAGTTAGCAATGCCAGCGCAACAGTTTTAATTCTGGGGGTGTTTTACTTACCACGTGGCAATTGCTCACTTGGCATGGTATTGACCACGGCACTGCTAACAACTATAGGCGATGCATGTGTACTTCCAACATCTCCAGTGGTCTCAGTAGTATCAATGTCGATCGTAGGCATGTGAGGGGAGAAGTGGTCAGAAAATCGTCCGTTCGGCTCAGAGTATGCCTTCGACTGCCACACTCTAGGGACATAATCATAGACAGAAGATTCTGCCTGGGGAGCGGTAAAAGCAGGAAGATACTGGGAGGTTGTTCCTGTCGGAAATGGAGGAAGCATAGGGTGATACTCGTTCTGCTCCGGGTACCATTTCATCCCACTACCAGGCTGATTCATTGCGAGTTGACCAGACCACAAAGCCTCTTGAGGAACAAATCCACCCTGGGGGAACCCATGGCCTTGCTCAACATGCTCGAGGTTAGCACGATTGCTTTTCTTCCCAACATAAAACCCAAGATACTCCTCGTATGCAGCACGCGGCTTGCTCGGCTCATTCCACCCATGCTGATCAGAACCCAGGCCAACACCTGGGTTTGTGTAGTCACGAGGGGGGGCACGCTCTTCACTAGTGTGTCGAACTTCATATCCAATATTGCCGCCTCCCTCATGACCAGCCATATGCATCTGTTCCCCTTGTTCATTATCTCCACCTATTGTGAAAATTAGCAATGTCTCTTAAGCAAGCAACACCAAAAACAATACCAGCGAATGGAGATGTGGGAATCAGCATACCTTCACCTCTATCGGTTCCAATATTCTCCCCCACACGAGCCATTTCATTTCCTTTGCCTTTGCCTCTTCCCTTTCCAGAACGAGGTCTTAGTCGACGTTCTCTCTCCTCCAAGTCAAAAATTGTCGAGCAATCACATTCTCCACGCCGATGTCGCTCATGGTGTGCCTCTTCCTCAGCAAGTACCTTGATATTCCAGAGAACTCGAGCACACGGGTGGCAATTCTCATTGGTAAAGATGGGACGCTCTGCAGGGAATTTGCATACGGGGAAGGTCGGGTTGGAAGATGTGATGGGGCATTGGCGAAGGTAAGGAGTAGAGCAGTGCCCGCAGTTATATCCAAGAAATTCCTTGACGCACATGATTTCGGCTGCTTGATGACTTTGTTGAGTGTACTGTGTTTTTTTCAAGAGAGGATAAAACTCTAATATTTTTGAGAAGCTGTTATTATAATTCAACCTAAACACGAATATATGTTAGCCAGCTATGCTGGGTCTTAAAAAGTCTGAAAAAATGCTCAAAAATATCATTGAGAATATTCGGATCAAGAGCTCTTGAGTTGAGTCGTTCTTGCTGATTAATTTAGAACAGGAGAAAAGAAACTCGAAAAGGGAACGAGCAAATCCAGGAGATCATCCGATTGACTTACTATTGAGTTTGATCTGAAAGTAAGATCAGTTTAGGAAATCCTTTGGGAGGCCCAGGTACTGGCAGACACTGTGGATCCTGCGAGTAGCTTTTGAGGAAATTTCGTATGTGTGCAATTATCATCCAAACTCTCTTCAGACAAGGCGAGTAGAACTAGTATGATGATTCTGGAGTTAGATGCTTTCCGAAGCGCAGAAATAGCCTTTGTGGATGCGGAAGAAGGTGACTTCGTTTGCTCCCACAGTCACACAAAGGTATGTATGTGATGGTGGCACTACTAGATTGAGCTGTCTTGATTGCTTTTTCTGTTTGGATGAGGACGCAAGAATGGCTGGCAGAATGAGATTGTTGTCGGTATGTGTTGTTGTATGTTGGCAAGTCGCTCAGAAGGAGGAAGTTGTTTGATGAAGGTAACTTAGATTGGGATCAGAGTTGTCGAGGTCTGAGTTATAGGGGTCAGAATAGCTTCTTGGATTGGTATTGTCAGAATATTTTGTGTTGGAGGTAGAAGGGGGACGTTGTCCCTATGGCATGCTAGGAAATCGATCTGGGTCTTGTTTCGCAATTGGGTTGTAAGTTGTAGTTGCTAAAGATCTTGGAGCCAGAGGTCTTTTATATATTTGCTTCGGAGGGTGATGGTAGTGAATGATCAGCACAAAGCCTCAGAGCAGAACGTAGGGAAGATGAGATGCAAATAGAATTACAAACGAGTAAAGGTGAAGCGTTTGAGGAACACGAGTGTGCTTGGAAGAAGGCAAGATTATGATAGGTGGCGTTCTCTACATTACACCAATTTGCTATTACTTTTGAGGGGAAATTGTTACTTAAAGTGGGATCACCCAACCACTATGGTATCTTTGCGTGAATATGATGGTGAAAGTCCGAGATGAAAATTAATGGGACGTGATTGAAGGACTTGGATGAGGCAGGGATTAAGAAGATTGATTACATGAAGCTCGGTAGCTAAATAGGTGCTTGGATAAGAAGCCGCAAGACCAAATGCACATAAAAGCCAATCAAACAGAGTGCAACTAGATCTCTTTATTTGATTTAGAAGAAGATGTGCTTTACGTTTGAAGATGATGAGGAAGGGAAGCGATGTTTTGGGACACTCCGCAATTTCCCAGTTCATTGACTATAAGATACATGTTGAGCGGTGAAGTAGTATTTATCAGTAGATTTTTTATCACTCATGGTGTTTCTGAAAAGTAGTTACTGTTGCAGGTGGGAAAGAGATGTGTGCAATGAAGAATGTGTTCATTATGTAGTTGCAATTCTTACCTTGGTGAGGACCCCTTCAACCTGAAAGCCTGCACAGTGTACACAGAGTTTAATAAGCTCTCTTTCCCATGCAGCAGAAGAGCAGTGTTTTGAACATCCGGTCTTGACTTTGCAAATCTTGTTCAGAAAAGTAGCCTTCAAAGCAGTTGTTTTTGATTCACCAACTACGTCATTCAATACTTGAAGTTAATCAAATCTGTTGAGCATCAGTAGTATATTTCTCAGGTAGTGTCAATCTAGCATGATTTGTGAATTTGGGGATACATAGCTTGAGGCAGGGGAGAAACCCCAGCAAGGAGAATGATAATGGCAAATTGCGAACTATTGTTTTCGCAAAGTTTTTTCGTCTTACTCATGAGTGTGGCTTAATACTACTATATGACATTCTGGTTTCAACTTTCTAGAAGTAAGCCATGAATTGGTAAAGAGAGGCGTGAGGGGAAATCAATCTAGTTTGAAGGTTAAGAAACATATCCATTCCAATTGCAAGTAAGTGAAGGTATGCTTAAGTAGTAGTCGGAAACAGTGTCTAGCAGCTTATACGCTGAGACTTGAGAAGAGACAGGTTTAGATACTGCGACAAAAGCATGTAATCGACTAGGAAAATACTAACGCTATATACGTGAATTTCCTCCTCGAAACGAGGGGTATTTACCTCGCTAAGCGAGGTCCTTCGTTGTCAGGTGTAGCGCAGCGCGCACCTTTCATCGTTAATATAAGGTAATAGTCGGTTAACCACTGTAATTCTGTGACCTCGTCTATATTATTCTAGACAGCGCCAATAAGCCGGATTCTTTTCAACGCTGAGCTTGTTGAATGGCTCTTGAATTGAATTTATTGGTATCACGTGACTAATAATGATGCACTAGGTGGTTTTCCAAGAAACGCAGCTAGATATTCATCCATATTTTGTTGCAATGTTGAAGATCCATTATTTGCATTGCTACATTGCAAGCTCTTTCTTCATCCTTTATATCTCATCGTGGCCCTATCCCATCGAAGTATGGCATGGCATGGTTAACCAAACCTCGGATATCCCGTACCAAGCACTCCGCTTGTTACACCGCAACCCCACTATCCCCCAATTACGTCTCAGTGAATCCACTTGCATATCATCAGTACCACAAATCCCGACGGCTTTTCCGACTGAAGGTTGAACGATCGAATGACAAAATTAACAAACCGCCCTTGGGAGGCAGGGCCGACGCCTAATTGGTAATGATCTTGCGAGGTTCACTGTGTATCCGCGTTTCGTGCTGCATATCATACGCCCTTCTGTTAATCATTCAAGATGCTATTCATATAAGGCAGCTCTACAACGCCGTGCTCCAGACCCATCTTCCTTTCACTTCAGGATTTGAGAGCTAATTCAGCATCTTAAAGCGAATATACGTATACCTAATTAACTAATTTTCAAAACCATTGCAATGGCGAATATCGTAGTTGTTGGGTAAGCTTCCTTGAAATATGCTTGCTGAACAAGCGTTGACTGATAAAATTAGGGCTGGTGTCTCCGGTCTCACTACCGCTTTTGTTCTATCCAAAAATCCAAGCTTTAAAGTTACCATCGTGGCAAAGCACATGCCTGGAGACTATGATATTGAATACGCTTCCCCATGGGCTGGTGCCAACTATATGCCGTACGTGTAACATGGAAGCACTTTAAGTCTCAACTGACACTCGCGTTGTCATGCACACAAATTAGCCAATGAAGCAGAAGCAGAATATGAGCGCAACACATGGCCGGAATTGAAAAGGCTTGCAACAGATGTACCAGAATCCGGTATCCACTTCCAAGGTAAGACGTAATTGAACATACTATGAATTCAAGAAGCTAAATCATCTAGATCTCGTGGTCTATGAAAGGAAGAAGGACGCAGAGACTGCATCTGGGAAGTGGTTTAAAGAGCTCGCGAGAACGGATTCTTGGTTCAACACTGTTGCGCCAAACTTCAGAGTGCTCCCACCATCCGAACTTCCCCAGTCAGCAGATTCCGGCATCGGTCTGACTTCAGTCTGTATCAACACCATTGTATACACGCCTTGGCTTATCAGCCAATGTGTCAAGCAAGGCTGTACATTGAAGCGTGCCAATCTGAAACACATATCGGATGCAGCTAACCTTCACCACTCTGGGGAGAAAGCGGACTTGGTCGTGAACTGTACCGGCCTGCTTGCTTCGAAGCTTGGCGGGGTAATGGATAAGGATGTTGTGCCTGCACGGGGGCAGCTCGTCGTGGTGAGGAATGACCCCGGTACGATGGTGAGCATCTCAGGTACCGATGATGGCGAGGAAGAGCTTTGCTACATCATGCAGCGTGCAGTTGGCGGTGGAACGATCCTTGGAGGGACGTATCAAGTTGGTAATTGGGAGTCTCAGCCAGATCCTTCAATTGCGACGAGGATCATGAAGAGGGCGGTGGAGCTCTGTCCGGCTTTGACTGGTGGAAAGGGAATTGAAGCTTTGGATATCATTCGTCACGGTGTTGGATTAAGACCAACCAGGATTTCAGGAGTCAGAATTGAGAAAGAGAAGATTAGGGATACATGGGTGGTCCACAATTACGGACATGGTGGTTGGGGGTATCAGGCGTCGTATGGTTGTTCTGGAGCTGTGAAAGAACTCGTGGATCAGGTCCTAGCGGTAAAGGCGAAGCTGTAGAGAGATGCGCAGATAATTAAAAATTCTTCAATTCTTCACATATGAAACTGGATGAAGCAAAGATCTAAGTTTAATTCGAGTCCTGGGCTACCTCAGTCACAATCTAATCGCACAGCTCAGTCAACGCCATCATTTGTTCTTCGCTTCGCTCACCACCCCTATAAGCTTTAATTTGTCGGGAGCATCGTCTTTCGGCATATGTAGCTCCACAAACTGAGACAAAGGGTTAGCCAAAGCCTTCGCTTCTAGAGAATATCTCACATACCTGTATATTACTCGCGTTTGCAAACTGACTATTCAACAACAGTACGTCCAGCTCTTGCTTCGTTCTTACATCATAGATACTAACGTCACTCTCGCTCGCCCCCAGGGCTCTTGGGATCTCCTTGTATCTCCAGCCCGCGATGTCATTATAATCAGCTTCCATGCCATGGATAAATCGCTCGATAGTATATCCTTCGTTCTCGATGAGGAAAATAATGACCTTGAGCTTATGTCTGATCATCGTGCTTACTTCTTGGGCAGTGAGTTGAAACGATCCTAGACAACATTAGTTCAAATGTCTAACTCTATTCAGAATATTGAGGGATTCACCATCTCCAACAAAGAGAATTGTCCTGGAATCAGATCCCATATCCCTTAGAGCAAGTGCCGCACCCTGTGCAGCACCTACTGAATAACCTATGGAGCCCCAAAGCGTTTGGTTGATAGCCTTCACGCCAGTCGGGAACTTGCTGTCCCATATTCCGATGTTTGAAGTGCCGTTCTCTGTGACGATCACATCATTTGGTTGGAACCAAGATGAGAGTCGACGCCATAGGTGTTTATGCAATATTGGTTCTCTGATCTCTTCGCTAATGGGAGACACTGCTAACTCGTTGAGACTTGATGGTTCGTGCTTTGGCGAATGTGGAGGCGAACTCTCGATACGCGCGCCCAGCTTCTGAAGAACCCCTCTCATATACATACCTTCATACCTAGTTCCGGCGATCTCGATTCTGTCGTTATGAAATTCGACTGTCCTCCCCTCTGGCAGTTTCGCTGTGAAGAACGCTGTGTTAACATCACTCTTGATAGGGCCGATGTATAGAACAAGATCAGAATCCTCGACAGCTGCCCGAATGCCCTTGTCTGAATAAGCTCCAAAGTACATTCCCTGGTAATTTTCGAGCGATTCGTTGATAGCGCTCTTGCCCATAGGTGCAGTGAAGGTGGGAAACCCCGATTTGCGGACGAGGAAGTCAACTTCGTCAAGGACCTATCATTTCTTAGTATATAGCACTCTATGGGTTTTTTTTGCATTACCTACACCGTACCTCGATGCATTTGCATCTACCAGAAAAACTGGAGACTTTGCCGTGTGTATCAGATCAACAATAGAATCAACGATAGAGGACTCGACGTCGGAATTCTTCAAAGACGGGTCTAAATTTAATGGACAATGCAGTAGGCTAGCATCCAGCTGTTGCTCGGCCATGTCGGTAGGCAATCTGATGTATACTGGTTTCTTCAGGATCCAGCATTGCTCCAAAACTCGATCGATTTCCTGGGAAGCAGTCTTGATGTCGTTGAGCTTTGCTTGCCCCACGGTGACTCTCTCGAAGATGTCTGCAAATACGTCATATTCTCCATTTCCAAGTGTGTGATGTAGAATCTATTTCCCCCCGAACCCGTAGTCAGTCACCTTGCTTGTGTTATTTGAGGAAGTAAAGCGAACATCTCAAATATTATGGTAATTTTCCAATGAGTAGAAACAGGATCAAAAATAAGTTTTCTCTCCTAGAAGTCGGACTTACAAGCTTATTTTTCTCCTGTACTGTTGATGGAGATCCAACAATATAGACCTTTTCAAGTTAGCAAAGGCTGCCACCCCGTTGTGTACTTGAGTGCACCTACCACTGGAATATTCTCAGCATATGAGCCAGCACATGCATTTATCGTCGACAACTCTCCAACACCAATGACCGTTAGCATGGCCCCGATACCCTTGACGCGAGCATAGCCATCTGCAGCATATCCTGCGAGTTGTTAGCGAAAGCTGTCAGCTCATCTTAGAGAAACGTGCCTGCGTTGAGCTCATTGCATGACCCAACCCAGGTCAACCCTTGGGGTCTCGTTAGCACAGGTCTCCATGAATCAGGGGTTGTAGAAAGTACCGGCTTTATGAACATAGTCGAGAGCGACTAAGTTGTAATCACCTGGGACGCCATGAAGTGATCTAATGCCGAGTTGGTACAAGCGAGCAAAGAGGTACTCGGAAATTGAGACTGTGCTTGCCATGTTCACAGATGGCAGTTACTGAAGATGCCGCGAATGGCCGAAATGGACTCGGTAGAGATACAGGTACAGGTAGTTCCAGTAACAAGTTTGAAAGCAAACAAAGCAGACCAAAAAAATTCCGAGAAAGCACTTGCTTCTTTGGATCCTTATATACAAACCCAGGGCAAAAAAAATCGTAGAAACCTAACTTAGGAGATCAATTGCGAGTACAACGGCAGTGATGGCCTCTTTAAGCCGAAAACCTACAATTCCCAACTCATTAATGCCGTGGAAATCCGGTAAATGATTCGAGGTGGAAACATTTTGGTCCAGTTGAACTTCGCAAAGAAGTGGGTTTAACTTTCTGCCCCTGCCCGAATGTCAAAAATTGGACACGCGGAATTAGTGTCCGTCCCGGATCATGTATGATAAGGGTCCAACGTTGGGTCTGACTGTCCGACTGTACCGAAAAGAACATGTCAATGTCAAAACCGGTACCGAACTTGGACGGATAATCCGATACCAATTGATGCCATTTGAGGGCGAGACATCGACATTCAGCAAGTTGCGTGGCACATATGTCGCTGACTCGGAAATTTCTTATATGGAGGTACGGCTGCTCAGCTTGAAATCTTGTCGGAAATCTTCAATAATAATATCTACTCATTATCTCACAGTCCGGGATATAAAAGTTTTAGTTTCGTGTTTTTTGAGGCCTCGTATAATAAATAGTCCTCGACCCACTATAACTTCGTACACTTTTCACTTGACACGTGCTGAATTGAGCGTCTAGAATTTCGAGAAACAAAAATATAAACGCCTATAGCGATTGATCCGGCACGGTATAATCTTTATCTATGTGCAACAAAGACTCAAAATAAATCATATCTAAAAGCTTACGAGTGCCTTAGCTCGATATGCTTGTTCTAGTGCTCTTATTCTTTTCCCATAATCACGTGACCAGCTGCATTAACTACCAGCCTGGAAGATTACCAGCATCCTACACGGCAGCTATGTTGTCCCAGTCAGTTTCCCATCTTATACAACTCCCTATATTATATCATACACTATATAACATGAGATTGAGGTCGATTTTGTATTTTGGATAAACATTCTACCTAGTCAAATATGTGGTACCTCAGGCAAGTATATTTAGCTTTTGACCCACCTCCACTCTCAGTCTCCATATCCCATATGTAAAAAGCTGCAATGATTTGCTAGCTATCACAAGCTGCACCTTCAATAAACCAATATACATGGAAAACCAAGGCCAACGTTCTGCGAGAAAGCCGGGTGCTCGTGCACCCCTGGCATGTGCTGCTTGTCGGTATGTATCTCCGCCACTCATTCCCTAGTTAATTGTCGGATATCCCGTTGATTGCCTATCTAGGAAGAGGAAGACTAAGTGCTCAGGCGACTGGCCGTCGTGTCGTGCATGTAAACAGAGGTCTCAAATATGCCAATATATCGGCAACAATCCGCAGGTTGTAGCACAGAGGCAGATTCACTCCAGACCAGCGACACCGATTTCTGGCAATGATGAAGAACTCTCGCGCGCGTAAGTCATATGGACCTTGTATCTTAAATTTGAATTAATTATAATATTTCCCAGACTTCCGGATCGGAGCATTGTTACTCAGGCGTTCAAAACCTACTTCCAATACTATGGAGACTCGACATTTTGTTTCCTCAAAGAATATGTTCTCATGAACGAACTTGAAGAAGGGAAAGTGCCTCTGAAGTTACAATTTTGTATCCTTGCTCTCATGGCTAGATTCATAGAGCCTTGTTTCACGATATATAACGGTACGATCGAAGCGAGTGAGCATTTTGCTGCTCTGGCTCGGTCCTCAATGGTCAACACATTTGACGAGATCTCTCTGCTCAACATGCAGTGCAATTTGATTTTATGTGTACACTGGACCGGATCCGGTGACGAACACAAGGCGTGGTTACAACTTGGTATTGCAACAAGAATAGCCCAGTAAGTAGAGGGGTTCCCATTCGTTGTATTGTTGATTCTCCCTTACTGTTTCATGACTTCTAAAAACGTACTCCGGATATATTCCGACAGAGTATCCACTAATATTTCTGCTACCTAGGGCTCTAAGGCTTCCCTTCGAAGATGCCTATTTACGAGATGACATGGCTGCCAGTGAAGTCATGCGTCGCACTTTTTGGACTTGTTTTGTCCTTGATCGCTTGATGGCGAACGGTGGCGACAGGCGATTAACATTCGTAACTTCGTCTATCACCACAAGACTGCCTGGAGCCCGGGCTGACTTTCTGCTCGGAAGAAAGACGACTGCAGGCAGTATCAGTGATCCAATTGGAGCCGAAGAATCGCTCATTGCGTACACCATCCGTCTAATTGATATTCTAGGTAGTATAGTAGATTGGTCAGGTGCTGGAGGGCGACATCTCGAGAGCCGGAACCCGTGGGAGCCAGATATGCCAATATCGCAATTCGAAAAGGCTTTAGATGTGTGGGAAAGTGCGCTACCTCGCCACATGGGCTTCATTAATACAAATCTAGAGGCACATATCGCTGTTGGGGAAGGCAAAGCTTTTGGGGCTATGCAATTATTCTTCTACAATGCTCGGGGCCACCTTTACCGAGAATATATCCCGGTTGTGATACCACCCGGATGGGATCCAGGGACAGGGCCCTGTGATGGACCGACTTTACCCCCAGATACCTCAAACCCAGATTGGTGGGCTCGTGCTATACGGAAAGGAGTCTCGTCTGCTGAGCAAATATCAAGGATATACAAATCCATGACTTCGGCGGATTTGCTTCCTTTGGTCAACCCATTCCTAGGGTATTGTTTGATGACCTCAAGTACTTTCCATATATGGTGCAGCCTGAATGACTGGAAAAGTTGCGAAGGGCTTTTGATGGGCGAGTCTGTAAAGAAACTGCTAATCAACGACCTGCGCTATCTCATCCAGTGTCAAGAAAGCTGGCCGGTAGCGGCATATTGGGTAGATGAAATCTCCCCACCTTAAATGGACATTAATTGACCAGTTGAACAGGTCAAAGCACTCCGCATGGACGTGAGTGATAATCCGGATCTAATCACCACTATACTCCCTGTTTGCACGGAGTAGCTATAGACACCATTCATATTTATTAGCTGAAGCTACTCCTAAAACTATTCAGAACATTGGATCAATACTGACTGACCGACCATATAGTACGAACAAAATAGTCTAGTTAGTAGAACCAAAATCCCACCTAGTCCCGAAGATACAAAAGCCCTTGTCGACATCCGCTCAAAGCTACTACACTTTGGCCAATCCGTCGAAGAACCGGAAGCATGGAAAGGATATCTACCACCTCGAGGCCACGACATGTTTGATTTATTTGGAGGGAAGCTATCAATTAGCGAGCCCATCCCGCAACCCGAAGAGGCACCATATATGGAGAGCTTACTGACTTCTGACGACGTTCTACTAAATGAGCTTCTGGGCATGGGATATACATATTCAGATAGTTTGGGAAGCTTTATGGCAGCATAGTCAGGGTGTGAATAATATAAAAGATTTGTAGGAGAGGTAAATTTTGCGACTGTAATACTCGTTTACCTTTGTTTTCACAAGTCAGATCAAACCATCTACCTCGCCATGAACAATTGGCCAAGCCCAACCTGGCTCAATTTAAAGTCAACTCAGCTATGGTTCTACCTTTACAATTGTGCTCCACCTCAACTCTTCAACCACAATATCTCGTTCATACCGTGCCAGCCAAAGATATGACATACCATACGAAACTCGCACACCGCGGTTACCCAGGAACAGGAGCATTCGGAAATCATCATGGGCCTTTTAAATGAAACCGTTCTCGGTATTTACAACGCGGTCCTCGATATCTGCTACAAGACTGTGCTGTTCAAGTTGGACTATTACAGCTGGACGGCTGCAGGACTATAGCCTCGTGTAATCTTAGCGTTTGGCATTTTGGTTATCTTCGCGTGTAACAAGTCCTCTGGGAGGTAGATAGCGTTCAGGGTATCTAGAATATAGCAATCCAAGGGAAAGGATGAGGTGAATCTAAGTTTTGAAAAAAAAGGACCTATGAATCATTGTCTTCTGTGAATCTTCCTCGAGAGTGTTTGTACGTGACTCAAATTCCAAATCCGTTCATAGTAAATATAGTACTTTTCTCTACAAGAAAGCTAACCACCCCCGGCAGGAAACTTGCTCCTGATATTGGACCGTCTGAAAGTACAAATCAGTTTGAAGAATCCATACACCGGCAGATCTAGAGATACCTTAACATTGCATACGACTTGTTCTTGTGATGCGAAGTATCCAATATGCCATTCCAATACCGATTATCGCACACTTGTGGTCACATAGGCTTCGGACCTATCGTGGACACCACCGCAACCCAAATGAGTGCTGAGAGTGGTCACCTACTATCCCTACAGCCAAAAATCATATCTCTGGTAGCATGTCCCGAGACACCCATCAACACCATTCCTCTTCACCTCCAGTTTCCTTGTCCGTTCTGCGACCTCTCGTTAGGCAACCTCATGCCAGATGTCTCGCCTAGTGCAGGTCTCCTGACAATCCTCAATTCGACGCCAGAGTCACCTTTTCTCACTGGCTGGACGATCATCAAAGCGTGCAACTTTCTGCAGTTGAGAGACACGGACTGGGCTCCCTCACTCGAGAGAGGACCGCGTGGGTGTTTGTATATCCAGATGGCGTGGATAGCGAGGCCGTGTGGACGTGTTACGACTATCGGAGGTATGGAGGAGATGCAGAGCGAGAGGGCTGTACAGTCAGGGACCATGAAGGATGCCGAGAGCGTTTGGAGATACAGAGGGGCTATAGATGAGATTGGGTATGGAAGGTTTGCAGGGTTGTTCACAACTTTACAGAAAATCGTAGTAGAGGAAGAGAGGGTGGAGAGATATGCACAGTATTGATCGGTGGCTTGAATAATCTATGGCTTCCGGTAATATGGAGCGAGTAGCCCTGTCCACTCGGTATCTTTTTCGCGAGAGGCAAAAATGATTTTTCCTAGAATTCAAGGATTTAGTGAGAGGAGTTGATGAGAATTAGAGAAGTTAGTGCAATGAAGCCAATTTGGTATTTTGTTGCATTGGTACAGAAAGAAATTGATTCCGACGGGCCTGGGAAGACCAGACGCTGCTTGACTAGACTACATATTGACAAATTCTCTATTCCTCGGAGGCGGCGGCACCAGTGATAATCTCGACCAATTCGCCAGTGATGACGGCTTGACGTGTTCGGTTGAAGAGAATTTGGTACTTTCCGATCATATCTCCGGCGTTCTTGGAAGCGTTCTAGATAGGGTTAATAATCTACGACCGAAAGAGGAAAAGGGCTATACGTACATCCATGGCATTACGACGAGCAGAGATCTCACAAGCATGGCCTTCGGTGAGAGCCCAGAACAGGGCATTGGAGAGAGCATATTCACGGAGGTTGGCAAGAACTTCATCATCAATCTCGAAGGCAGAGAAGTTGGCTACCCAATCGAATCAGTACCTTATGCTGAAATAGAAGCAGTAGTACTTACGAGAGTTGGCGATAGCCTCTTCCGAGTAAGCCTCAACTGGAGTAGCCTCGTAACTGGTGGCGTTCACGAACTTATTGTAGATGATTTGGACGGAAGCATAGTCTGTAGGGAGAAGAGAAATTTGGTCGGCAATGGCCTGAGACTCAGCGAAGGTCGGAATATTTTTTCCGACACCGGCAAAGCTCATGACGATGTTCTTGGAGTTGGATCGACTCAATTGAGCCTTGCACTTCTCTCCTAAAATGACGAGGTCGGCATCTGGCTTCTCAACGAGAATACGGCGGACTCTCTTGGACAATCCAGAGTGGATACCACCACACAATCCCTTGTCTGAGCTTGCAACAACAATCAAGGTCTTCTTGTTTTCTCCCTCTAGTGACTTAGTCTCCGCTTGCTCGAACACAGTATTGGATGTTTGCCCGTAGGCTCGGGAATCGGTCATGGCACGTTGCGCACGGTTGAGCTTTGTGGATGCAACAATCTTCATTGTCTTCGTGATTTTCTCGATGTTTCTTCAGTTTTTGTTAGATACTTCGATATGCAGAGTGTAGTTCGGGAGGAAATGAATACCTGATCGACTTCAATCTATCCTCAATTTCACGCAGGGTCGCGAAGGTTGCGGCATTTTGAGGGATAGGCCTGCCCATCCGTAAGTATTAGCCTCATTCTATTCTCTCTTCTATGCCCTATTATTGAGTCTCTCAATTGCATCCTGTGGAGCTTCCGGGCAGCTTCCCCTTGTCCAGATTCGAAATTCATTTGGTCGTGGGGAGGCTTACCGAACAGACGCCGCAGCGCCAGCCCTCAAAGCAGGACGAGCAGCTCTGGAAAGCATCTTGGTCGACAGAGGGAACTGAGTCGAGCCTGTGATTGCGGAGCCTCAATTGATAACAGAGGCGTGGGTGGTGTTGATGCGGTTTTCCTTCGTTGGGTCGGGTTGTCGGCTACAAGCACCTCAGGCTTTCACCTTCGTCAAAAGCTGACTAAGTTTGACCGAGACCCATATTTACCAAACCAATAACCAATAATAAGCAGATGCCACCTTAGAAGAATTCGACGCCCTTCTCATCAGACATTCAGTTCTCTCTCTCTTCTTCTTTGCGTGCCAGAACGTCTTCTTTCTCACCCACACTCCCTCTTCCAATATTTGCGACAAACTTGCATACCAAACATTCCTACGCGCTCAAAAGTAAGCCAAATGTTCTCTAGCAATCTACTTCGCGTCTGACACTGACAACTGTTCAGCTCCCTCAACCGTGTCTCACGGGATAATCCCTTTCTAATTCTACCTTATAGCCTTTCCTCTCTTATTCAAGATGTCGTCAGACTCGGAGGATGATATACCTCTCGCGAGAACGAACGGGAAGAGTAAGTAACCTCATCTTCCAGGAAGGCACTTCCAAGCTTCAGCCCACGACCTCACCTTGCGCATTCCCCTCCTACATATCACCACGTTACTTGAAAATGTTCCTGCTTCACACTTCAAATCCAATCACCGAAGCTAAATTTCTCTCTCTACAGTGTCTAAGGCGCATATCTCGAAAAGCGAAGACAAAGCCATGGATCAGGCTGGTCCCTCCAGCTCCGTACCTGCAGGAGTCTCGATTCGAAACGGTCCTGTCATCGAGGATAAGATGGACGTTGACGAGCCTGCAACAATTGGTGTTGCAAAGCGCAAGGCACGGAATAGTACCTCGAAGGCTCTCAATTACAATGATGGTTCAGATGGGGAAAGTGATAATGTGCCATTGGTACGCAATTGTCTACTTAGTTTCGTACCGTACCCGTTACATCCTATTAACACTTTCAATCAGGCAAAGCGTCAAAAAACTTCGAGAAAGCCCGTTGAGTCCGAGTCTGACTTGGATGCCCCCCTTGCAGCTGCCAAGAAAAGAGGTGGAAAGTTACCACCCAAAGTAACTGCTGCCGATATTGGAGAAGACTCGTCAGATGACGAGCCCCTCACAAACAAGCTTGCGAAGGAGAAGGCGGTTATTGAGAGAAAAGCAGAGTCTGAAGCCAAGGCAATCCGTGCCAAGGAGAGCAAGAGCAAGGCCAAGAAAGGTACAAAGAAGGAAGAATCCGAGAGCGAGGACCTGAAGCCAAAAAAGCGGAAGTCTAACGGCACTGCCCCGGCTTCAAAGAAGACGAACGGCGTCAAGAAGGAGGACTCTGAATCTGATGTTCCCCTCGCAAAGAAAGCCTCAAAGAAAACAAATGGCAAAGTGAAGTCGGAGGATGCTTCTCCCGTTAAAAAGGGTAAAGGCAAGGCACAAAAAACCGAAGAGGAGCAAGAGGTTTATCGATGGTGGGATGCTCCAAAAAAGGAAGATGACAGCATCAAGTGGGAGACCCTGCAACACAACGGAGTCGTTTTTCCTCCCGAGTACGAACCGCTTCCAAAGAATGTCAAACTGCTTTATGATGGCGTACCAGTTACACTGTCAATAGAAGCCGAAGAGGTTGCTGGATTTTTTGGTGCTATGCTGAACTCTACACACAATGTAGAAAACCCGGTTTTTCAGAAAAACTTCTTCGAGGATTTCATAGATGAAGTGAAGAAGACTGGTGGTGCAAAAGGCCCCGATGGAAAGAAAATCGATATCAAGGACTTTAAGAAGCTTGACTTCAACCAAATCTTTAATTACTATGACGGCAAGAGTCAAGCGAGGAAGGCACGTTCATCTGCTGAAAAGAAAGCCGAGAAGGCCGAAAAAGATGAAGCTGAAGCTATATACAATCACTGCATCTGGGATGGGCGTAAGGAGCAAGTCGGAAACTTCCGAGTCGAACCCCCCGGACTTTTCCGAGGTCGTGGTGCGCATCCTAAGACTGGTAGAGTCAAGCGCAGAGTCCTTCCCAACCAAATTACCATCAACATTGGCAAGGATGCTACTGTACCTACTCCACCAGAAGGGTACAAGTGGAAAGCTATTCAAAACGATAACAAGGCAACCTGGCTCGCTATGTGGCAAGAGAATATCAATGGAGCCTACAAGTATGTCATGTTAGCCGCAAAGAGCAGTATCAAAGGCCAGAGTGACTTCAAGAAGTTTGAGAAGGCCCGGGAACTCAAGAAGCACATTGATCATATCCGAAAGGAGTACACTCGAGACCTCAAGGCTGAGCTTATGGCAGATCGACAACGCGCTACAGCCGTTTACCTGATTGACAAATTTGCTTTGCGTGCTGGTAACGAAAAGGATGCTGAGAATGAAGCAGAGACCGTCGGATGCTGTTCCTTGAAGTACGAACACGTAACTCTCAAGCCCCCCAATATAGTCATTTTTGACTTCCTCGGAAAGGATAGCATCAGATTCTATGATGAGGTCGTTGTTGATGACAAGGTCTTCAGGAATTTGAAGCTGTTCAAGAAGGCACCGAAGAAAGATGGCGACGATATTTTTGACCGTCTCACAACTACCCAACTCAATAAGCATCTGACGAACTACATGCCTGGTCTCAGTGCTAAAGTCTTCCGTACTTACAATGCTTCGTACACTATGTCCACTCTGTTGAAGGAGCTCAAGAATAATAATGCTTCTATTCAGGAGAAGGTGAAGCTTTACAATGACTGTAATAGAAAGGTTGCAGTCTTATGTAACCACAAACGTACAGTGGGCGCCGGCCATGAAGCTCAAATGGAGAAGATGACGGACCGGGTAAGTGTCATTTCTTTTCAGGGTTCTATATTTTTCTAATTCATTATGACAGATCAAAGGCCTCCAGTATCAACAGTGGCGTCTCAGGCAAATGATTCTAGATGTCGACTCTAAGCAAAAGAAGAAGAGGGGGGCTGAGTGGTTTGAACTGGATAGTGATCTCGACCGGGAATGGATCTTGGAGCACCAAGCATTCCTCGTACAAGAGCAGCGTACCAAGATCGAGAAAAAGTTCCAAAAAGACAACGAGAAGCTCGTTGCAGAGGGCCAGAAAGAAATGAAGACTAAGGAGCTGACCGAAAGACTCGAGGTTGCCGACATTTTGGAGAAGAAGTTCAAGAAGGAGAATAAGTCGAAGAAAGTAGAGCCCGAGGGCAAGGGCCCGTCGGTCGAGAAGTACGAGAGCGCCATCGAGAAGCTAGAGGAACGTATTTCGACCATGAGACTCCAGGCGGAAGACCGAGAAGGCAACAAGGAAGTTGCGCTCGGGACCAGTAAGATTGTAAGACTCGTCCTCTCCCGTGAAAGCTTTACAAGATTAACCAGCTGTAGAACTACATCGATCCCCGTCTCACCG
The DNA here is from genome assembly GCA_003988805.1 of Ploettnerulaceae sp. D365. Taxonomy (NCBI): domain Eukaryota; kingdom Fungi; phylum Ascomycota; class Leotiomycetes; order Helotiales; family Ploettnerulaceae; species Ploettnerulaceae sp. D365. The sequence goes on along the minus strand of QYAL01000035.1, from coordinate 282,806 downwards.
TTGTCTTTGCGAACAAATTCAATGTTTCTATTGAAAAGTTCTTCTCGAAGACCCTACGAGAGAAGTTCAACTGGGCTATTGAGTCAGTCGAGGATGACGAAGAATGGGAGTTTTAAGCAATTGAATCTGCCGTACACCAACACGCTTGAACTAAATGCACACTGGTCACGAGGTATCAATAATGTGTGTATTTTGCATCGGAATGCAAAATTCGCCCATGTTCTTTTTCTTAATCTTTAGGTTGCATACATATGGGAGAGCGAGGGCATAAAGCATGGGGTGGAAAGATTCTCGCACAACTGCGATTGATATTATGGATAATCGAAAGGAAAAAAGAGCATTGGTGACTCGCAGGATCAAGATCTCCCAGAACCATAGGTTTACGCTGAGATGCTGCTGCTTATTCCTGGTTCACTCCTCGAGTGATCGACAGAGGCGCTTTTCGCTTTACCCAGCGTTTCAGAAAGGAGCAATACATTCGAATCACTAGATAAAACAAAATAGACACAAAAGGACTCAATTATTACTCTACCTTTACTCCATATCTACACGATCTACACGTGACTTCGTGATTGCTTGCTATACTCCCTAACCAAACCACTTCTCGAACCACCGAGCATCGCGCCACTCATACCGCCAACCTTCAATTGCAACATGAAGGCTCTACAACGGAACATCGCGTCTCGAGATCTTAAGGGATACATTTGCAATAGTTGTACCCGCCAATTCGGCAACGCGAAAAGGAGATATGGAGCGGCATCAATAAGTCCAGACATATATGATGTCGTTTGCGTGGGGGGCGGACCGGCCGGACTCAGCCTCCTCGCTGCTCTCCGTAATTATTATTCTTCCTCTTGAAAACCCCGAGAATCTCCTGCTAACGTACAAGAGGCTCGTCACCCGCGACCGCCAATCTTAAAGTGGCCTTGGTGGAGAGTCAAGATCTGAGCAAAATTCGACATTTCTCACTCCCTCCTACCCAATTTTCGAACAGATGCAGCTCCCTCACGCCCTCATCGGCACGCTTCCTAGATAAGATAGGAGCCTGGAAACACATACAGAGAGAACGGGTTCAGGCATACCAGGAAATGCAAGTTTGGGATGGGATTTCTGGGGCGAGGATAGAATTTGATTGGTCTGAAGAGAACAATGGCGGCACAATAGCTTATATGAATGAGAATCTCAATCTCACATCTGCGTTGCTGAAGCGGATTGAGGAGATGGGGGGCGTGGATATCCTGGATGGGCAGAAGGTGGAGGATATTGTGCTCGGAACAGATTCTGAGCAGGCAGATTTGAGCAGTTGGCCGGTTGTACAACTGAGTGGAGGCAAGACACTTACTGCCAGGCTACTGGTGGGTGCCGACGGGGCGAATAGTCCTGTCAGGACATTCTCGGGCATTTGCAGTAAGGGTTGGGATTATGGGAGGCATGGAGTGGTGGCTACGTTGGAGTTGGAGGGCTGTGGATGGGGAGGGGAAGGATTGAAGACCGCATATCAGAGATTCTTGCCTACTGGGCCTGTGGCGATGCTCCCTTTGCCAGGCAATTTCTCGACCCTGGTTTGGTCTACAACGCCCACATTGGCGGCACATTTGAAGACCTTAAGCGCTAAGGACTTCATTGCTATGGTTAATGCGGCTTTCAGACTATCAACAGTTGATCTGGCATATTTGCACACACAAAATGATGGTCAGGCAGATGAGTTCAGTTGGCGGTCTCAGCATACAAATTTCGACACGCAACGGATTCCTCAGCTTGCTATAGGAGTCCAGGACGGAAGTGTAGCATCGTTTCCACTGAAGCTACGCCATGCAGATACATATATTGGAGAACGCGTTGCTCTAGTTGGAGATGCTGCGCATACCATCCATCCTCTGGCTGGACAAGGACTAAACCAAGGACAAGGAGATGTCGAAAGCCTGGCTAAGACGATCGAATTTGCCGTCACTCATGGGCAGGATATTGGAGTCCAGATGTCCTTGGAGACATACAATGCAGAGAGATATGCAGCGAACCATGTTCTACTAGGCGTATGCGATAAGCTACATAAGCTATATGCTGTCGAAAGTGGTCCTCTCGTGGCCTTGAGGAGTCTTGGACTGAGAGCAGTGAATGCTTTGGGACCGGTAAAGTCCTTCTTCATGACTCAAGCTGCGGGGAATGGTGCAAAGATATTGTAAAGGGGAGAACCATAGTCAATGTACAATATATTATATTATAAATATTATAAAAGTTGACAAGTGCATAAATAAGCATGAGACAGATAGCAGCACGGAGAAAAAGAAATTGCGTGAACGAACTGCTGGTCTAGTGATGTGGAGATGAAGCATCGTTGTTGAAGTTCATGCAGAAGCACTCTGGGACGTGCATTGATGAAGATTAGCGGATGGGTGTTAAGATGACACAAAATAAGTTCTGGCCAGAAGCATGACTACTGTTGAAGATATGAAAGTAATATTATTTTGTGTAGTCTTTTGGCAGCAGAATTGCCATGCCATCATTTCGTGGCTTGTGCGCGAGGCAACAACAGGCGAAATTTTGTTGCTTTTCGCCTAGACGTTGGAGCAGGTGGGGGTGATGAAGGGGTGCAGAATCCCGGAGGGACGAGCGAGACCTCGCTTTCTCTCCTTTTGCCATGAGCGAGACTAATCTCCAAGGTCCAATGTTGAATTTCTGAAGCTAATAATAATAATTAACCGAGCTGTGTTAGAGATTTACGGGGTGCTTTCGTACGGAGTACAGTACAGTAATGTACCCCCTTTCCTACGGACGGGTATGAGTGGAGTTGGCATCTGAGCGGCTGTCCAAAGTCTCATTTCACTAACCTTCATGTCAACACTACTGTACCGCCCCTTCCTCTCATAAAGGACAATTCAAATGTTTTGGTGAACGTTGATGTACGAGGTGACTTTGTACGAATCTCTGCATAAGGGCGATACACAATCCGTTTCATCACACTTCCCCCAGTCCAACTTTTGCACAACGCTGGGTGTTTTCAGATCGGCAGGAGGCTGATCCTGCTACTACTGTACCAACCAGTGTGACGGCGCGCCATGCACTTACAGTACTTCGTAGAAATTCAGACGAAGTTCGGATTAATTAATCGGGGATTTTTGTTGCTGGTATGGAGAGAGTGGCTCTCCGCACAGAGTCCTCGGACATTGAAGCTGCATTGGAAGCGGTACGTGCCCGGCCTAAGTACGAAGATACCTGTAGGCTGGTCGCTTAGCTGGGACATGACTGGTGCTTTGTTGTTTTGTTTGTCTAGAGCCCCTGCTGGAGCCGGCCGTGCACTCCATATTGAGCCGATTATCTGTGAAATATTTTCAGTGAGATGAGCCACGCGAGCCTTGTCCATGCTATCGATTGTTCACATTGGCTTGAGGCTGGTCTGTGACCCCTTGCTGACGATAGAAGCAGGGGATTTCAAGGCCTAGGCGATTCCGCAAGAACCAGCATTGAAGGAGGCCAGAGAGTGAAAGATGCAGGGGCACATTTGCTTCTTTTGCTCATATAGCTGTTGGTGAATCCTGATCTAGAGGCTTCATGTTCCTGTGTTGTTTTGTTTGCGATTTCGTCTGATCAGATTTGGCTTTTGCAGAACAGCCCAATCTCCTTTCGTGTCATAAACACTCAGCCATGTCTGTCATTCGCCGCCGTTATTCCCAATATTCACTCTTCCCGAACTGCTCTCTTACTGCAGAGAAAGATTCGGCTCCAAGCACAAACAATAGCAAATTACGGAAGCGTCATTCTGAAGGCTCGGTTCGGAGCTTCGCAGCACATATACTACCCGAAGCTCCCGCAAATGCAAACGCCTATCCGATGAACAACCAATCAATACAATGGAGCAATATAACTCGGCTGATTCCTCTCAAACTCGAGGCGTCCACGTCTGATACAAAAACCCCTTCACCTCCAGAGAAACTTCTCCCGTTATTGCCTGCTGCTGCACACGTCGACCAAAAAGTCCTCGCACCGGTCGAGTCTAAACCCATCAAGAAAGCTCGCCCTGGTCCAGTCACCAATCTGACAATTCTGCCATATACTTATGCAGAGTGGTCAATAGTCATGGAGGAGGCCAGAATTTTATATTCTAAAGGTCAATACAAGCATTGTGCAATGCGCTGTAAACAAATCCTCGACGGCATCAAAGACCCCGTAAGTAAAAATTCAAGCCCACGACCGAATTGGAATACTAACAAAAGCATAGTACCGAGTACACCCTCTCTACTCAATCTACCTATCCTTCTTCGCTGCAAGTTCGTTGGAGATGACTGCCAGCACACTCAACAGCCACTCTAGCACTAAACTCCCCCTCTTCCGAGAATCCCTCTCTTACTATCAAAACGCATCGCAATTCGTCGAGTACGCCTCTTTCTCCGCTGACCCTAACATTGCCTATGTCTCCCGCCAAACCTCCACATACGGACATGCCTCGCAATCCTCCATCTCATCTAGCATTCGCTCGTCTGTCGACTCAGTATTCTCACACGCGTCTACTTCATCAGTCTACTCAATTTCCCCTTCTTTGCCCGATTCGCCTACTCTTGAAGAAGATTCGCTGAAGCGCAGTGCATCCAACTCGTCGTCCTCAGAGGGCGAAGGCTCGAGAAGGCGCTCCGGGCGAATCCAGAATCGGAAGAAGAAAGTTTCTTTCTCCCTCCAACTACCGACCCTGAATTCACAAACCCTTCTCGCTCTCTCTCCCTGCACAGGAAGCGCGGTCGATGATTCGATACTAGCTGCCTTTCCAGCACCTCCATCGGTGACAGAAAAGGAACCAACCTTCACCTCCCCACGCTCCTCGATCTCAACTACGCGAGAAGTGCCCTCTCCTTGGGCTGTCAACCAATCCGTGACCCGGTACCGCTCTCACCTCATCTCTCTAAAGTCGCAGCTCAACTACCACATCGCTTCCATCCACACACAGATTTCCTCACTATCTGAAGTGCGTAAACAGCGGAGATCGAATCTGTCGATGCAGTTCACTGGAGCAGAACAGGAGAAGATGTGGGGTGGTGAGGCGCCGAGTAGGGAGAAGGCTGAGTTGAGAGAGCGCATTGAGAGGTTGAAGAGCGAGGGCTGGAAGAGGAAGAGGTTTGATGGGGAGAGGTATCGGGTCTTGTGCGAGAAGGCCCTATATGAGATTGACGAGCGGGTTTGAGAGGTCCTTTCGATTGATGAATGAATTTTTACAGCCGAGACAGAAAAGAGAACTTGTTACGATACGAGGACAGGGATGAAACTGGTTACGAGACATGGACATGATTATGGATATTCGGCCTTGCATGATACGTCGTGTAAGAGCGGGAGTTGGGGCTTTTGTTGACTCGCCTACGGGTGTTGATTCTGGACTTGGCGTTCTCCTTTGTTACTCGCTGGGCTTAGGGCATTGGGTTCGTTGGTTGGGGTGTTTGTATTACATAAATTGCCGTGCTATGATACCACTTGATTAGTTTTAGTAGGAAACAAGTATATATATTTTCCTTGTTCTTGAACTGAAACTCTTTTGAAATTCATCAAGTACTACTCGTTCAACCCTTCTGCATTGAACAAGACTTATCTCGACTCATCTCATATCATACCAAAACCGAGGCAAGAGAGCTACCAGAAGAAACATAGGATTTCAAGGTCACTAGGCTAATATAAAAGAATGAAAATGAAAAGCTAGCACAGCCCCATTTCGGGTATCGCGTCTCGCATAAGACCTCAGGCAATGAAAACCCTACGACTCATCATACCATTGACCCCATGAATCCTAAAGGTCATCTAAAGAAGAAAGATATTCATTTTGAACCTCAGCCTGAACCAGATTTCCGCTTTGTCGCCTTTTCCTGGGCCTCCTTCTCGACCTTCAACTGGTTCTCGCTCTCCTTCATCTCTCGTACCTTCGCCAGTACAATCTCTCTGAAGATGGCCCCCTTTGCGATCTTGCTTAGCGATTTTTTGCCTCCTGGGGATGAACCTGCAGAGGCACTAGTACTCAATCCTACACCAGGATCTTGGCCTGAGAGAGCTGCGCCCGCGGCAGCTTTGGCATCAGCTGGGACGTCGGCTTGGCCTGGCATGTTGTCCTCTTCATCTTCCTGCATCTTGAGCATTTCGATGCGGTTGGCGAGCTTAACGATTTCGATTCCGCGGCGCAAGCGTGCCTTGACCATGTATGCTTTAATCTCGGGCAACAAATTGTGGTCGGTTGCGTTCTCGCCGCTGAGCCAGGGGTGGTTGAGTGCTTGCTACAGGATTGTTAGAGTTTTGAAATAGTGTTACTCGTATAGTAACATACCTTGCTTGTGGATCTATCATCTGCATCTGGTTGTAAAAGATGTCCAATAAAGTCCTTAGCATCCTCACTCACATCCTTCCAGTACCGCTCATGGAAGATAACTCTCGCGCTGCTGCACTCCTCAATGAGCTCTTGGAGATTCTCGCTTCGGAAAGGAGAATAGCCGCAGAGGAGTGTGTAGGTGATCACACCGAGGGACCACATATCGACCGGCTTGCCATGGCCCTTCTTCAGCATCACTTCAGGGGCGGCATAACCAAATGAACCGGCCATTGTTGTGAGCACTTCATCTTTAGAATCGAGCATCTTGGCAATACCGAAATCAGCGAGGACGAGGTCGGTTCCAGGTTTAGGTGTTAGGTAGAGCAGGTTTTCGGGTTTAAGATCTAGTGATATTTAACAATAATCTGGTCAGGAGGTAAAAGAGCATACCTCTGTGCACGACATTGTTGTCGTGTAGATAATCAACAGCTTCAAGAACCTGTCGAATAGTCTGGGAGGCGTCCTTTTCTGTGAATCTCCCCTGCTCGCAGATACGGTCGAACAATTCTCCTCCGGTCGCAAGTTGAGTGACGATATAATACTTGTCCTGGATAGCGTAAGCCTCCATTAAATTCAGCAGCACTTCTATATCTTACTCTTGACTCGAACCAATCCACGAATTTGACAATATGAGGATGTTTCATCCTTTGCAACATCTCGAGTTCGTCGTAAACCATCTGCTCGTTCCCCTTGACATTCTTCTTTAGGATAATCTTCACGGCAACCTTGCCCGAAGGCCCATCTGCCTCTCTGACAATACCATATGTCCCTGCGCCGAGCGTTCGACCAAATCGGTACTTCGACCTGCTGACAGCTTAGCAGGCTTCCAGAAAGATAAAAATACCATATGCTTACTTCTTATCGTAACTATCAGGCTGGCCGTGAAGCTTGTTGAGCATACTGGAGACTAGATCGTGGTGAATAGCTATGGTCAGCTAACGCTTTATGAATAGGTAAAGGCGGTTATGAGGATGTAAATGAGAACTTCCAGTATTCTCTGCTTCCAGTCTGGGCATCTGCTAATACAGATGGAGATGTTTCCTTCATTGTACTCTGCTGCTCTACCCTAGTCTAACAGGAAGTCCAAGTGCAGGGTTGACTCACAACTCATCGTAACTGCCAATTCTAGTTCTCAAGCTCAATTGCTATATAGTTCGGCACCTTCTGATTCTTTGAAGTGGGGTATATAAGTCAATATCCTGCGCGCACGACAAGATTCGACTTTAGGTTGTTGACTTCGAGTGCTCAGTTGCAAGCTTGTTGGTGGGGCTGAGCTGAGCTGGCTTGTGTCGAGAGTCTTGCGAGTTGTTGTTGACAACAAGACCAAGAAATAAAGAAATCACTTTTGAATGAAACGCGTGTCGAGGAGAGTAAGATGTATGACATGCACAATATTAGACTCCAGGGTTGTGCTGGGCTCAGTCTCAGTGACTGTGTCGTGATAGACAGGACAAGAGTCCACCCCTCAGCCGCAGTATTCCGTAAGAAAGCAGGAGAGGGGCAGTGGCTGAGCACTTGATTGGAGTCCATGGTATATCACAGATTCTCACGCGGAAATTTCGTTCTCATCATAGCATGTGGATTTGAGTTCTTGCTCTCTTAACAATATCGCAGTATTGAGGCTATTTATATTCTTACTACAAGTTGATTCATAGCGACACATCGTGCAACATTATGAGGCCCTGAGAGATCCTGGAGCCTATCGATAAGCTCCTCCTGCCTCGCCCCCCCCAACCCCCCCCAGGCTCCGTACAATCCGCCTCGGAAACATTCATACAGTCCGCGTCACTTTGAACCTTGAATAATTCGTTGCTCTACTGCTACAGTAAGCCACTGTAGAAATTCACTCCTTACTGTATCTGCGGTGTCCAAATACTTTACAGTACCGGAATCTAGAGAAAGTCTTTCGACGTTCGGACAACACATTGCGAGCCAATCCAGCATTGCCGACGTAGTTAGGCGCAGGGCAAGATGAACTCCTTTGCTACGAAACGTCTCTCGAAAGAGCTGTCTAAGGCAAACACAACACTTCATGCTCGTAGACAGCAGAGCATGTGCTAATGTAAATCCCAGATCCATGGCTCATTGCCTCCAGGAATCGAGTTGGTGACCGCAGAAGGCTTTCAAGAATGGCAACTCGATATCAAAGTCCTCGACGCAAACCCACTCTACATGACCAAGGTGTTCCGCCTGAAATTCAAGTTCAGTCCACAATACCCAATTGGTACGTTCTCTTGCATCATTCGACCAGAAGTTTGCAATATTGCTCACAGACTCCCCATCTAATCCGACCCACGAATCTCCGTCCTTCTCCTTCTTCATGTACACTATGTCCGTTGACAACATGCTAACGTTTGCATACAGAGCCTCCAGAAGTAACCTTCATGCAAACCATCGATCGCCCGATCCCCATGCACCCCCATATCTATTCCAATGGTATTATCTGTCTCGACCTGCTCGGCCAGCAAGGCTGGAGTCCTGTCCAGAACGTTGAAAGCATATGCATGTCTCTGCAAAGCATGCTGACGGGCAATACAAAGAACGAGAGACCAGAGGGGGACCAGCAGTTCGTAGCCAGCAATCGCAGACGGCCGCGGGATATCGATTTCTACTATCATGACAATACGGTATAAATGGGCTGACCCAAATTTTCGGTATCGAGAGTTTGAGATTAGCATGGGTTTTTTTTACCTAGATGAATGTCGATGGGGAGTGAGAGAGATGAGGGCTTTGATGGATATTAGAGGGAAAGAACGGCGTTTCCAGGACATAAGACATGTTTGTATGAAAAATTGGCCAGGATTGGGTGTTGATAGTGATCGATGGATTTCAGGGTGGAGGTTCTTCAAGTGGGCGGGCATTACAGCATGGCATATGGTCATTTTCACATAGCGACATTTTCACTTGATGATAAACACAGGATTTCTGATTGTATATGTCACTTTCATGCCTTTTTTGACCTTTTATTTTGCTCTTACACTTGTGAAACTGGTTGGCTTGCGTTGTCTAGCAAGTGTTGTGACTTCCATTGATATGCTATTGCCTGATAGGGACATACATGCCTTGTGCCTTTGAAGGCTGCACCGTTGTCGTGATAAAAGTTGGCACATAATGGTTAGTAGATTTTCTGAAAGCCAGATGCTAGATTCACAGAATCTTCAGTGTCGCGCCGACTCATGAGACAAGAAACATGTCCCCAGCAATTTCAATTACTCTGTGTCTCAGGAGAAAAAGCTTGCCATTGCTATTTGGTGCTAAGCTACCAAATCTGTGATTAGATATAAGTTTAATATGTTAGAGCTTCAAAGGAGTAGCTTTTGTACCAGTCACTGAAGAAGAGATCAGAGGAGCAATGTCTCTTGAAAAAAGGGGTTCTCTATCTAAGCTCAAGCAGTCATTGCGCGGCTGCGTGCCACGTTCAAGGTATCATAGTTTTGTGCCTTCCGCATAACCTCCGCCAAACCTCTTTGTCTAGTTGCCCACCAACTGCAATCAAAACTGTGACATGCTCTCATATGCTTATCTAGTAGTTGTATAGTTCGGATCTGAATTCTTCATGTGCCCCCGACTACGAGGCCGATACGGCGCCGATAGTTTCTTGTGATACTGGAGTTTCCTCCTTCGAATTCTCAGTGTCTGGGACGGGTGCAGTCTCTGGAGCAGTATGAGTATCCTCTGGTGCCGGTGTAGCTCCTGGAACAGCCGTATTTCCCTCTTCGGCGATCTTCTCAGCCTCGCCCTTGATCCCATCTACCACTCTGAGTCCCTCGGCCTCTTGAATCAGTCCCTCAAGATCAGATTTGCGCTTTAGGCGTTGTTTGACCTCCGCCGCGACATTGTTCAAGTCGACTAGAACGCCCTCCTTCTCCGGGTGACCATCTCGGAGGCCCATCTCCTTGATTTTGACCTTTCCTTGTGCAACTTCATCTTCACCAATGACAATGGTGAATGGGACACCATTGACTTCCGCTGCCTTGAACTGATTGGGCAACTTCGGTTTGACCTTGTATAGAAACTCAGCCTGAACTACAATTAGCACTAATTACCAGAATCATTTCGTTATTGTTACCTTGATTCCGGCTTCCCATAAACGTGAACATATGTCCATTCTCTCCTTCAGAAGCCCAGTAAAACCCTTCCCACCAAATGCCATGACGAAAACGTCAACTTCGTTATTGCGCACGACCTGCTTGTTATTCTCCGCGGCCATTCGAGTTTTCGTAATCGAGAAAATTCTGTCGACACCGAAAGAGATTCCCACGCAAGGGATTTTGTTCTTGCCGGAAAACATTCCCACTAGGTCATCATATCGTCCACCAGCCGCCACGCTCCCAACACCCACACTAGGATCTGAAGAGCGGTCTTCATCGGCATCGGCTCCTGCTTGGGTGGGTTTCTTTGACGGTTTGGACGGTGCTGCGGGAGCTGTAGATGCGGCCGCTAGGGGTGCTGAGCCGGCTGAACCTTCAGTGACGACTTCATATATCAGTCCAGTATAATAATCCAGTCCACGCGCTAAGCTCAAGTCGAACGAAACATTATCCAGAGCCTTGAAAGCCTTCAGATAGTCAAATAACAACTCCATATCTGCCATGCCTGCTTTCATCGATGCATTTGCTGTAAGTCTCTCGTCTGCTTGGAGCTTGGCCAGGAGGTCCGTTTGACCTTTTTGAACAACGTATTCGCCAATCTTATCCGCAATTTCTGGGTCCAGGTTCTTCTCATTAACCATCTCTGCTCGGACATCCTCCCATGGTAGCTTATCCAGCTTATCAACTGCGGAAGAAATAGTGCGGATTTTATCTGTTGGTACGCCGCAAACCTCAAAGATACCATCTAATATCTTGCGGTGGTTAAGCTTGATTGTATACGTTCCCTTCCATCCCAGACCGTCAAAGACCTCGGTTATGATTCTTATGATTTCGGCATCTGGTACCATGGGATCGTGCACGCCAGTGGCAATATCAAAATCACACTGATAGAATTCCCGACTTCGCCCTTTGGTCATGGCTGGTTGATCCCGTCTATAGACCTTCGCGATGTGGTATCTTTTGATGTTTTGGACGTCACGATTCATGGCTAGCCATCTTGCGAATGGTACTGTTAAGTCATATCGTAGTGAGCAGATCTCTCCTCCTTGGTCCGCCAGATCGTAGATGAGTTTGCTGTCTTCGCCATATTTTCCCGACAGAATTTCTTTCAATTCGAATACTGGGGTGTCAATTGTGACTCCTCCGTGACGTTTAAAAACCTCGGTGATCGTAGAGAATATCTTATCCCGAATGACCATATCCTTTCCCGCCCCTACGAAATTGTGAGTGCATATCGGCCTAGTGGGTTTGAAGTAAATGTACAATCTTTCGTCCCCTTGGGAGTTTTTAATTCAAATTTTTGACCCTTTGGCGCCATCTCTTCGACCTCTGCCTGTCGCCTTGTGGTTATTGAAAAAGTTCGAGTATTTGAGATTCCTGCCCGCACTGGTGGGAATGCCTTGATTGATCGTAAAGATCTCGCAGATCTCAGTAATTGTATTTGAAGAGTCTTCATTCACCCTCGGCAAAAAAGTAGTTGGATTGAGAAAGCTTTAGGTGGATAGTTCCAAAGTTCTGAGTCATTGGTGGGAGGTTGATGCGATTTGACGAGGCTGAATGTTCAGGCTCGCTTCGTGATTCTTGGGCCAATGCGCCATTTCTTGGACTTGACCCGCACTGGAGCGGAGCTGGAATATGCCCTTCGCTGCCCGCTTCTCGGTTTCTCTGCGCATCCCCTCAGCCCGCATGTAGAGCTCAAAATGGCTCCTCATGCTGGGTTCGATACCGACCAGATCAAAGACAAAGCGAGAAAGGATCTTCTGTACTTACTCGAGGGTGTAAGTAAGGACTCCCATCAATCTCTGGACCTGTCGAGGGCATCAACTGACCTATCTACCTTCATAGGTACGAGGAAAGAAGAATTTGGTTCTGGAGAAGAGTCTGGCTGGTCCGATTGGCATATTCATCAAGTTCTCAACTCTTCAGGACTACGGTGTAGATAAAGTCTTCTTCCTGGAGAATGGCAACGCAGATGTCAGCCAGCGAAATGTGGTGTTCATCGCTCGGGGCGAGAGTGCTAAGCACGCACAATCCATAGCTGGTACGTTCTAATTGAGCCAGATACCTTCCGTGACTATTCATCCTATGGGCTCTTAAAGTAGACTTCGTAGCAGACTTCTTCCACTCTACCTAGTCAGTCTTGAGCCCTACATCGGCCTAAGCACAGAACGGCACATCTATAGTGTCGATTTTCATCTCATATGTATATTTACACTGCCATCCACTGCTGACAATTTTTCAGATCACATTAAGCGCATGCAACGAGAAAGTCAAACTGGACATGAATTCTCCATCTTCTGGGTTCCACGAAGGACTCTCGTCTCCGAGAAAATACTCGAGGAATCTGGCGTTCTGGGCGACACGAGCGTAGCAGAATTTCCACTCTACTTCCTGCCTCTCGAAAAGGACCTCATATCTCTTGAGTTGGAAGATTCGTTTGCAGACTTATATCTCCGGAAAGACCCTACACCGACATACTTACTGGCACGTGCCTTGATGCTTATTCAACAAAAGCATGGTTTGTTCCCCCGCATCACTGGAAAGGGAGATAATGCGAAACGACTTGCCGACTTGCTTGCACGTATGCGACAAGAATTGGTTGCTGGTGAAGACACAAACGAGACCAATCGGCTGGGTCTAACTCCGAGCACAACTATCGAGAGTCTCATTGTGATCGATCGTGAAGTTGACTACGCCACACCACTACTCACGCAATTGACATATGAGGGGCTGATAGATGAAGTTGTAGGGATCCAGAACAACCAAGCTGATGTTGATTCGTCTATTGTAGGCGTTGCTCCCCAACAAGCACCTGGGTCGTCTAAAGCAGTGGGTGGAGCAACACAGGCGAAAAAACGAAGAGTAGTATTGGATTCTTCCGACAGGCTGTATGAACAGCTGCGAGACACCAACTTCGCGATTGTGGGAAGCTTGTTGAACAAGGTGGCCAGACGCCTCAAGACTGATTATGACAGTAGACACGATACGAAAACCACGGCTGAACTGAGAGAATTTGTGAATAACCTTCCCGGATATCAAGCAGAACAACAGAGTCTGAAAATACATACTGGGCTTGCTGAGGAAATCATGAAGCATACACGCACAGATCAATTCAGCCGATTACTCGAGGTACAACAAAACTTGGTAGCTGGTGCAGATCCTTCGTCACAACATGACGCAATTGAGGAATTGATTGCACGAGATGCTCCCCTCGCAGAAGTCCTGCGGATTCTTTGCTTGGACTCGAGCATATCTGGTGGCATCAAACCTCGTGAGTTGGAAGGCTTCAAGAAAATGATTCTGCAAGCATATGGCTATCAGCACATCCTCACGCTGGATGCTCTCGAAAAGCTGCAATTACTTCTTTCGCGAAGCTCTCCAATGGCATCCATGATACCCATGTCTGGAGGATCTGCGAACTCCGGGACGAAAACGAATTACACCTACCTGCGCAAAGCTTTGCGACTCATCGTGGACGAGGTCAACGAGCACGATCCGAACGATATCGCTTATGTTTATAGTGGATATGCACCGTTGTCAGTCCGTCTAGTTCAATGTATTCTACAGAAGGAATATCTTGGCTCTATCATTCGCGGCGCCAATTCGAATAATCCAGCTGCTGTGGCTACCGGTGGCTCCTCGCAAGGCTGGCGAGGTTTTGATGAGGCGATCAAGCATGTAAGAGGACAAACATTCGACGAGGTGCAGAGGGGAGAGGACAGAGCAGTCAAAGCGCGTGCTCTGCTTACGGGTAGTGGTGAGAAGAAAATTGTGTTTGTTGTGTTCCTGGGTGGAATAACCTTTACTGAGATTGCTGCATTGAGATTTATCGCGAAGAAGGAAGAAGGTATGCACAACACTCGCTGACCGTCTCTGCCATGCTAACTGCTGTATTCTAGGACGAAAGCAAATCGTCATCTGCACAACTTCAGTCATCAGTGGGAATAAGATCATGGGTGCAGCTATTCAGAAAGCATCCTTGGGGAAGAATACTGTGCAAGAGGCTTGAAAGACTTTTGAGGCATCTGTAAAAACACCAGAACTTTAGATGTGCGATTGTCTGATAATGATAATGTAATAACAAAAACACTGAAATCGATCTCTTCGGTGCTATTCGTCTCAAATCATTCACTTCTCTTTGTAAGCTTGACTAGAATGGGACGTCGGAAGAAGCATTTCGTCAAATTGAGACCCCCCACGTGATGCTCCACTTTCGTCGCATCGTCCCTCATCCTGAACCGAGATCTCAGAAGACTTGATATCAATATCGTACCACCCGCAGCCCATCGAATCCTCCTAAGCCCTGTGCGGACATCACTCTCCTTTGCAAACAACGGCAATATCGACGATCAGACTCCACAAGCCGTTGAAGTTGACATACAAATGGTAGAGGACAGTATTACATGCGACAGGTGAGATCAGTTCCACGTGGTGATACATATACCGATGTAAAGTGTGCTGAGTAGTCGCTGATGTATCTAGTTAGATTGAGGCGAGGCCAAACAATACCCTTGAGAATACTCGAGTGAGATCTTTGCGAAGGCGTGATATCAAGTGGCAGGGGAGTTTTCGAGTCGCTGACCCAGCTCAGCCATTGCCAACTACCCTTTATATATGAGCAAGCAGTCACCAAGTCACAAGACTCGGGGATCTAGGGATGGCAGCGACGATGGATACCCAGATGCAACATCATGATGATCTTAATCTGATGGGCTTGCAAGAATTGGACTCGCATCTTTCGATATTTGAGTCGAATCTCGACATGGAATCGTCAGCTGGTACACCAGAATCCACATCAAACTCCACATATGGCGATTCCATAAATATAGCTGATCAGCTAACCACAATCATTGTTGATGCGCCAGATGAGAATTATGTGCAAAAGAGCCGGTATGGATCCCGTGCAAAGTTTGCGGATCCGAAGCTTAATGACACACAGTATGTATTCGCTCTTTCCTTTCCATTTTTGAGTTCAGCCTCAGTCAGATAGTTCGGAAATGACTCTGGACTTGGTTTTAACATTCTATTGTAGATCTGAGCGCCACACTAAGTCTGTCTCGGATAATAACTTACATCTTAGACCTGAAAGTGCTCGCGATTCAATGGCATCATCAATGGTTACCGACATAGATGATGTGTCATCAGCCCTTTCCTCGATATCGAGCAAAGCGACATCACCTACTGGATTTGATGGACGCTCACGGGAGACAAAAAAACCAGCGTCAAGTATTGCAGAGCGTCGCGAGAAGTTTGATGTCCGTCCGAAAGTCTCCATACCGATGGACATGGCGCCGAGCGAATATGCGAGACAATGTATTGCAGCGGCCGAATCCTCACGTTTGAATCCATATAGTCTACATCCTGAGGAACATGTCATGTTGCGAAGACATATTACTCACCAACAAGTCACGACGTACCTCAACATCCGGAATGGCATCCTGAGACTGTGGACAAGAAATCCCATGATCGGAGTGATGCGAGATGAGGCTGTTGGATGCGCGAAAGATGTTCGTTGGTTCGACACTGCTAGTGTTTGCTATGAATGGCTGGTACGAAGAGGCTATATAAATTACGGATGTTTTGAGCATCTAGAAATCGGGCGGGAAATTAAGAAACCACGAGGTCAGAAGCGAAAACGCAAGACTGTCGCCGTTATTGGTGCTGGTATGTCTGGCTTGGGCTGTGCAAGACAGTTAGAAGGCCTGTTCTCCCAATTTGAAGCTCGCTTCCGGGCGATGGGCGAGGACCCACCACGGGTTGTTGTTCTTGAGGGCAGAGATAGAATCGGCGGACGAGTCTATTCTCGGGCCATGAAATCCAAGCCAAAATATCCAACCCTCAGCTACGGAAGTCGATATACTGCGGAAATGGGTGGCATGATCATCACCGGCTTTGATCGCGGTAATCCTTTAAATATCATTGTCAGAGGCCAACTAGCATTACCTTATCATGCCCTGAAGCCAGATACCACAATCTACGACGCTATTGGAAGACCGGTAGACATCAATCGAGATCAGTTCGCCGAGAAGTTGTTTAATTATATTCTCGACCGCGTTAGCGAGTATAAGTTCAAGACTCCGGCAGCTCCAGCTGTTGATGGTGATAAGGATCTGTTAGATGCTGGCCGAGATGTTAGCTCGGAAGGAGTCAAGACAATCAGCGAAATGGAGGAATCGACGAACGCCCCTACCACTGGCTCGAGTAAACTGGAAGTTCGTGCTCTCTCGGAACAATTGATACCTGTGTCCTCAGATCGACTCACAGGTAGAGCCCATCTCGAGGTTGGAATTCCTGCCGTTCATACAGCTGCCTTTAAAGCTCAAGAAATAGGTTGGCGACTTCGACCCGGGGTTGGGATCGAGCAAGACTTGGATCTTGAAAATGTCGTCAACTCAAAATATGCCACCCTTGGCTTAGTATTTGACGAAGCTATCCGACAGTACACTCGAATCATTGACTTTGCCCCCCTTGATCTTCAATTGATCAACTGGCATGTTGCCAATTTAGAGTACAGCAATGCCGTAACTTGCAACAAACTAAGCCTCGGAGGGTGGGATTTGGATGCCGGTAATGAGTGGGAAGGGAAACACACGATGGTCACTGGTGGCTACCAACAGGTTCCGCGCGGTTTGTTGAATTGTCCGGAGCCACTTACTGTGCGGAGAAAGAGTAAAGTGACGCGCATTGCATACCAACCTGACAGTAATGATTCACCCTCGGTTATCGAGTGTGAAGATGGAGAAACTGTCGAAGCTGACTACATTGTCTCAACCATACCACTCGGCGTTTTGAAACAACATGATATCCAGTTCGAGCCTGCTCTTCCAGACTGGAAGCTGGGTCCCATTCAGAGGATTGGCTATGGAGTTCTCAACAAAGTCGTATTAGTCTATGAAAAGGCGTTCTGGGACCAGAGCCGAGACATATTCGGAACTCTGCGCAATCCTGCAAACCGTTTCAGTCTTGAGCAAGCTGAGTATTTTTCCCAGCGAGGGCGATTCTTCCAATGGTTCAATGTTACCAGCACAACTGGTCTACCGACCTTGTTAGCCCTGATGGCTGGTGATGCAGCCTTTTCAACTGAAAGTACTCCGAATGATCTCCTCATCGCTGAGGCTACCAAGGTCCTAAGAAGTGTCTTTGGCTCGCAAGTTCCTGCACCGAAGGAATCTGTAATTACGAGATGGGGTCACGACGAGTTCTCACGTGGAAGCTATTCATATACAGGTCCCAATTTCAGACCGGATGACTACGAGGTTATGGCCAAATCAATTGGCAATCTCTTCTTCGCTGGTGAGCACACCTGCGGTACACATCCCGCAACTGTTCATGGCGCCTATATCTCTGGTCTAAGAGCGGCGTCCGAGGTTTTGGAGACCATGATTGGCCCGATTACGATCCCTGAGCCGTTGATCTTGCCAAAGGACTTATCTCTGAAGAGAAAGTCAGAAGCAATTCAGAGCCCAAAAGATCCGAAGCAAGCACGCCTGGAAGCTTATGAAATCGAGGTCTGGAATGCTATATATACAAAGCTTGGCGATCGGCCCTGGCGCCCTGCGAACAACTACGCGAATCCTTACCGCATGTACAGTAAAGACAAGTGGGAGGAAGCGAAGCAAAAATGCGAGACTGGTCGTAGACCAGGCAAGGGCAAGCCTATTCCTAACGAGGTCAAGAAGATGGTGACCAAGATGTGGAAGGAAGCCTCTGACGAGGATAAGCAGCCATACAATGAAAAGGCAGATGTGCACAAGAAAGCCTATTCGGAGTCTGTGGCTGAATTTAATGTAAAAGCCGGACAGTGGGACAAAGACGCTCTAGCCTACCGAGCAGTCTACGAAAAGGAGCACCCAAGCATCCCAGCACCCGAAGAGTTTGCCAGCCCATCCAGAGATAGGAGAGCTAAGCGAGGAGTAAGTGGATATGCCGAGGACACGGATGGGGACGAGGATCTTGATATCTAATTGCTTATGAGTTCGTTCACATGCATTATATTGTACGGTAAATTACATGGCGCATCGGAGTGTCTTTGAATAGCATTAGGTGGCTTGGGGCGTAAAGTGGCTATCTATTCAAGAAGGTTCTTCGGTGGGGATTGCATATAGCTGAGTATTGAGCACGAGAACTGCAAATCAGCCTGAGGTTTAAACCTATTTGGACGAAGGCATTCTACACAGGTGTCATCGTCTCGACAACTAAGCCGGGCAGGAATTTATGAGAGTAATATAAAACCACTTTTTGTACTCTTCATGAAGTATTGTAAAGAATTTGAATATTATTTTAATCTCGAATGAAATTCACAAATTGAGTAGTCTACAATTGTCGCCATTTATCGACCTTTTGAAAGTGACGTTTGACGAGGCTGAAGCCGCACGAAACGTCCGTCTCGCTTGTGATCTCTCTCACAGATATACCCCTCCAACCTCAAGCCCACCTTACATATCACATCCACAACCTTCTTCGCATAGCCAAATTCACAATGTCAGAAATCGACCAATTTGATAGTGCGCTGTAAGCTGCCCTCCACCCGGCCATTGAGAGAACTCTCTGCATGAAATTAAATAGATGTATTAACCTCAAACTTAGGGACCTCCTCCGCCGTCTAGATCCCAAACACACCACCGCGCATCTCAACTCCCTCATCTCCCTCGTGCCCTCCCTCACCGAGGATCTGCTCTCTTCGGTCGATCAACCGCTCACCATCGCCCGGTGCCGCAAAACGGGCCGCGACTATCTGCTCTGTGACTATAACCGCGACGGCGACAGCTACCGCTCGCCGTGGTCTGGCGAATTCGAGACGCCGCTGGGCGGGCAAGGTGTCGGGGGTGTGGATGCAGATGGCAATAATGAGGGGGCGGGAGAGGGAGCGGTGCCGAGTGAGAGGGTGAGGAAGATGGAGGTGAGGGCGAATGAGGCCTTTGATGTTTATCGGGAGTTGTATTATGAGGGCGGGGTTAGTAGTGTGTACTTTTGGAATCTGGATGATGGTTTTGCCGGAGTTGTGTTGTTGAAAAAAGGTAGCTTCCCCGTTCTCCTCCCCCTTTTTTTCCTTCTTCTTGCTTTTCTGGCTTAATCTTTCCTGGATACGATATTCAGGGAGGGAAAGGACAAGGAGATGAGAAAAGGGGCAAACTGGTTAACACAAACAGTCGCAACTCCAAACTCCAAATCTGAAGGCTCCTGGGACAGTATCCACGTCTTCGAAGCCGTCGACCGTGCCCGCACCGCGCACTACAAACTCACCTCAACCGTAATTCTGCACCTCTCCACCGGCAACGACGCTCTCGGAGAAATGGACCTTTCCGGCAACATGACACGTCAAATCGAGGCGGATTTATTGGTCGATGATGATATCAGCCATATTGCGAACATCGGCAAGCTGGTCGAAGATATGGAGCTGAAGATGAGGAATCTCCTGCAGGAGGTGTATTTTGGGAAGGCGAAGGATGTCGTTGGGGACTTGAGGAGTATAGGCACGCTGAGTGAAGTTGGGAGGGAGAAGAGTGCACATAGAGAGGTTATCGATTCGATGAAGCGGTAGTGTGAGTGATGGATCCCCGGGGAGATGGGGATTAATATGTGAGTGAATTGGTTACATGGTTGGGGGTGCCTCTGGAATGCATCTACCTACATGTTTATTGCGTTTTGCGTCTCTTGATATTGTAGACTGTCTTGGCATCAAAGCGGCCATTTTCAGTAATCACTTCGTTTTCACATTTAGCAATATGATTCCTTCGAAGGAGCTCACACCACGACATACTGTCCTCCGGTTGGTATCATTTGTTCATTCAAAAAAGTTGCGCTCACGAAGATGGCATTTCGAACGACTGAGAGTCACGCAGCCTCTATACCGATCCTGATCTCACCAAAGAGTATCTAAACAGCGACATTCATACCTGGAAAACAGCTCGCATCCCGAAATCAACGGCATGCGCTGGGTATTTAAAAACTAGCTATCAAAAGTGCCTAGCCTAACATCTCAACAAACATGGGAATAAACTCCGCGCCACATCTTGATGATAGCAGCAGTCGCAACAATAAACGAAGGAACCCCCTTATGCCCCTAAAATACTCATTCCAGAATCTTTCCTGATCATGTACTGATCCCTCAAAATGACTACAAGCCGCCCTTGAATGGCCTGATATGAAACCCAAAATTGCAAATCATTACTTGAAAGGTAAAACACCTATATACGCCATGCCAGATTTTTGATTGGTCGTAAAATTCAGGATGGATTTAGTATCAAGCGTGTTTCCGCCCAAATAGTGTCCGCGTGCGCGATTTATTGCGCGATTTCTTCTCTTTCTCTTTCGATACGCTTGGCGAGCGTCCATGGCGTTCTGAGGAGGCGTTCTTGTCATCTACTGGGTTTTCGTTGTATTTGGATTTATAGATCCTGTTTGAATTTGTTAGCAAATTTAATAGAAGCCTAAAGCTGAGTTGACTTACCAACTGTTCCCAATCATGCTAATACCCTTTGCCTCAGCTTGCCGGTAGAATTTTGCACTCTTCATGAGGTCCTTCTTGCAGCCAATGCCTTGGGCATAGCAGAATCCTGCTTCCGCCAAAGCATCTGCGTCCCCCCAAGAGCCGGCAATTTCGAAACATCGCAAGGCAAGTACCTTATCCTGGTCGATACCCCAACCGTTCATGTGACTTACGCCAAGCTCATATATACTTAGGGCGAATTGGGCCTTCCTGGTTCTTTGCTCAAGAATATCAACATTCTTCCCCTCCTTCACGTGGTCCTCGTCATCTGCCACTTCCAGGCTTGCAAAATCTGCGGCTCGTCGAAGCCACGCAACTCCCTCCCGTTGATTCGGACGCATGCCCCAACCGTGCCTGCAAGCAAGCGCGTATAAAAGCATACCTGTTGGATGATTTTGCTTGGCTGCAAGACGAAGGTGGTAAGTTGACTTGTTCAGAGCCCCAGCTTCGTGGTAATCAATGGCCTTCGCAACATGCTCTTCTGCAGAGCAGTCTGCTGTCGTTGCTAGCGAGTGTTGAGATCTAGCTTTGATAGTCGATGCCCCAGATGAAGATTGGGGACGCGGCCGCAAAGTCGGAACGTGTTCCTCAATTGAGCGCCCTATCTCGGATGATTGATTCCTTGCCTCTGTCGCAGGTCTGCCAGTATCAAATGTTTTACTCCGATCAAGGGTTGGCCGTCCTGGGTCAGGAGCTGGTCTACTTGAATCATACGAGCGCCCAGGGTCGAGCGAAGGTCGAGAATTTGAATTTTCGGGTCTGAGAGAAGAGGTTGAAGGTCTAGATGGTGGTGACGGTGGAGCCTGTCCATGGAAAGCTTGGGTGTTGTTGAACGAAACAGGTTGCTCCCAAGTGAATTGCGTCTGTGTTTGTCCTTCTTGAAAGATTAATGAGTTCCTTTGTAGCATCTTACCTCTTGGTAACGAAAATTTCGAGTACACATATGAAGGCGCCGGTGCATTCTCGTTATTGTTGTCCGGAAAGCCTTCACTATGCATGCTAACTGGTGTGTGCGCGGTATCATCCGCAAGAACGAAAGATGGCTGGCTATCTGACGATGTTTGCCGTGAAGGGATATCTACAGGCAGTCCGTTCATACTCGCTCGGCTAAGTGGCCGGGAGAAGTTGAACGCAGGTCTCGGTAAGCGTGTTCCACCGACAGACATTTCTGAGCTAATCGATGGTGACCGTGTCGAATATGTTGTTTGAGGTGATATCGGCGAAGTTGAGAATCCACTTCCAGTGGACGCCTTTCTGTGTGGAGACATGCCCGTAGAACTATTCAATGTGTGTAATTCCTCATCTGAGCTCTCCATGGACATTGACCTAGGGCTATAAGTCCGCTTGTTGAGTGGCGATCTTGGAGGCGCCAAAGCTCGTGAATCATAACCACTTATACCTAGCGAACCATCTTGGGGTCTCCGTCGCTGGAGGCCTCGCTGGCGCATTGAATCAACGCTTGGCCGAGGTTTTACATGAGAAGGAGAATTTCTCCTCAGATATGTAGGCTCGCTGTCCAAAGGTGGAGGAGACTGTTCTCTCCTCGCACCAAAGTCCAAAGGGGTATCTACAGCACTCGGAAGTCTTCTCCCACGAAAGTGTTCTTCATCGAAAGAATTCAGCGGCTGACATGATGGCATCGGAGGTGCCGTAAGATCTTGCGAAGGGCCACCTAGCGAGGGGTGTACAGATACAGGCCGAAATTCAGGAGTTTCCACTTCTGTCCTCAATCCTGGTCCAACAAGTCCTGATCCAGGGCTCACTGGCGTCACGGGGGTATTTCCATCAGCAGATAGAGATCGTAGATACCCAGGCCTGCCCTGATTCAAAGAATTCGCGATCATGAGGGGCGGTAGCCTGCTTACATGCTTCCCTCCTGCGCTCTCTTGTTCCAGCTGCCGAGCCAGCAGTCGACTCTGTGCTGCAAATGCATCGAGGGGTGATAGTTCGGGTGGTACATCTCCTGCAACGTGCAACCTCGGCGATGGGAGACCTCTCAGAGACGGCGATGGCAGACCATTTCCATATGTTCCATGGGATTGCGATCGAAGGTCGATAAATTCAGGCCTGTTCGCCATCGTGTGATGGTTGTCCGCGGGCGAGAATCCCTCCTGACACTGCTGTCGACGCCCTTCTCGTGAAAAGTCCGATTGAATATGGGTGTAGTTCGAATAGTGAGTGAGTTGTAATTGTTGTCAGAAATGTCGTTTCTTGAAAAGGGAATGATACAAGCCGGTCAGGGATACAATCCGAACGGCTGTGGCTGCAGATAAAGTTTATAGATTCTAGGGAGCGTAATGGTCGAAGATCAATTCGGCGACGAAGGCGGCTGTGTAGACAAGTGTAGGAGCTTGTAGGATCGTATTAAGGTATTCATTCGTAGAAGGGAATTATTGACGAAAGAGTGGCGAGTACGGGTGGCGATGGCCGTAAGGTCGATTGACGACGTCTGAATTGAAAGAGCGAACAAACAAGCAGCGGCTGTTGGTGAATGATTGAAAGGTGGCGATGTGAGTTGATGTTTCAACATGCCCAGGGGGTTGGTTGAGGCAAACCTGGAGTGCATGCGACGAAGACGGGAGAGAGGGAGAAAGGGTGCGGGAGATATGAAGGTACGAAGTAGGCGTGGGCGTGGGCGTGGGCGTGGGCGTGCTGTGCGGGATTACAGTATGGTGCCGGAGCCGCTGCTACTTCGCACTTCGTACACCTGAACGCGACAGCGTCAACAGAGGAATGGAAGTCGGAGCTCTAATTTGAAGCTATGAATTCCCCCCCTTTTTGGGATCTCTCTCTCTCTCCCCCCTAAAGGAGCAAAAGGAAAAAAAAAAAAAGCGATCAGAGTAGAGTAGAGCAGGGCAGGGCAGGGTAGGACCGTAGGAGAGGCAATAATAATCGCCCAAGATGAGCAAAGCATCACAAGAACAATTCACACTTCACTACTACTCCTATTAATTTACTGGGTCGTCGAAACACATGCATTTGCACTGACTAAAAATGAGAAATAGTGGAGAGAAGAGGTTATAAATAATACTTTTATCTGCAAATATCATTGGGTGGCCCCTTAAAATATGGGGGGAGAGGCTGGGGTGGATGCAGCTGCATAAGTACTGTAACAGCACCTAGTCAGGGGGAATTCAAAGAAGGAAGAAGGGAAAAAACGGCGAGCGACAGACATCAGACCCAGATCAACTCGTAAAGAATAAGTAATGTAGATGGGAATTCTATCTTTTATGTCAGACCTACATAGGATCGACTAAAGAAACAAATAAACATCAATTTCAATTCATCTACAAGCGCTTAAAGTAGACCACCTGCAAGATCCCGGAGGGCCACACTTTACTTTAAAATCTGCATCGGGAATCTCACTTCGAGCCACTACTCGTGCTCTATGCTTCCTATTGGTTCTTCCTTCTACTCCGTATCATAAATACATAAACATGGGGCCTCGGAGAGGGACCGTCACCACCGTCACCGTCTTTAGATTGCAGTTCGGATACGAGCCTATCTTTCCTAACAAAGTAATCGATGCATGCACGCGGGAAGACCCTTTGTACAGCGTAGCATACAGTAATTATTATATTATGATAGAATTATGGTACGGTGGGTGCACTGACAATTTCAGGTCTAGAATTCTTCCGCACTACTACAAGTGCGAAGTTCTCGTATTTTGCTATGTAATGATTGGGAACCAATCAGAATGTTCAAATTAGCATCACGATTCAGCTTCAGTCTTGAAAGTGGAGCCTACTACTATTCTCAAGTCTCCTAGATCCGTCGTATTTCTTCACTCGGTGGAGGGTGAAGACTAGCATAGCCAGCAACGAGATGGATATAGTAGTACAGTATAT
Source organism: Ploettnerulaceae sp. D365 (assembly GCA_003988805.1). NCBI lineage: Eukaryota > Fungi > Ascomycota > Leotiomycetes > Helotiales > Ploettnerulaceae > Ploettnerulaceae sp. D365. The sequence goes on along the minus strand of QYAL01000035.1, from coordinate 258,044 downwards.
ATTATTGTCCCGTGCGAGTGTTACGGGCTTTTGATACGGCAATCGTTTTGTTATTTCTCCGGTGTACTTCGTACGCAGCTAAGTAGCTATAGGTCTAGCTACCAGAGCTTGAGAATACGCAAGTGTCAAGTCGAGATAGCTGTGCTTTAGGCTAGCTATTTAAATTCAAGACTTCACGAGGAGAAATTCCACTTGCTGAGAAGGGGTTAAGGTATGCATCCACCAGCTAGCCAGCCAGCCAAGTTATGATGCAAGCCTTACCTGGTTTCGCCAGAATTCCCAGTCAGCCTCCTTATAAGCAAATAATGGTACAGTACAGTAATTGCGGATCGGAGTCTTAACGACGCATCCAGATGTCCTTGGTCCTATTCGAAATATCACTGTGGATCGGCAATTCGAGCAAGTCAGGGGTAATTGCAGCCAGAGCCGGGAGGGTTGGCAAGCTCTTTATGACTTCTTGAACCTGCATTCGTTAGTCCATGAACATTCTAGATGATGATCATCCTCAGTATTCACGCTCCGACTACGAATGAGGTATACTCTGGAGGAGGGCGAGTTTCACTCCTTACCTCTTGCTTGTGCTGATCCCACTGAGGCTTGCTCATGGTCAAATCTTGATCGATGAGGTATAAGTAGGCTGCATCGACAAGAAGGAGGAACCATTCTTCAAACACGGTGAGTAGATTAGTTTGCAACTCTTTAAGGTGAGGATCTGTAATGTCAGAAGTCTGATAGAGGAAGGAATGTCTGAGCATAAAAGGTAGGCTTCTGGCTAACCAGAAAGCGACAATCCATGGTTCCTGATGCAGACAATGGCGGAAATATTTAATGCGGTCATGCTGCTCGAAGAAAGATGGAAGGCAACCTAGGTTGTCTGTAGTTCTCCATAGTCCATCCGTCAGGAAGTGCCTATGTCATCTCAGCAAGGACATAAATAACGACTCTGGTTGATCACTTACAATGTGATTGGCTTGATTGCATTAGTGATCATGTTCGTATACATCTTGGCGTTGAGTCGTAGGATGGCTTTGACAAGCCTTTGGACGGTCCTATTGTCCCGGTTGCCTTGGTATAAACCTGGTAGAGCATCCCAGACGTATTTCTCATCTAATCCGCCGTTATAAAAAACAGCAAGAGTGTAAAAATGAAGAAGGGATTTTTTCTCGGCCCATTTGGGAGTGGTTACATTAATAAACTCCGAGAGTTGGTAGCTTGCAAGGGGAGCAGTAGGGTCGATCTCCATGAAGCTGCACTTATCACCATACCTGTAGTAATTGAAACCAACACCCTGGCGAGTGAACTGGCCTGGGATTCTGCGGTTATCAGAAGGGACTAGAGCGTAGAAGTCCATTTTCGGCGTCGACAAGATGTAGTTCTCAATCAGCCCGACCATTGCATTACTATCTTCTAATGTTTCTGAAATCAGAGTGAGTAGAAGACCTCTTTCGGTGAAATTCGAAAGATGTAGCAAGACACTCACCGTGCGCCTGTGGATGTTGTTGAGAAGTCATCTTGGAATCAAAATGCGGGGTTGTTCGGAATGATCTGCTTGCTTGAGAGCTCAGTATGGTTCATCAATATTCAGCATGTATTTAAGGTTGATCTAAAATTCCTCTTCTTTGCCTTCGAGAAAAGAAATGAGAGTCATTGGTCACAGAGGAGCTAGACAGCAGCAACAAGCAAAGGAATTCTACGAGCTAATCAAGATCGAGACTTACCAGAAGTAATGGTGTCGAGCGAGGTATCAGAAAATAGAAAGGCGAAGTTTCTGAGACAGAGGTAAAGAGGGCTCTCTCATTGAGAAAGAAATAGATCTTGTAAAGAGAAGTACTGGTTCATTGTTTACGGAAAGTGTTTAAGCGAGAAATCAGTCTAGCTATCTCAGAAGAGAAGGAGCTCGAGTCGAAGCAATTCACCTTTGCGATCTAATGACATATTTTCTCTATTTTGGGTGATATTGAGTATCCAGAAGGGATAGCAGAGAGGAATCGAGGAGCAGGGCCGGAAACATAGTCTCGCGTAGGCCTGGTCTCGCAACTTCAGCGTATCGCCTTCATCTTCTAGAAAGTACTCTGTAGCCAACTCATTCTCTAATGATTGTACGCTTTCGTACGCTTTCGAGCATCCCGGCTCCTAGTAAGAACTGTCTGGCGATAGTTTTGAGGGTCGCTGAATATTCTACGCATATGAGACTAGTGTTACTGAGTATCGAATTTATCGATCCCCGACCAATTCTTGCAAATTGCTTTCACATAGCTACTTAAGAGCCTATAAGTACCTTATACTGACCTTTAAATTCAATGAACTTATATTCAAGACATCACAAGGATCATGAAGTAAGACTCATTCGAAGGTGGTCCCCTCCACTGCCACGTGATATCATTTCCTGAATCACGGGACTCTCGGGCTTCTGCCGTTAGCGCGTTCAATTACGCGCTTGTATTGGGTGCGCGTCGCGTCTCTCAAGTGGTTTCACGATCTACTCCCACACCACACAATTCATTGTCTTACTGTGGCACGGCAAGGTACATCAATTGAGCCTCACTTCGGAGAGGCCAATGACCTCCTAATAAGACAACGAACTTCAATCCTCCTTGCAAAGCAGCCTCATCTCTGCCGTTTCTACTTAGAATAACTCGATGGACACTACTCAAAGCTCAGCACCTTCCATCTCAGGAGGACCATTCGAAGCCGGTGACAGCTACAAGCAGCTGCACCAGTTAGCACTTACACAGCGAGATGATTTGATCTTGGACATCGAAGATGGCTCATTTGCTGTAGCCGTACTCCGATATACTATATCCTCTGACCCTGCTCCCGAGGACTTCCTTTGGTAGGTCCATCCATTTAATTTGTACTCTTATGTATCTTCAATCAATGTGCACAATGACTAGCAACGCCAAGCGGCAACTTCTGGCACCAATACAACTCAACCCTATTAATATTGCTTACTGATACTTAAAACTGTAGGTTCAAGGTCAAAGGCAAGCATACAGTGAAAAAAGTAAAGGATGCATACGCGAGAAGAGCACCAATTGACCCAGCAAAACTCTTTTTTCAGCATGCCAACCTTCAGGTTCAAGACACTACACAAATGCTTCACCTAGATTGCATGAACGACAACATAATCGTCCTCACAGCACACGAAAATACCAACGATCAACACACATCAACTCCGAGCAGTTCTACTCTTGGAAGAGCTCCCCTCCAACCCACCAATACACAGCTACCGGCAAATCCTATTCCTCTAGGAGGATCCTCTGAATTTAGTGAAAGGATGGTAAAGGTGGAACGCGCACATTTTCCCCCCTACGGATCTTCGGAGAACATTTCTCGGGTCGTTGACAGTGCCCTTCCATCCCGCCTAGCACATCCGCCGGCTGTAAAGAATGAAGTAAAGGAGGAAGACCAACATCAAGATATTCCGATCTTCCCAAACTATGGTATATTCCCTTTGTCTTTCAAGACTATTGAAGTATAGACTAATGTTGCCTACTTCTAGTTCACTCACCCAATGGAGTTGCCTCGGCCCCCGCGCAGTATATAGCAGACTCGAAATTTAGTGTCAAACAAGATATCAGCATTGTCGACAATGACATAGAGGAGGATAAGCCAACTGCGACGGCCCGACAACCAGAGCAGCCTTCTAATAACGAGCAAATTCAGAAGATTATTTCTGATGGATCTCCCGAGGAACTTGAAGCAGAAGTTGAGAAGTGTCAAAAATTCCTTACGGACTTGAAGAGCCCCATGGCAGAATTCGTAGGAGTGAGTCAAGATGCCCGGCACTGGGTTCAACAGATCGGTATTGCTTCTGCTTTTATACATGCGACGTGTATTGACTTATAAATAGAAAACTTGCAGAAGCAAAAGGTTGACACGCCTACCATTATAGGAGTTGTTGGCAACACAGGTGCTGGCAAGAGTTCTGTCATCAATGCTATGCTCGAGGAGGAACGATTGGTGCCTACAAACTGCATGCGAGCCTGTACTGCTGTCGTGACAGAAATGTCTTATAACCGTTCCGAAGACCCGAAAGCCCTCTATCGCGCTGATATCGAGTTTATCCAGCCCTCAGATTGGGAGAAGGACTTAAGGATATCTTTGAACGAGTTGATAGATGGCAATGGTCAAGTAAGTCGTGATTGCACAAATCCCGAAAGTGAAGCTGGCATTGCCTATGCGAAGATCAAAGCCGTTTACCCCAGTTGGACAAAAGACAAACTTGCACACAGCACGGTAGAGGAGCTTATGAAGGAACCTGATGTCAAGAATGTACTTGGCACTATCAAAAAGATTGAGAATTCTAAGCCAGAGTACTTTTATCGAGCATTACAAAGCTACGTCGACTCCAAAGAAAAGGTATGTACCATTCCCTCAAGCCAATAACGTATAATCGAGTGCCAACTCTAAGGACAATTAGTCCTCTGATGACAGGAAGGACAAGAACTCAAAATCAGAGAAGAAGCAAATGGAATTCTGGCCCTTGATTAAAGTTGTTCGTATCTATACAAAAGCAGACGCTTTAAGTACCGGTGCTGTTATTGTTGATTTGCCTGGTGTTCATGATTCAAATGCAGCCAGAGCAGCTGTAGCAGCTGGCTATATGAAGTCATGTACAGGGAAGTGTGGCGCCACTATTTTGGTTCTCCCAGCTAACTGAGGCTGCTAGGTCTCTTCATCGTCGCTCCAATTAACCGTGCTGTAGATGACAAGGCTGCTAAATCATTACTTGGCGAATCTTTCAAACGTCAACTCAAATTTGACGGCACCTACTCCAGGATCACTTTTATTTGTTCCAAGACGGATGATATTTCGATCATAGAGGCATCTGACAGTCTCGGGTTGGAGGAGCAGATGCAAGAGGATTGGGACCGAATTGATGCGATTGAAAGAAAGCAAAGAACCTTGCGACAAAGTGTCAAAGACTTAAAAGAGACCAAAGGAGTCTTCTCTGAACTGATTAACGATGCAGATGATGCGATCGAGATTTGGGAAAACCTCAAGAATCAATTGGATGACGGCGAAACTGTTTATGATCCATCAAAGAAGCGCAAACGCTCTGCCGAGCCTAAGGGGTCTCGGCAAAGGGCCAAAAAATCCAAGATTAGGTATGTCTGTATTTCTTTACACAGCTGTTCATCGGCGACGTAGTCACAACAAGATCAACCCCAATTCAGAACCAAGTGACTCTGAGCTGACTTGCCTGCTAGCTCTGATGACGAAGAGGATGGCAACTTCATAGACGATGAAGATAAGGAAGAGGGCATGGACTCGGACGCTGGAAATGATTCAGACATTTCATCCGGAAAAGGTGATCCGCTTACTGCTGAAGGGATCGATGCAAAAATTGCACAATTCAAAGATGACAAGAAGCGAGCACGGCAGCAACGTCTAGAAGCAGAGTCTAAGATGAAGTCCCTCAACCAAGAATTGAAGACGATAGAGAATACGCGACTCGAGATTGATACTGCCATGAGTGCAATCTGCATAGAGGGCAGAAACAAATACTCGAAAGGTGCCATTCAGCGGGACTTTGCAGACGGTATCCGGGAATTAGACATGGAGACGGCACAGGAGGAAGACCCGGATGAATTCAACCCCGAAGAAGATCTGAGAGATTATGATGAAGTCGCCGAGTCTCTACCTGTGTTCTGCGTGAGCTCTCGAGCTTATCAGAAGCTTCGTGGTCGCCTTCAGCGTGACAAAGATGTCCCCGGCTTCCGCACTGCTGAAGAGACCGAAATTCCACAGCTTCAAGCCCACTGTAAGAAGTTAACGGAGGCTGGTAGAGCCTATAACTGCCGCAACTACCTTACTAATCTCTGCCAACTTTTGAACTCACTGGGCTTATGGGCCTCAAATGATGGAACCGGACTGAACTTGACAGACGCCCAACTGGCTGAAGAAACACGTTTTCTCAAATTGAGACTGAAGCGACTTGAGGAGGGCCTTGACAAGGCTGTCCGAAGCTGTCTGAAAGATATGAATGAGACTCTGGCGGAGCATATCTTTGAGAACTACGAACCACTTATTAAAATTGCGGTTGCTGAGGCGAACAACACAGTGAGCAGCTGGCATCAAAAAGTTAACCGAGTAAATTATAATTGTACTATTTGATGAAACCAATGTACTGACAATGAGTAGAACAATCGTGAGCTTGGAGGCTACTATTGGGCCACCTATAAGGGTATGGGCTAAAGTCTTCTCAATCAAACAGATACTAACCTAGCTAGCCATCGTGCGACGCGAAGGTGTGTTTGCGAATGCGCAGGGTCCTCATGACTTTAACCTACAACTGTAAGTACGAGATATGCGTTGGAAGTCTGATCCTCTTGCTCCTGCAAACTTCGAACTAAGAGACCAATTAGCATCGAGCCAATTATCAAGAACTTAGCTAGCCATTGGGAGCGTGTCTTTGCCCAAAGACTCCCTCGCGTGCTTTCATCATTCTCCAGGCAGGCAAAGGATCTCCTTAAGTCATTTCACCAAGAAATTGAGCTCCGAACCACAAAGAAGGGAAATGGCTCGATAGGTATTGCCCTGCTTCGCCAGCAGCTGAAGAACTACGAAACTATCTTTGCAACGCTGGCTCAGCAAATGACAGAGCTGATCAATGGACTTCAACGAGAAGCAAATCGGGAATTCACGCCCGTCATTGCCCGAAATCTTTCTGCTGCTTACGATTGGTGTGCCTCGGAATCTGGACCTGGCCAATTCAACCGAATGAAGGCACAAATGAGCGAACACGTCAATCTAAATCGTGACAACATGTTTTCCGAGAGCTGCGAGGAGGTGAAAGAGTTGTTACTTGTTATGTGCGAACAAGTTCATATGGGTGTGGCAGAGAAGACGGATGAGGTATTCGTCCGAATCGAACGAGATTATCTCGAAGTCACAACTGGCAGCAAACTTCCACAAGGTCAGATGATGCCGAGATTTGAGCGCAAGATGCGATCAGAAGTTGCTCGGATCATTGCAGATCGCGAGAAGAATACTCTCGCTGCAATTGAGGAGGCTACCCATAGTATTGAGAATGCTGCCAATGAGAAGGAGGCGGAGGCAGACCTAGAAATTTCTAGCTCTACTTCTGGTGATCAGCTCGAAAGTGACGAGAGACCTGGGGGTAGGTCAATGTCATCGGATTCAGACAGTGATCGTGAAGTTGATTAATCGTCAGGAGACAACCACCGCCCGATATGGGTGTGTCCTGCTCTTAACTGTTTCACGGAATATTAGGTGTGTGTGGGAGGATTTTGACTTATTTGTACTTGTCGTGTGAGTGATCTAATCAGGCTTTGCTTGACTTGTGTTGCTATAGCTTCTTGTTTGTTTATTTCTCTTGGAGTTTTAGCTGGGGCTGAAGTTTTGCCATGTGTGGATAGGGTTTCGCAACAAGACGAGGGTATTCACATGTGAATGAAGGACATCACCTGGTATGTTGTGAGTTAGTATAGATACTGTATATAATATAGTGTTTGAAAAAACAAGCTCCCGGGCTTAGCACATTATTTGGACAATTGGCCATCCGTTCAGTCTCTCCAAGAATAGTGTTCTTGAAGTGATCTTTCCAACAGAGCTCTAGGGTGGGGTAGGTTAGCTATGAGGCGGTACTTCCAGGAAGGCGGCGAACATAACACACCAACCGATACAGCCGAGGCTGTGGTATCCCACTGCTAGAAGTCCTGAAATGTGCTCTGGAGGACCTACGGTTTGGTTACCAAAGGGAAGGACAAGCAAACTTACTATGAAGTACCTATCAACGGACTCCTCCGGGGCACGGTCCAGGAAGATACTATGTAGCAAGACATCTCCTTTTCGAAAAGTAAGTGGGTCTGGTTTATTCTCTCTTCCGAATGTTCTCAGATGCGATGATTATTCCTCATTACGAACATGGATGCATACCTTAGTAATGAAAAAACCAATATATTGCATCACGCGACAAAAGGCAACCAAACGGCAACCAAGCGGCAAGGGTTCGCGGGTTATTCAGGAAACCAAAGACGGTTCAATCGTCCCACAAGCTTCTCGAAGCCACACGTAACATCTCCACACATATCCAAGAACAGTAGTTTCTCCCCTGCCTCCACGAGACGAGATATTTCCGCCTCTGGCTTCCTCTCCTGCAGTAGCGAGAGAGACCATGTGGCTATCAGGGATGATGGTACTTGTGGGGATGGACGGCTTGGGAGCTCAGGGGGCTTGTTTGTTGACAAGCGTACTGTATGATGTTCCGAGTCTCGCAGACCAATCAGAAGTGTTGCCGGCACCTCTCATGACAAGCTCGCTTACGATTATCAGCTCATCTCGGTCGTGAACATGCGATTGCCACGAGCAAAGCGGAGATGGCTTAAACAAACACGAAACCGTAATTCATTCTTGGTGTTTTTGTGCCGCCAGTTGGTCTATGCAAAGCAAACCTTGTGGGGAGAGTGAGAAGAAAAAAATTTCATTTGAGTCATCGTCGATCGTTGGAGGAGTTTTATTAATATATATCAAAGCCCACGCGGTCAGGTCCCGAAATGCCGCATTGAAAGTTTTGTAGAAGAGAGAAGAAGAAAAATAGAAGCATCACACAGCCAAAAACAAAACAAAAATGTCGGCAGCTTCTCTTTCCGCCCCTCCGTCTCGCAACTCCTCATCATCCACCAGCTGGTATTCCGGGACCTCCCAATCCAGTGTTGGGAAGAATGAGCCCGTGCTCCGCGTGGGTGTCGTTGGGGGAGGTATTGCCGGACTCACTCTAGGACAGTTGTTGCGAGATACGCCAAATGTGGAAGTCAGAGTGTATGAGAAGAGCGTCGAGTCCATCGATCGCTTATGTGGCTACCGGATCATGCTGTCGTATTTCGTCCTGCAGAATCTACAAGCCATCCTCCGGCCGGATGTGTGGTCCAAGATCTCCGGTAGCGTGGGCGTTCAACCTACAGGTGGTCAGGAGCTGAAGCTCATGAAAAGGTGCATACCTCACTCACTCACTCCATCGAGTGATTTATCTATCAATTTAGACTTCTTGACTAATGATCATTGCAGCAACGGAGCACAGCTGTTCTCCTACGACGCAGATGAAATGAGGAACTCATACTCCGTGTCTCGTTGGCCTCTCCGGAATGCCCTCCTTCACAAGAGTGAGAATTTCGTCCAGTTCGGCAAGAGCTTCAAACGGTACGAGAGGAGGAGAGATGGTACCGTGAAGATCTTCTTCGAGGATGGAAGCACAGATGAATGCGATTTGCTTGTTGGTGCTGATGGAGCCGGGTCGCGAGTGAGGAAGCAACTGTTGCCAGAGGCGGGCGTATCAACAACTGATTTGGCCGTTATTTACTTCAAGATCCCATTGACGCCTGATACGAGGGCGCTGTTGCCATCGAAGAGTGCGAGCATGGTATGTTCTGATCTCTCCTAGGATCCTTTTCCGGTCTCTTCAACTTACTATCTGGACTTGTACCACGCAAGCAGCCTGGCTAACCTGCTCGCAGTCTTTCAGTCAACGCAATCAAAATATCTTACTCCACACATGTAAGAAATATCGATCATCTCATCCTCAGAGCGTAATACTAACCCGCTCCAAGGGGTCAATCCACGCCAACTCTGGGCAACAAACTTCGATGATGTTGACATTGCCCCTGATCAGTCGTTCATCATGTACGGGTACGGAAGCCCCGTTCACGAATTCTGCAACAAGAGCAAGCCACCCTGCGACCTCTCCTCTCGCGAACTCAAAGCAGAGTGTCTGGCCAGAGTCAAATCAGATCCCCAAATCGATCCGAGATTTATCGCTCTGACCGAACATTGCGTCATCAATACCGCCTACGTCCATGCTGTTCGAGACTGCCAAGCCGTCAAGCGGTGGGATACCAGCTCTGTAACGCTCATCGGCGATGCTGTCTTCAAGTAAGAGCGAGCTCTCCTTATCATCTAATCCAATCCCTCCCTCCATCCGTCCATCCATCCTCCCTTGATATCTTTCATCAATCACTAACCAAAACCCACCCAAAACAGCATCTCAACCATGCTCGGCAAAGGCGCAAACTGCGCCCTCCTCGACACCATCGACCTAGCCGAATCCCTCAAGCGTCCAACCATCATCACGAGCGCCTCCAAGCGCCGCGCGGAGCTGCAGAAGCGCGTCGACGAGAACGTCAAGCGACGCATGAAGGAGCGGCAGCGGAGCGCGCTCATCCAGAATCTCGTCTACCTCGGGGACTCCAAGTTGAAGGAGTTCTACAAGGAGCATAGCTTGAAAGCTGCCTTTGGCTATGTCGATGGGAAGAGTCCCGTCGAGTTCGGATCCGGGAGGTGAGGAGGAGGCGAGAGCAGGAGGATGAGCTAGGTTACAAATGTAAGCGAGGCTACAGTAAGCTAAGCTAAGCTGACTTGGAGGTGAGATAAAGACCATCTCTCACAATGACCATGTCATGCCGTGTCATCTGCGTCGGATAATTGGGAGAAACCGCTTGCCCGTGGCCTATTCTACTGGGCTCCATTTCGAAGGGAGACAGATACATGAAGGCAATTACCTCTCATCTCATCCCGCAGTCCCGAATATGGTGGTCAGTAATCGGAGAACGCAGGCGCAGGCAGACGACCATTTACTGTAATTGCAAGGATCGTCCATAGAAGGGGGGTCGTGGGGGGGGAAGGTTTAAACTATCTCTCAAGGCCAAATGACTTGCTTACAGTCCACAAGCAGCTCGGTCGGTCGGTCGATTGGGTACATGCATGGCTTCATCGATATCCAGATCCTTTGGGTAGAGTAGATATAGACGGGGACGCAGTCTTATTTTCAACGCACCTCATAGTAAATTTTAATTAGCAATATATATATATATATATTCATTGGATAAGTAATCGACCTGTGCTCCGTCTTTTATTTTTGATGTCACTTCTAAATGGTAAAGAGTGACTGGGTGCGGTTCTTCAAGGTAGTAGCACGGATATTTGTGTTTCGGTCTCCTGCTGTGGAGATCAGTGTTTAGTTGGGCTTGAATATAATGTGAAAAGCTGTCTCAAAGAGTATCGCTTGAGACGTCTTATAATGAAGTGGGTCCACAAGCTTGGTGCGGGATGTTTGAACCAAATGTATGTGTGGTAGGCCAGCCAGATACAAGGGACAATTAAGAAAGACCTCACATCTTTAGAGCGTTAGGATATCTTTATTCATTAATCATGAAGAAAACCGCTTAGTGTTCAGTTTTTCTTTCACAGGGACACGTTCCATAGCTACGTACGTAGAATCGATTCTGGTACAACACCCGTCAACTGTCATCACCATCGATTGCTAGCGCAGGCTCCGCAATACCACATCCAACCTTTACCTTACATATTCGCTAATGGATACTCAATCTTGTGCGATGCCAGACGGTTCTCTTTCCCGATGTACTTCCAGCATGTACAACAGACCCATGCCTGACGGAGCCTGCTGCTGAAAAGGTCTGCTGGCTTGGCCGAAATCTACGATAAGTATATCCCAGAAAGGCATTTCGCTTTCTTAGCTCCAAGACTTTTTGTGCTGTATCCTTGTCTCTCAGCAATCGGTCTCTGGGCCGTTTCTTTTCCTTTCGTCCATAATGTTTGACAAAAGCCTTCAGGTACTCCTTTTGCTCATCGCACATCGCGAATCCATCGATTTCTCGCTCGACCTTCCGGAGTTTCACCGAGTCGTGAGGGCGTTCGACGAAACCTTTTGCGAGAATCTGAATCTCTCGGTTGAAGGGCTTGAGGGCATGTGAAATCTCATCTACTGTAGGAGAGGGGTCGGAAATGGATTCTGAGAAATCCGAAATTGGATCTTCTTCATCAAAGTAGTGCGTATCATCCATGGATTTGATATTGGGGACGAACGGTGGCACCATCATGTGCAGGCGGTCCCATTGAATATCCCGAAACCACTTGTGACTCTTGATATCCTCGGCATCATCAGGGAAGACGTAATGACCCGTATAATCTTGAATGTACTGTGATGTTGAAGAATGATCCTTCAACTTGTATCTTTTTGAGCAGAGCCGGTTGTCCTTTTCTTGTATAATGCTTCGTATAAGATCTTGGCACCTTCTACTAACGATCGGCTTGTGAGGGAAGCTAAAGGTGGTTTTATGGCTCTTCAAACTTAAATTAGAAGACGCCTACACGCATAGAGGTCGACTTACTATTATATTGAGCTTAGTCTGTTGTCTTCCACCCTCTTCGGCAAGGAAAGGCGTGTGTCCATACAAGCACTAAATAATGGTAAGGTCGAATGTCGGTTGTGCAGGAGCATATGTTCTTACCTCGTACAAAATCACTGCAACACTCCACCAGTCACAGCGTGCATCATAAAGCTCACCTCTTACAACTTCCGGGGCCATGTACTGACTGGTACCTACAACAGACCGTGCCAAGGTTCTGTTACCATATCGGTTCCGCCAATTCAATATTCCCTCGCTATCCGTAGTATTAGATGAGTTTCGTTCATGTCGTTGTTCTTTGCCTGAGTTGTTGACGGTTTGAGCAAGCTTTCTAGCGGCAGCCACAGTGCGGGTTTCCTGAACATCAATATCATCGCCTTCGATATTGATGCCAAGCTTGCTCAGTAGCGAATACCGATGATGGTTAAAATATGCCTGATCGTGCGACCAATGTCCGTCAAAAGCAAGGCCAAAATCCGAGATTTTCAGGTGTCCGGATGCTGAAATAAGGAAGTTATCAGGTTTGACATCGCGATGAATCCAGCGGAGTGAGTGGGCCTCTTCGATGCAGACAATCATCTCAGCAATGTACCACTTTGTCACGGCTTCGGAAAGGACGTTATCACGGATCAAAAGCCCTAGAAAGTCACCTCCAGGCATATAGTCCATGACCAGGTACAAGTTGTTGAGATCTTGGAAGCTTGCAATAAGAGGTACGACCCTATATCTCGTTAGTTAATTCTTGAATTGTCCAGGGCATATCTAGGAGCCATGAGTATTGGGGCTTATTGGTGTATATGGACTTGAACTCTCATCGTAACTTTTTGAAATTCTTAAATTTGACAACATGAGACCTTGAGCTTACCAAAGAGAGCCTTCTGCCGCGACAAGGAAGTCTCGCTCAGCCCGAAGATGCCCCTCCTGGCTATTACGTAGCATATCCGACTTTCTGATTACCTTCATAGCGTAGATTTCGCGTTTCTCATCAGGCTCGGACAGAGAACTCAGCTTTTGGTCAGTGGAGAAATCAGAGTACCCATTCGAGCAACATACCTGTTCTCGGCCTTTTCTCTGACCAGCCGGACAACGCCAAAACTTCCTTTTCCAAGAACCTTCACAACTTCATAGCGCGAAGAAGTGCTGTCCTTATCTCTCAGTGCATTTGCAGCTCTGACTTTCATGACCCGGGTTGCTCTAAGATGATGGCTTTCATCTCTAGCCCACGCTCGGCGTGCTTCCTCCTGCCTAACGGGTGAGAGATTGGGTTCATGATAAAGCGAGCCTTCTAATTGTCGTCGGCGAATCGAACGAGGTGTCGGAACACCGGAGGTGACGTTGTTGTAATGTGTTTCAAAGAAGATCTTCGCAGCTGCAGCTTTTTCGACAGTATTGACAGCTGGAGTTCTATTAGCGTTCTATCCGTATCCAAAACCATTGGCTTGGAATATTTTATATACTTGGTACAGGCTCCGGTGTCTCTAAACTTTCCACAATAGGTGCAAGAAGTGCGGAATTCTCATTCGAGCTGATATCACCTGTTCCTTGCTTGATGACAATCCTCTTGTTTTCGGACGAATGCTGAGAGGCTATCTTGCACTTGGTGGAAGATGAGAACTTCGAGTCGAGAGATGTCTTGCCTGTCGAGCCTCCAGGCCCGGGCACTGAAGACTTGCCACTATTGCTGCCAGACTCCAGACTGGTAGATGGAGAGCCTTCCGGCGTTATCTCAATAACCCCTTTATCGATTGATATTACGCTTGGTCGGCTTTTGAACTGAGTGCGATGGATGATGGTTGGCTCCAGCTGGCCCTTGAGGACAGCGGCGGGAAATCTGCGGACAGGAGAGCCGACTGGGAGAGACGATTCTACCACAGATGCGCTAGAGACTGCAGAATAAGTAAGTTTGATGATTTGGAATTCAATTATAATGCTCACTACTATTCCTCAATGAGCGCAAGACTGATATGAACTTCGATCCATGTCTGCGGAGTTTCGAAGGTCGAATAGGATCCTCAGGAGAGCCTGGGGGCGTAATCAGGCAAGCCCCAGGCATCCTGTTGATTGTTCCATGTTCTGACAGTACTTCTAACCCTTCAATCTCGGGACTTATTGAACGTGGCCGGTCACCAGTCCTGCTGTATGTCCGCTTCATGTTCAGTCGGAGCACTGCTGTGCTGTGTATCTGTAGGAATTAATACTTTTGACAATACTTGCCTTGTTAAGTCTAAATAAGATGGAATAATAAAGTCTGCGCAGACCTTTTGACAATGTTGATCACGCCCAAGATGGCGGTGTTCTAACGAAAAAAGTCAGAGACGCATCGGCTTGTGAACTGATATACATAGCTCCTGCCAATCAAGGATATCAATAAGGCAGGCAGGCACAAAGCATCAGTTGGACCTTACCAACGATAACAGCACAATATGAGTTTAGAGAATTCATTTTTATCTACGACCTAGAAAAAGAAGGCCTCAATCCCCAGACGAGAGAAATCTGCAAATCAACTTTTGACGCCTGAAATGTACGCAACTTCCACATCCCACTCCGCCTCTGCGCTCGTCCCACAAGACAGTTCATCACAGAACCACGCAGGTGATGGATACGTGCAAGAGGCATTGAAGTGCAATAAAAGGCATGACTGATAACAAAGAAATTACCCAGTAAAGCGCGGTATGAGAGGTGTATCAAAAATTGTACAGCTGAGAGGAGTCGATAAGCAAAGCTTCCGCCTCATCAGTCGTAAACGGTCGACAGGAAATCATGAGATGAGTCCGTGATCGATTACTTGATCTCCAACAACTTGACGTCGAAGACGAGGGTACTGTTCGCCGGGATGCCAGGTATAGCCTTACTGCCGTATGCCAGGTTTGCGGGGATGGTGAGTCTGCGCTCGCCGCCGACTGACAAACCAACAATACCGATGTCCCAGCCCTTGATGACCTCACCAGAGCCAAGCTTGAAGGAGAACGGCTTTCCCTTCTTGTTTGCTACGGCATTGTTAGTATGGATAGGCTTACATGAGTGTGATATAAAAACTTACAGTCAAAGACTTTGCCATCTTCGAGCTTGCCAATATAACGCATGCCAACCCGATTGCCCTTCTTAGCGGCTGGGCCGGAACCAAGCTTCTTGTCATCAATCTTAACACCGCCGACCATCTTGACACCCAGTGCTGCCTTGCCCTTGGTATCCTTGCTAGCCTCGGCTGTAGCTGCCTTAACCTTCTCAGCAGATCCAGTTGGGCCTTGCTCGAGGTTCTTTGCAAATTGGACCTTCTTGTCGGCCTTGGTAGCAAGACTTTCCTTGACATCTGCGGTCTTTTCCTCAGTCTTAGCTGGAGCGGCTTCGCCATTGTTCTTCTTGAGCTTCTTCAATTGCTTCTTGCTGAGCTTGGACTCGTCGGCGCTGTCAGATTTCAAGGTCTTGGCCATGATATCATCTAGAGAAGCACCTTCAATCTCATCAGCAGCGCGCTTGTTCTTGCCCTTCTTCTCAGCACTGGAGACAAGTTTTGGGGCCTCATCCTCGGAATCGACCTCGCTGATGCGAGGGTTCTCAAGCGCATCCAGGTCATCACTCTCATCATCGTCCATCTCAAGCTCAAGCTCGTCCTCATCAGGAGACAGGTCGTATTCGTCCTCGTCCTCCTCATCAGAGTCGTAGATCTCGTGGTGATGGTTGTGTCCATCATCCTGGGGGATAACGTAGTTACCAGTGAGGTAGATGGTGTGGGTACCAGAAACCTTGAAGAAGACGCGCTCATTCTCACCAATGGTGATGTCAAGTGGTTGCTGGAAGTTCTGTTGGACGTTAGTATCTTTAGATCGATGCTTGAAGTTTCCTTTTGAGAACATACCTTCTCAGTGTCGAGGGTGCACAGAACAAATTCCTCAACCTCAATGTCCTCGGAATCATCATCACTATCCTCCTCACTTTCCTCATCATCATCGTTCGTGGCCTTAGCCTTGCCTTTCTTGGCGACAGTTCCGTTAGGGGCATCTTCCATTTCTTCGTCAGAAGCACCACCAATGGAGTCCATGAGCTGTTGAAGAGCGGCGGCTTTTCTGGCCTTCTTTGACTTAGCTGGGTCACTTGGTCCTCCATTTTCCTCCTCGTCAGATTCGCTCTCCTCATCGGAGTCACTGTCAGCCAACAAAGCGCGCATGTACTCCTCTGAATCCTCATCATCCTCAGATCCCTCGGGTTGTCTGATGAGCTTCAGAGTAGCACGGTTGATAGCAGTGCCATTGGCAGATGCTTCGGTGTCGGCAGGTTCACTTGGATCAATGGCAGCCATTGTGATGCGGAACTAGTAGTAAAATGATTAGCTGGGAGCTCATTGTTGGTTGAGAATGAGTTATTTGAGCAGGTAACTTCAGTGCAGAACTGCAATATAGAATGGCAGAATTTTCAAGACTTACAGTGGCAGGGAAGTCCGCAAGAGCAGGAATAATGATATCTCCAGGCGGGACCTGGAGCCCGTAGGTAGCAACTGTTGTTTGAAATTAGATAATTCTCGTTAACATGGCGACTTGGGCGCAAGATTTAACTAACCTGGGAGCAGCGACATCTTGACTGGGTATTGAACAATTCTTTTGATAATGAACTTGGAAGAACAAGTGTCTGTATGTGATGACTGTTTTGTGGTTATCCTGTGTGGGAGGTAGGATTACTGTTGATGGGAGAAGAATCGAAGAGCGGTGTCGTACAGAGGAATTTCTTGGGGAGAAGAAGAGCTCCAAGATCTTTTTTTTTGCGGCTGACGCTAAGATAGCTAATCGGCCGCGACGCTAGCAGAATTTGGGGTGCAGTGCCAAGCAATTGACCAATCACGTGAGGGAGACAATAATAACAAAACAAAACAAAAGAAAACAAACCGCGATCGCTGATGGAGTGCATCTATCTAAATGGTTATAGCTACAACTCATATTCGCTCTTAGTGCTATGAAGAACTATCTCACAGGTAGCCACAACTCGGCGGCACCTTTATTGTACACACATACTCCCAATCCAAGCCTGTCCCAAAGGAAATGCAGGGGGTTGTTGAGAGACCCAGAAGCTTTTCCCCCACAGGTACAGAAACACCGATTCCAAGGAATCTGGATCTTGTCATGCTGTTGGTCTTCAAAATGTGTTTAATCGTGTACATGTTCGGTCGGATGATATGTCTCTAGGCTTGTTGTGGGGCTCACTCATATGGTTGAGTTTAGTTTCAAGCATTCTCATAGCGTTTTAGTGAGTTAGTTCGCGGAAAATAGTAAGTAGTGTAAGATGCGACGCGCACATTAACCTAGCATACAGCATGAGTGAAAGCTTTATACCAACCTATTACACATTAACTATTCTAATTCTCAGTCTATGATACCATATGTATGACGAAGAGTTAGTGCACTCTCTCAACTCTCCATGCTCTTACACAAGTGAGCAAAGCCAGAAGCTATACTTCGACACACATCCCTCACAAACTCTACCTCATTCTCTTCCGCTCCCATATCCAAAGCCCCAATCTGCCAACCAACGGCAATACTCAACGGTCCCTTATCAGCGCTCACGACATTAAACGTCAAAGGCGGTCCCCCAACCACGTCCGCTGGCTGGCAAAACACCATCTCCGTCACCGAACACCGGCTCGCAGGCCCCGCAGCGGGTCGGAAGCTGCCCAGATTGCTCACTGCATAGGAGCCTTCCCTGCGCTTCCCGAGCTTGGACTGGGTCCATGAGTATATACTCGTTAGGTATCGAAGCAGAGCAATAGGTTGGTCGTGAAGCTGAGTAGCCATCACCGCTAGTCTGTCCGTGACTGATTTACCCACATCCCACGAAAATGCCTGCTTCGAACCATTCATGTTGAGAGGAAAAGTTCGAAAGTCCCCCGAGACATAATTCCCCATCTCATCGTTTGAGATATTGACTGGTCTCCGCATATTGATCGCTGTTGCCGAGCCGAAACTGTCGATATCGTGTGCCTGAGGAAACAAGTCTGATAATGCGTTGACGATGAGTTGGTGGAGGAGTCCTGTCAACTTCGCACCATGCATCCGGCAGATCTTCAGCGCGTCATCGACTAGATTGGAGTCGATGGTGAGTATCTCCACTCCCGTGCGGTATGTATTTTGCTGGTAGAACATGGGTGATCCGGTCCATGTCCCGGCCGAGATCGAGAAAACACCTGGAACAAAGCCGCAGAGAGATGCGAGCCATTTTGGAAGATAGGTCCCGAGTAGTGGTCCCAAGAGGAAAGACCAGGAAATGGGCAGGTTTTTAGCTGTGTCGAAAGGCGGGGGTAATGGTCTCCGGGTGAGTGTAAGAATGAGATTCTTATCCAGTGTTTGCTCTTGTAGAGCGTTGAGAAACGTCCTGTTGAAAGCTAATCCCGACATCCCGTCTCCGATGGTATGAGAGTAAGAAAATCCAATGAAGCATCTTCGGTCCGAGAACGGCAAGACAACAATCTTCCAACCTGGAATTGAAGACGGCCAAGGCGTATCAAGGATACCGGGAAGAATACGTTGGATGACGTGCGTCTCACTCTCTGCTTTCAGATCCACACCTTCGAGGATCTGGATATGCTGGCTGAGATCTAGGCGAGGACAGAACAGATAATATGGCGCCTCGGTTTCCGCCTTAGCGACACAGATGCTCAGCTGTGGGTGACTTTCCACACATTTTCGAACGGCGTGGATGTAAGTGAAGATAGAACTCGTGTCCACGGGCTCATTGAAATCGTATATACCGCCCACGACCAGAGCGCGATAGAATCCAAGGCTTTCACGCACAATGCATCGGCGTTCGTTTGGACCTGCTACAGTGTTAGAAAGAGAAATTGAGTGTTTGTTCAAGATGAGAAGACTAACTGGCTAGGCGGAGATAATTTTCATCATGAGAATTGTTTGATCCGAATAGCCACATGGTGGGTTCTGTGTGACGGTATCACGTTCTCTCCTAGCAAGCCCTTTCTTCGGAGCCGGCGGATGATATCTGGGTGGGAAATTGGCTCGGTGATAAGGGGGATAAGAGTAGTTTCACTATCATAGGAGAGGCATTTCTTCACTTTCTCAATGTCTCAAATTCGTTTGATGTCACAAAGTAGAGAACCGGACGCCTGAGTTGAGTTGACAATCCGAATCGGCGCTGTCAGAATCGTTCGAGTGAGAATTCATAATGTAAACAAACTTGCCAGAATAGGGATGTCTCCGGTGGGTCCTCAACCATTGGGCCTAAGAACCACTTACATCAGCTCGCTTAAGATCGGGAGCTTTAGAAGAGAAGAGACATTAGAAAGTATTTAGCTACTTTATTGTCCAGATACAATCTGGGTTCCCACCGGTTTATCAGCAATAATTAGTTTGACTTGTTCGTGTTCCAACTTCACTCTTGACTAAATATCACTTGATTTTGAAGGAACCTACCTGATACGCTTAACCGTGTAGAATTATTTCCAACTTCTGTAATATCTCATCAAGGAGAGGAAGTAGCACAAGAAAATCTACCATGAAATGTTCAAGTCCAAAAACACTGCCAACGAAATCTCATTATCGAGCCGCACCAACTGGATCATTGGTACAATACCTAGTTCGTGCCCAACAGAAGCGTTACTGTACTGTAGTAAGACACGCATCTGCATGTCGCACAACTATGAAATCTTCAGCACGACTTCGCACTTCACATGGACTATGTAGAAATCACTTCAATCAATCCCCACAGCAAAGAGGTGTGATGATTTAGCATCGCTCCACTTTGTACGCTAGGGAATAATAGTAAGTTGTCTATTAATTGAATAATATGCGGTCAGATTCACACATCCGGTGTCCAAATAAAAAGGGGAAGGGAGTTGGTGGCTTATCTGTAACCCAATCGATAATGCAGTTAGCATCATGCAGCTACTCCAAGCCCACAGCGGCACGGCTCCCCGGGTGAACGAAAGCACATACAGTACGAAGTACTTCGTATTGAAGCTCGCATCCCATGCAGCCTTCCGGCACAATACTTCGTACAGTATTGGACAATGTAAGCGTGGCTTCATGCTTGGCTAGAGAATACGGGTTGTATTTGGATATCCCTTGATCTTATTATCCTGTTTAATTCTTCTCAGTAGAAAAGAAATAAAAGCAAAGAGGAGAGAATTCGAAAAGAGAAAACTTCCCACATCCCTAGTTAAACTCAGCCCTAACACCCGCTGAAAGCCACTAAATTAACCTTTAAACATGGTGTAGATCTCCCGCCCAGTGCACCATCCAGCACCCGAAGCTAGCCTACAGGTCCAGCCTGAAGACTTCGTACAATAATACAGTACTTTCTCCATCGAAGAAGCTTTCGAAAAGAAACTTAATCCATCCCCCATCCCCCACTCCCTCCCCTCTCCTCCTCTAAATCCACAATCACAAATATATCATCAAGCCTCAACAACACGAACACATGCAGACATAATGGCACACCCCCCATCTCTAGCACGCCTCATCACCCTCCTCCTCACCACCCTCCTCACCCTCTCAACATCACCAATTACAATATTCCAAATCCAAGGAGTCGTCGCTGCAGCCGCCACCGTCGCCAATGAGACAATCACGCCCGAGACATCGATCGACGCGCAGATCTCTGCTGGGAACAATCAATACACCTACTACGGCTGCTACGAGGAGACCTCGCAGCTGAATAATACCAATGGGCTACGAGCGCTGAATTCCGGGGTAAGTGAGAGTCTGGAGACGATGACGGTAGAGGTATGCTTGAAGTTTTGCGCAGAGGGGAATTATGCGTTTGCCGGGTTGGAGTATACGAGGTATGTTTATGTTGCTTTCTCTCATCTTTTTCTTGGGGAGGGGGGTTAGTTTATGGATGAAGTAACTACTTTTACTTTTATTCCTTCTACTACATTTTGTGAGGAAAGAAACAAAAAAATCCCCGGGGGAAGAAGCAGGAATATGTATTGTTTGAAGAATTTGGGAAAAATGACGAATGATTAAACGAATGAAACGAAACAAACTAACAACCTCCAAACAGAGAATGCTACTGCTCCCCCTACGTCTCCCAGATCTCCACCAAACTCCCAGACGCATCCTGCAATCTCGCCTGCCAGGGGAACACTTCGCAAATCTGCGGCGGTGCCCTGCGACTCACCGTCTACAAGAAGAGTGCCTCGGCCAAGGGCACAGGCGTCAATATTGGCCATCGTGCACCTGTGGTGGGCAGCATTCTGGCGCTGGGGATTGCGATGGGGGTTTTGCTGTACTTGGCTTGAGATACGTAAATGAAAAGACCGGCTGATGAGCGGCGTGGAGTAGAAATAGAATGGGAAGTTGGTTGATAGTAATTGTGATATCTGTGTGGATAAGCGACAAAGGTAGGGAAAACCTTTGTTTGTTCGGTGTTAGGGCAAGGGAGTGTGCTCTGGCTGGTTCTGGATGAAGTCCGATGGGTGGCTTCGTATACGAGACATGAGAATAGGATACACAGTACAAATAATTCGCGACGGTCGGTCTGGAGTTTCAAGTCATCCAAACTTGACATCTTGGGCTGGGAAATGGTTATTGGAATTCGAGTACTGTTTTGAGTAGACCAGGCGTTAACAAATCGCCCAACCGGACTGCTGGCGATAATGGATAGGGCAGAAGCCATAGATAGTTAATGCTACATTTGTAACTTCCCTAGTCCGCGTTCTTTGACTGCTGATTGCACCTTTTCCTTGATGCCGTCTAGTGCCCTCCTCCATATTTTCGTGCCTTCGTTATGTTCGTTAGATTCGTCAATGAGCCATTCAAGCCATCTCACTACTCCAGTTACCTTGCTCATATCTCTCTCGTTAAGTACAACACGCCGCAGATACCTCTCCATGGCAGCGACATCATCAGAATGAGGCCCGTCATCTTCGAAAGCGTTATGCCAAGCGCTCAAAGTCTCTCGCAACTGGGGTAAAGTACTTAGTTCTTGTGTTGTGAACGTCGGTCGTGGTTCTCGTGGCGGGAGTCGAATCTTTCGCTGAACAACAGGCACCTCGGGTGGACGTGGGAGGTTATCAGTCATTGGAATCACCAAACCACCTTTCTTAGCGAGTCGATTCCGCCTGTGCTCGTTGATGACCTCTTGACGCATTTCTTCAGGTAGAGCAGCTAGGAATTCCACGTCTAAAGTATCAGAGATGTATCCATCCGAGTCATCTGGTTGATCATTCAACAAGCTCCCAGAGTTTACCTTGAAGTTGGCTTGCATGAGATTTGAATGTGGATCTTGCTTGATGCGGTTGCGAGCTCCCGGGGGACGGCCTCTACCGCGCTTCTTGGTTGGAGTTGTTCTCATCGGAGGAACCAAGTAAAGCCCCTTACGCGGAGATTGTGGAAGGAGACCTTGTTGAAGTTGGGCAGGGACTGCACTCGCTGCATAAGATGCAAGTACTTCTTCTGCCTTCATGTCCTCTGGCAATGCATCAAACACTTCCGCATCCAGTTGAGCGGGAAAACCTGGAGCTTCCTCTTGAGGTGGGCTATGCAACCTTGACATGATAGCCGGAGATTGTGCTCGTGATCCTGGCCTACTTTTGGCTTGTGACATGAGTCTGGATATAATGTCTGGCGGGAGTTCCGATAACACCTGGGGATCAATCTGGCTGGGAATGATAAATTGAGTGCCCATAACATTGAGCACTTTCTTGGCACTTTGATCCGCCGCATTGGCTCTCGCAATTGCAGCAGCAGGATGCACAGGCGTGTATTTTGTTTTTTGTGGGCTCTCAATGTCATCGATCGGTTCACGGCCAAAGGGTGGACGAGAGGCGGAAGATTTAGGTTTAGTAGGAGTGATCAACTCATCGATAGGGTCAACTGGCGGCTTGAAGGCTGATCTTTCCCGACTCATGGGCATCGATTTTGGCTTAGTTGGCGTTTTTGGATCTTCAATAGGATCCTCAGTAGTCTGGTTCGCTGGCTTCGGAGCGGCAGCGCCCCAATTGATCCTTCGTTGGCTACCGTCCGGCATGGCCATATTAGAAGCCTTCAGAGGCTCAAGTTTAGTCATCTGGACACCGAGGCCTCTAAGTTCACCGGGTGAGAATCCGTAGCTGCGTAGAATCGACACCGCTTCTCGACCAATAACCTCAGCACTATTCGTGGCAACTCCAAGAATTATACTCTTGTTGAAGGTGTCACACTTTCCATGACCTAAATGCTTCGGGGGATCTAGCGGAGCGTCTGCGGATTTCCTCATGATTTTCACGGTCAGTTGTCTCCCTTTTACTCTCTGATGTAGAAGACGTTTCTGAAGCTCCATGCACAGATTTTGGACAAACTCCTCGGCCTCTGGTTGAGAGATGAATCTGATACCCCAGTTGACCTCAGCGGAGACAGACTTTCGAATGACTTGCTCTCCCACCTCAGTACGATCTATGCCTCGAGAGTAATCCCAGATTTTCTCACCAGTCTTAGGACCAAGGACAGTCATCAGGCGATCCTTGGTCAACTGTCGAACATCCTTCACAAACTTGACACCTATCTCCTCCAGCTTACCTCCGATACTGTAGGCAACGCCAGGAAGATCCTGAACAGTAAGCTCACCGATGAAGTCTAGAACCCCCTCAGGCTTGATTTGATATTGGCCAGCTGGTTTGGCTTTGCGAAGTGCAACCTTAGCAAGCAAGATATTTGTTCCAATTCCAATAGACACAGCACATCCAGTAGTATCTTTAATCCGCTTTCGAAGTCCATCTGCGAGTTGGTCTGCCTTCTCTTGCTCCCTCCGAATGCTGTCGTCGCAGACTCCAATTCCATCGCTGCCACCTGCTGGCAAGCAGAGGCTGCTGATATCGACCAGCGCTTCATCTACACTCACACTTTGCACAATACCACCCACATCAAGAATTGCATCGTAAAATCCTCCGCTTACCTCTTCGTAGGCTGGGAAGTCGTAGGGCAGGACTTTAATATCTGAGCACAGCTCTAATGCCTTCTTCATCCACATCCCATTTTTGATCCCGAAGCTCCTTGCCGGGTAATTGCAGCTCGCAATCTCACTCCCGCTTCCGCTTCCGTGAGCGACCACTGCAGGTTTGTCGATGAACTCTGGGGCGCTTTTCAGAGAGACTGCGCAGAAGAAACTGTCAAAATCAACATGCATGATATATCGTCTTGCCCCTGGCTTTCTCTTCGCAGGCTGCTTCTGAGAAGCCGATTTCTCGGCTGCCAACTGTTGAAACCGTGACTTGAGGTCAGCTTTCCATGTGGATAGGTGGTGAAGACGAGACTCCGAATAGTATTGCTTGATAAAATCTGGGTTCGCTGTAGATGATTTTCTCATATGTGGATCAATCAGTAGTAGAGCATTGTGCTCTTCAGCGGTCATTACTTTGGCCCTCTTCGAAGGAGATGTGCTTTCGGCCTGGTGGGGTCGCTTCATAGAATTGGGAGGGCCATCCAGCTTGGAAGCAGTTGCCGTTGCGGACGTACTACTTTCCATGACAACTTCTTCATCGAATCTGGAAGAAGCCAAGGCCTTGCTTTGGCTTTCGACATTTAGTTTGGGGTCAATATGAGGTGCCGATGGTCCCCACTTAGCCCTTGTTGAAACGCTGCTTAAGGCATCCTCTAAAGACGAAGTGACTTCATAGTCTCCCGAAGATACATGATGCTCCTCCTGGGGTTTCCCTCTTGAATTAATCGTCTGAGTAGCTTGGGTGCCTGAAGTCGAAGCCGTCAGGTAAGCACCAGGTCCATTGAAAGAAAAAGCCTGCGACTTCGGAAACCGAGCACCGTCCTCATCATCGATATCATCGACCACTGCCTTGACCTGACTAGTATACCAACTAGCATTCGTTTGGTCTCTATATCCCCTTTGCTGGGTATTCACCTGACTGACCATCCTCCCCTCATCAAACCCTAACAGCCTCTGGCCCGAGCCCTCATCAACTAGCCGATACGCATCCCATGGCATTAGCTTCCCAGCTGCCACGCTATCCACAATCCATGCCGGCTTCACAATCCTGTACCGCCTAAACTCAATGAGTTTCTTCGGCGTCAGGTTTGCCGCAATGATGTGCGTCACCGTCGTTTTCCCATCAAGATACTGCATGAACCCTCCTCCATGACTAACAATCAGACGATGGAGATCGTTCAGCGAAGGCTGCGTGTACCCATTCACGTGTGCCACGATTCCTTTGAAGATCCGAGGCTTGCCAGCCGATTCCGAGCGTAGGTCCGCATCGAGGTTCTGCAACTTAATCTTCTTGCGCCGGAAGTAATCAGTGAAACCGCCGAATTTCGAGCCCTCGTACTCGTCGCCTTCCTCGTTGTCGAAGGAATGGGCCTCAATCCGCTTGCGGACTGATTCCGAGTTCTTCTCCAACCTGCTTCCCATATTTACAGTTCGCCCGAGCTGGACTTAGTCCGAGAAGAGATTCTATCTCAGGATCATGGTTGAGGGGCCGGCCAGAGATGTGCTGGAGTCTTGAGTGACTTGGAGTGCTTGTATATCTCTGTGCATGAGGTCAAGCGCGTCAAAAAGCCCACGCGCCTGCACGTGCGCACGTGGCGAATTACCCGGATATTCTTCGGCAACGTCACGTCAATCCTACTTGTTCCTCACTCATATCGCTGAGGCCCTCCTCCACATCAGACGAGTACTACTTGAAGCTCGTCTGATTACCGGAAAGCAACACAAAGTAGAGCTATATTAAAATCAAGCCATACGTGCTCCCCAATAGTGGTGAGACCTAGGGTGGTGGCTGGAGGTAAGTTTAGTGGCCATCGTCGTCATCGATTATCAACTCGTCCCATAGTACCAGTAAGCAGAAGCTTGCATGTTTTCTCTGTGACTCCTGTTTACGCCTTCATATTTGTTTCTTGTTCATATACACGTTCGTCTATACTTGCATTTCTCGTTGGAAGATATACTCATTATGCCGAGTGGTATGCACGGCGAGAGGTCTCCTCTCCTGCACAATGGGAATGGTCATCAGGGGGAGAGACAAGTACGGATCCGGTCCCGATCTCTCCGTATATTTCTAACGAGTACACAGCTTCTTAAATTCAGGAAGGAAGATGATTCCAATCCACGAGCATGGTCAGAATGGAAGAAGCTTGCAAATATCGGGGTCATTGCCTCGATGTCTAGTAAGTCATATAATGCCCATCCCTTTTCCATCCTCTTGATCTAAATCTAACGGAAATGCTAGTCCTCAGTCCTCTCGCGAGCTCAATGTTTGCTCCAGGTATCGAGCAAATAGCAGAGTCTCTCCATGCCACCACAAGCGGGGTTATAAGCTGCCAGACGGGCTTTGTCGTAATGCTTGGAATCGGACCTCTTGTTCTGGCGCCCTTATCTGAAACGTTTGGGAGAAAGCCGTTGTATTTGATCTGCTTTACGATCTTCACGCTGCTGCAGATACCTACAGCTCTAGCTAAGAGCCTGCCAGTTCTCGTCACCATGCGGACTATTGCAGGATTTTTTGGCAGTGAGTCGCCATCCTTCCCCTTTTCTTCGCAGCTATTAACAGCGGTTCAGGCGTCGGGATCGCTAATGGTGGAGGCACAATAAGTGACATGTACGAACCCAGTGAAAGAGCAGGTATCTTTGGATGGTATCTGCTTGGGCCTCTCTTAGGCCCAACAATTGGGCCCCTTCTTGGGGCTATCATACTCGAGAACCTTCCTTGGCCGGTGAGTGCGTTATATATCTATTCATGCTACCCAAACTGTATCTTGAATCCATCCCCCATACAGATCATCTCGTCGACACTACATCAGCTTCCTCTCCCAATCTTCATGCTCTATAGATGTGAAGCATGCTGATTTGATTCTAGTGGCTCTTCTGGATCCTACTAATCATCTGCTTCACCGCCGTCCTAGGTGCCTTCTTCTGCCTACGAGAAACCTACGTGCCCGCAATCCTCGCCGCGCGCAAGCGATCTCTCGAAGCCTCGGACTCGACGCTTTACTACTTCGAAGGCGAGGACCTCCGGCCCCTGAGAACGAAGCTCACCCAGTCTTTCAAACGGCCAATCAGAATTCTCTTCACACAACCGATCGTTATAATCATGGCCCTGTATCAAGCTCTCCTCTTCGCCATCACGTACAGCCTCTACACGCAGTTCCAATCCATCTATGGTGATGCATACGGCTTCACCACCCTGCAAGTCGGCCTCACCTATCTCGGGCCTGGGCTAGGCTTCTTGACTGCAGTGTGGTATGTTCATCCATTTTTGACAAGAGGGGATCTCATAGGTCCTCAATATATGTCCGAGAACAAGGCATATATATATATACCACTCAAGCGAGACGAAGCTCCGAAACATCCAGGGAAAAAACATTACAAGCAATAAATACAAACTTACAGGAACAGGTTCATCGTCCCACGCATGGGAACAGTCTACAACGCGCTCACAAAAAAACACAACCACATCCCCAAACCCGAGTACCGACTCCCCCTCGCCAACATCGGCTCCATCCTCATCCCCCTCTCGCTCTTCACATTCGCCTGGACCGCCGAGTCCCACGCGCACTTCGCGCTTCCCATCGGCGCGACGTTCTTCTACGGGGTGGGACAGGTGGCCGTCTTCAACGCGGTGCAGAATTACTACATCGATGCCTTTGAGAAGTATGCTGCTAGTGCGATTGCCGCCGGCAGCTTGTTCAGGAGTGTGGTGGGCGGCATCGTGCCGGTGTTCACGGGCGGGTTACTTGAGAAGGTGGGGTTGGGATGGGGCTTTAGCTTGTTCGGATTTATCAGTGTGGCGCTGGCGCCGAGTCCGGTGCTCTTCTATATCTATGGGGAGAAGGTGAGGGAAAGGTTTGCTATTGAGTTGGACTAGAAGAATATCCAAGGGGTGGCTTGGGGGCGCGGATATTGTTAGATTGCATTGTATGCGAATAGATCTTAACCGACGATACATAGAAGCATTTATTTAACCCAAGGTGACTATATAGCGAGCTACCGACTACTTACTTTTTGTATCAGTGATTATTCTGCTCTGCTGCAGCTGCATGATGACTGAATAATATCCCTCGAGAAAGAAAGGAAGGAAGAAGAAAGAAAGAGTCTCTATTTCTTTTAGCTTCTTAATCGACGAGTAGTACGAAAGTACAAAAAAGTTGAGAAAGAGGTGAGGGGGGGTTCGAGTTCTTCGAGTTCAAGATGGCATGGATACAGTGCAGTGCTAGTAACGCGAGGTGAAATAATATTACTGGAAAGGGGTGCTGCACGGTGCCTGGGCAGGGGCGGTACATGGATGTGGTGCGCGATTAGCCGAGAATTGGTATGGTACAGTACAAGTGCTTGCTGTACTGTACTGTAAACTACCCTACCTACTGTAGCCGCTAGGAACCGGCGACTAAACCCTCGGAATAAAACAACAGCTCGGTGTACTTTACTGTACACGGTGTAAAAGATTAGTCTTCAAGGTGCATGCATAACCGATGATAATGTATATAAAAATGAAAAGTATTTGATAGGAGTACTTCAGCCAGTTGTGGATCTCCTTGACAAGAGGCTTAACTTGCTTTTTTCGTGTGACCAAGGCCGGAGCACAAAGTCCTCTCGAGAAAAGAGACCTATTTTGGATAGGTTGATGCCTGGTGGTGCTGCATACCGTAATACTCCGTTATGTACAAGGAATAGTCAGCAGCAAGTGGATCCAGTAAGTCAGAAAGTATCTTATGTCGCGATCTGGCAGGGCAACAGGTTCATCTTGAGGTTGAGAAGTGCAGTGAACTTTCAAATATGCATGCGGTATTATCAATTAGTATTATCGCGATTTTGACATCATCCTCTTCGGGAATATGCTCGGCGGTTCCACTAAGGTTCGAACAACCTCAGAAGCGTCCCACCGATTGGAATGTACTACAGTACTGTACTGTACAGTATGCATGCGAGTAGTCACTTCGGATTATAAATAGCTTACCATCTGCTTCGTTGACACTTACTGATCCACACGGTTGTGAGGGGTACAAGCAAAATTCAATCCGTAAACATCCTTTTCGGCATGAAATGCTCTCCACAGTTCACGGGAGGTATGGCTTCTTATCCGCCCTTGTACAGTACTATGATAGAGGCGCCGCGGGATGATGATGCCGAGTGCCTGAGTAAATCGGGATCCTTGCAACGAAGGAACGAAGGAGCGGGCGAATTACGGTACTGTACTGTACTGTACTGTACTGTAACAGAGCAGATATTGAAATCGAGGTGATGGTGATCACTTCACCGCCCTTGGTTGGATGTGCACACACGGATCTTCTTTTCATGTCATCCCCAGACGTTGGATCTTCGTGGGGGCTAAAGATGAGTCGCAAAATGTTTCGATTCATCCTGCTTTCAACGGATGCGGCCAACTCGCTGGATCTGATGGCTCGTTTTGAAATTCGTTTCTGTCTTTGCACCCTGCATTTGAAAGGATCTCCAGACTTGCAAGAGTTGAACGTTGGGGCGTGCCAGGCCAGGTATGATTCCCGAGCCAGTTCCAAATCTTTTACCCACTAAATGACCTTGAAAGAAAGAGAGAAGGCTGATCAGAGGTAGATCATCACGAGTTCCCGTGACCATGGTATGATATACCTAAGGATAAGCTATGTCCTCGGAATTGACACGGTAAGAATACTAATCCTCCTGGGGCTGCACTACAGCCGCACTACACTGGCCTATGGATCATTGAATGACGAGGCCAAAGTGGGAACCTTCTTGGAGTAATTTGAAAACATCCAAAAGGCGAGGGCAAGATAGCAACAGAAAGTACTAATTGGGGGATCGGGCCCTCGGGTAGCAGGAAGAATCCAGTCTTACCGACGTTTCCCAATGCCGGACTGGGTGTGAAGTGAAGCCCGATGAAGAAATCTTTGGAATCCAGTAATCTTGGCTTGTTGCTGTGTTAGCATGGACCCCTGGGGTGCGCGGAAGCATCCTTTGAACCATCAATCTCTGGCCTCCCTTCAAGTGCACTGGTGATCGGCAGAGGAGGGAGAATGGATAGTTGTGATCGATGGGTGGTGGTGTTGAAATGTGAATCAAGAGTGACAGGAATCGCCTCTCGGGCGACACAGATTGGTTGAGAGATTCTTGCTGTGAGTTAATGTGAGGTAAAGATCTGTACATCGGGCTGCCTGGAGGTGGAGGAGGAGGAGGAGCGAAGACATCGAAGGCCACGAAGCGGGAAAGGCGGTCGTTGATCCTTTGCGGATGATGTCAATGTTGGCGCTTGGACAGCGGCTAGAAGGTGCAAATCAATCTGCTGGTGTGGCTTTATCAAAGACACCTCTCTATGGGCCAATCAGATAAGTGGAGAGAGTCAAAAGGGGTGAGCGGGGAGGGTAAGGGGGGAGGTCAAAGAAACGGGAGGTTGGGTTGGGACAGCCTCAACTACTAGTAATAATGAAGAAGAGTTTAGTAAATAGAGTGTACTTACTCTAGGATGAGGCGAGTACGAAGGTACTTAGTCCAGATTACAAATAATAACATTGGATACAAGTAAAGTTAATTAACCTATCATCCATAGTACTGGTAAGTACAGTACGAAGATACTGTACTACAGTATGTAGAAAGTATTATTTACACTTTGGCTGCGCTGCAACACAGAACGTCTCATTGAAGTTTAATTGATGACTAGGATCACCCCATTATTCGCTACTCCAGCGCAGCCAGGAACAGCATGCCGATCCCTCTCATGTCGTCATTAATTGGCATTGGCAAATAATTGTACGAAGTACTCTTGTACAGCTACAGTACTGTACGACGTAGAGGGTGAGAGGGTGAGCGAAGTGACCAGATGAGAAAGCGATCGATGAGGTGACTTGCGGCATTCTCTTGTCTTGGAAAGAGATGGAATGATAGATATAGTACATCAAAATAAACAAACAAACAGTCGAGTCAACACACGGATTGGCAAGTCAATCTGAAGAGGATTCGTACAGTAGGGGGATCGGGATCGGGATCAGAACTTGGGCACAACTGACTATTTACACAAGTACATATGATACTGTGTATATATATACTTCGTATATAAACTTGTACGTCCTCTCCTGATCCTCCCCTCCCACAAAATATCCGTACCATACCATACCATACCATACCCGCACCGTACCGTCCCACCATTCCCCATTCCAAGCACCAACCTCCATCTCTTCAACCTCTTCATTCTCTCCTACTACATTTTGTACATACAATAGTTACAGTACTGTACTGTACCTAC
The DNA here is from genome assembly GCA_003988805.1 of Ploettnerulaceae sp. D365. Taxonomy (NCBI): domain Eukaryota; kingdom Fungi; phylum Ascomycota; class Leotiomycetes; order Helotiales; family Ploettnerulaceae; species Ploettnerulaceae sp. D365. Next base: position 226,721 of record QYAL01000035.1, on the reverse strand, counting down.
TAGTGTACACATACATATAATATAATGTCCATGCAATAATCGCTACACCTTCCATCGCCCAGCTCCTCCATTTTCCATTCTCCATTCTCCATTCTCCATTCTCCATTATTCTCCACTTTCTTCCCTCCACCCACAGTCCACATCCTCTAAATCTGCCCCCTCCACCCGGACGCATTTTCGGGCACTCGCAGGGAGGTACAGTACAGGGTAGAGTGAGTAAAGTACTAAGTGGGGAGGAAGAAGAGAAGAGACAGCAGACCAGCATCTCAACATCCTTCTAAGTGTATCCCGGCAACTCAGCGGTATCCTCTTTCCTCCCCTCTTCCCCCCTTCCATACCTACTTCGTACCGCGATCTGCGCTCAAGAAAGTTCGCCTTCTTCCTTTTCACAGCAAAATATCACATCTCATCTCAACCCACTCTTACTGTAAGAACGAACAAACTTCAGGGTCCACCCAACTCGTCTTCCTGCATTACAGTATTTGCGGACGGAAACTCACCACCAGCACCATCACCATCACCTTCACCATCACAATCACAATCAACAATAATCACCATCACCTCCACCACCTCCACCACCACTACCATCCGCTACCCATCCTACCTCTACCCGACCTATCCACCCGAAACCAACCTATCCAATCCATTTCATTCAACATCACGCCTCCTGCAGTAGTAGCCGCATAGCATAGCACAGGCGGTCCCTCCCTACAGCTGTTCGGTTCGATCCCACGCATCACAATTTCTGCAGCCTCTACCTCTGCTCTACTCTCCTACCTACCTACCTACCTACCTATCCACCCTTACACAGATGTGACCATACTGCATACAGGCACCATCGACAGTCAGAGCCGAAACGAACGAGCGAAAGAGCCTCCTCCTCATCTCCTCGTCCTCGTCCCTCGATCCTCGACCCTATTGTAACTTCGGGACCTAACAGACAAGATAAACTGCACATCACGCCAGCACACCGCTTCAGGTCACAATACCAACAAAACATTGCAGTACCAAGCATAGCACAGCAGCAAGGCGAACTCCCTACTGCTTGCTTGCAACGCTTATTTGTTACACGCTTCGTCCCATACCCAAGCCCTCAGATCCTTTACACGATGTCCTCTCCCTCACCAACACATCCACGCCTCTCCTCAGTATCCTCCTCATCCTCCTCCGTCCATGAAGACGGTGGCGGCACAAACCCGCACCCGAACCCACCCGCTGATGACGGTCAACCCAAACGGCCCCGTCTACATTCACGAAAAAGTAGTGGCACTATAATAGTCCCCAGGGAACACCCGCGAGTAGAGCTGAAAGAAGGCGACGAGGTCTTCGACGAGGATGATGCGAGGGCCATGAGCCCAAGGCGCAGCAGTCAAGATCTGGAGAAGATGAGCGAAGAGGCGAAGCTACAGCTGAACGAGTACGTCACCAAAACCGTCCACGAGCCCAAGATCACAATTGAATGGGGTTAAACGTAATTCAAAAATCGAAAAGCTAACAAAGGAAACAGACACGCCAAAATTCTTCAAAAGTCCCTCCTCGAAATCTTCAATCGTATCGAAGCGGTCAAAGAAGAACACGATAAGCTAGACAGTAACAATAAGTTCCTGCAAAAGTACATCGGTGACCTCATGTCGACATCCAAGATCACAGCCACCGGTGCCGCAGGGGGGCGGAAGAAATAGCCTCCTGCGCTAATTTCATATCACCGATTACAAGTTCTCACCGTTACTGTGCACAACCGTTTGACGAATTCAAGTTGTACTAAAAAGTAGAAGAAGCAAGACAGGAAGACAGTATGTGGTGGCAGGATGAGTTAGGTTGCAGACAGCGAGGCATTGCGGGTGGCGTATATAATGATTTTTATTACTGTCTTCGGGAACAACGGTCACTGGATTGGATCTCATGGCATACAGCGTCGGCGTCACTTTTTTTTTTCAAATCATACCCGCTCGATGCATAATGCCAATCATCAAGTCACAAAAAATGAACGGCGATCATTATGGGCACACCCGTTTACAGAAGGTTATTACAGCAGTCATTGAGGGTTGTATAATAAGTTATTAATGACAGAACTTTATGAACATGCGGTTTCGTAGGAAAGGGGGAGTACCCATGACGAAGACCAAGCCAGCTCCATCGGTAACAGATACTCTCGAGAATGAAAACAGCGCACCAGTTGGATTAAAAATGTCTTGCTCGTACAGCGAGGGAAAAGCAAACGATACTCGTCAACAATCGGCCCCAAGTCACACATTCTCGATTTCACCCAGGATAACCCTTTCATTTTCCTTGTTGTCTGTTTTGACACTTGTTTGGGATGTCTTCCTCATGGACGCTCTCGATGGAGACGACCTGGGCTCGTCCTCATCGTCAATGACTTTAGCAGCGGCCGGAGTGACAACTCGCTGCCTCTTAGAGCCACTGTTGTTGGTTGTGGTGAATGGCTGGCTAACTCTGCGGATGGGGTTCTCAGTGTTGATAGAGGACGACAATGATCCAATCATGTTCAATGGATGACTAGGTTTCCGGATCGGATTCTCAGTAGAGGTCGAAACCCCTGTTCCGATAGTGTTGAATGTCATGGTTGGTGGTTGACTTGACTTGCGGCTTAGGTGCTCATTGCAAGATGGATTCGATTCCGTCATTCCAGCGGCAATGTTCATTGTAGATAATGGTTGGCCAACTTTTCGAGTAGCATGTTCGTTGCCTACAGGGTTAATATCCATTACTACCAAAGGCAAGTCCTGGATATTCTCTTTCCTGCTCTTGACGTTGCTTGCATCGTCTGATATCAAAGCTACAGGGGGTATGATAGTAGTCGGTGGTTTCTCTGGGTTGTCCATAACAAGCCTCGGTTGTTTTGAACCATCTTCAACAGGAAGCAACTTACTATAATTTAAGTCTACTGTCGTTTTAGATGAAACTTTTCGTGTTGCTGCGGGATTGATTGTACCCGCCATATGTTCGACATCTATGAAGCCATTGTCAGGCGTATTTACTGGTGCTGAGGGTAGTAGAGCCTCGCAAAGAGATTCGAAAGCACCAGGCATCTGTATAGACTCAAAACGACCTGTCTTCTCGTACTGCATGGGATCTGAGACTTGACGAGTGCTGCTTGCACGCGTGATTGAACTTGAGTAGTCCGGCATTGAGGTATCAGTACTCGATGTGTGACGCCAGCCAGTAAAAGCTGGATTGCCAGACTCGGTAAAAGGATCATATGTAGGTTGTCTTGGAAAGAGAGGAGGTGGTGGTGCCATGGAGCCAATGTTTGTGGCAGAGAATGTTGCTCTGGCTGATGCCTGCCCGTGGCGGGGAGAGTGACTATGAGCTTCGATACCATCACCCACCTGTCGAGGAGAGAATTGCTGTGCAAGATAAGGACCAACGAGAGATACTTGGCGCCACATTGAAGCATTCGGCCAAGCTATAGAAGAAGCCTCAAGGACGTCTTTAATAAAATTTATGTCAGCTTCCGGATGAGTCAAGCTTGAGAGTAGCTCTCACTTACCCAGTGGTGCATGTTGAAATGAGAACGATGCAATATTCTTGATGCGTTCGATAGGATACGTGAGTTGCTCGCGAGAGAACCCTTCCGAAATGATAACTTTGACACGCCCTAGATCATCTCCTGGGTTCCAGTAGCTCTGTGATAGGAGCTCCTTGTGGAAAGCTGGGAACCTGAGTTTCTCAAACTCGCCATGCTTGTCTACGTCTGGGATATGTCAACGAAAAGCTGGACCACAATGGCAGAATATGGATCCCTACCAATACTGAATTCAATAATGGTTGGCCATGGGCCATTTTGATTAAACCATTTGGAACTGTGACCACAGTAAGCATTAGAACACCTTAGACATATCTCAGTAATACCCAGCAAGTCTTCCATCAAGGAAAAGGCGAGCTTCGAATATGACAATGTCAGATGGCTTCTTCAAGGTTTGGACATATCGGCTGGTCTCAGGATTCTGCCAGCAATGTATGGAAACTCGAAAAGCTACTCCCGAAGGTAGACTAGGGATGAAAGACGTCACAGTAGGGAGGAGAAGGGGGTTTGTCTGCAGATTGTGAGATTCTATTACCAAGTCAGTCAAGTGAAGTTGGTTTAGCGGAGTCGAAAACTTGGTCGATCTCTCTTCTTACCCGCATCTTGTATGACTTGACAAGTTGTTTTGAACTCCTGCAGGGGGACCTTGAACTGGTCTGGGAAGAGAAGAACGTCCCAATTCTGATAACGCATTGCGGTCTCCGCACTTCTAATAGCAAGCAAGAACTCTCGAATCTGCAGCGAATCTGAACGACAATTGTTGATCAGAGAGTGGGGATGTGAAGTTGAAAAGAGATGCAAGAAGTTGCTTTTAGAAGATGAGAATGTCTGTCACAGCTTGGCAAGTACCAACACTGAGCTGCAGGTGGATGTACCTTTTGTACCGAGCTACTTCTAGGAAGGGTGGGCGAAGTACGAGCGGAAGAGAAGTAGCTATCGTGCCGACCAAGCCACGGATGATATCAAAGCGGAAGAGGAAGGAACTACCAATTCTTGATATGTCATAGTCAATTGTCTAGAATAAGTTTCTAGGTACTATGGTGGCTGGTAAAAGAACAAGGACGGCAATATGTACAAGTCAAGCAGTCCCCCAACTAAACATCACCAGGAGCTCTCGCCTATATAGAAATCAGTGGCTGAACATGTCAAGGATCCGCAATATCACTCACCCGCACTGCATCTGGTCCTCCCAATTCCCTCTCAAGCCCACCCTCAAATTCTCTTGGTGCTGATTGCTTATCTGGATATGTGAAGCCCACCACAGTACAGAGTCCAAGAACAGCTGCCACGAAGCATCCAATCTGGAATAGACCTTTCCCCGGCTTTGTGTGTGTGTACTCCTCGGGCGAAAACATACCCAGAATATCGTTGTCTTCATGAACTGGCTCTCCATAGTTTCGACGCTCCTGTTTGTCCCACCAGTCGGCATGGGGATCGCGAAATTGTCGTTTGACGGGTGGCGGGTTACTATATCCTCCATTCTGTAAACAATCAGTCTATATCCTATCGGGAGGGCATCGTCAAGGGGGCCTAACCATTCCGGGATCTTCAGCATCAGTCTACCAACAACACGTTAGTCACAATCTAGTACTACTTTCACAATACCATGACACTGACCAATCTTGGATAGTCTGGCCCAGTCGCCTGTTGTGCAGCCCCTCGATGTTGAATGAGAGTAGTTCGCCGAACCATGGGGGCGACATTTCGCAGCGGGTGCGCTGTTGCAATTCGCCGGGAAAGCATCTGTGTGAGATAGTATTAGAAAATCCTTATGATTGCCATCTTATCCAGGACATCCTACCTTGATGTTTGTTGCCGCAATGACAGGATCTCAATTGCGCCTCTACTCTCTTTGAGCTCAGTGGAGGTCTGGTGCACTAGGCAGTTTGCTTACTAATATCTACGGTTGCCGCTTCCCAAATCTGCTCGTCGTCCTGTCTTCTGCAAATTTGTCGATGATACCGCGAAATCGACCTTTTCGTCAACAGAAGGTGCAACTGAATTCTGGTCATGCCCAGACCTCAAAATAGGAATATTGTGTAGACTGCGCGTCTTCCGAAGTAATTATCCGATTTTCAGATGTAATATTCATGAAGTTCACGGTAGTGCCTTGCCCCCTCTTCTAAAAAGCCATGACACAGACCGCGTCGGATGCGCAAGAGGGACAAAAATTAAATGGTATGCATTACCACCCATCAACGCGACAGTGAGAGTACTTCTAACGCGATCTTATCCTAGACCTCCATGCCACCAACGATGATTCTCTCCAGAACATTGGTTACCAGGGAGAAAGCGAAGGAGATGAAGGCCCCCCAAGTAAAAAGCGTCGAGTCGAGCCAACTACACCTGTTCTAAAACAGAAGCCCAAACCCATATCGCCACCCTGGAAACTTGTGGTAGCTGAAGGTCCTTCCTCCTTTACACAAGATGGAAAGAGAAAATCTGGCCGGACAAATCATATACCCCTCGAGCTACAGCCACCATCCGACAAAAGGCAGACTAGAGGCGCGCAGAAAGAATACTCGACGAAAGGGAGAAATGGAAACGCGAACGGACGTAAGCCATCATCTCAAACAAAAGATGCACCCACTATGTCAGTCAATGGAACAAAGAAACCCGGCTCTTCTAGCACGTCCTCCCAACATCTTCAGCAGTCTCCCGCAAAACCTGTATCGCCAAGAAGACACCATCGCAGGTCTATACCCAATGAACAAGTGATAACCCCGATACGATCACATAAAAAGACCCTACCTTCGAAGATCCCACAATCTGCTCCAGCGCAAGTTCGTACAGCTAAGGGTCGCCGTTCTGGGAGAGTTGTCGAGAAAGTGGAAGATGAGAAGCAAGAGAGGCCCGGTCCGCCAGCGCCCCTGGAGGCCGACGATCAACATGTTCCTAGCCCAAAGGCGATTTTGTCGCGAATCCGACTACGAGTCAAATCTGCAACTCTTCCTCTCACACATCCTGGACTAGTTCTTCCCCGATTTCAGCAGTACCCAACTCTTCGCGAGTTCTTCGAACATGCAACAAAGATAAGTGTGGAGGATGGTGGATTATATGACTCAGAAGAGCCATCTGAATACAGCCAAGATCAAATTATTAGAGATACCGATACTATACTCCGCGCCGAAGAAGCTATCACCCCGGGAGGGATTTTGAGTCGGGAAAAATGCTCGGCATATCAGCCTGAGGGCAGCGACCAAATTCCTCAACAGTATGGGCACGCAGACCATATGATCAGAGCCGCCTTGGAGTTCAGAAGACTAATGCTCATCGAGCAGAAGAAACATCGAGCTGCTGCCAAACGACTCGCGGACGCCTGCCAAGCAGAATGGAACCGGAGGCAACCAAAGACGCCAGAGCAAATCGAAGAAGAGAACAAGAAGGCTCGCAGAGCGCACTGGAAAAGACTGGTCACCCAAACTCTTGATACTATGTTTGACAACGTGAAAACAGAGGTGAATCGCCGGCGGTTAGCAGAATGGGAGATTCAGGAACAAGCTCGAGTACGAAAGGCATTGAGCCAGGCCGTAGACATATCTACAAAGAAACTTCAGGCCCGCAGATCAACTATGGCTTCTAACGCAGGCACTGACGCAGATGAATCGGATAGCTCATCTGTGACAGACCAGGAATCCAGATCTGAAGACGAGTCGAAGCCGGAAGACAGTGATAGCAATATGTCCTCGTCGGATTCTGAGGCCGACGAGGATCAAGATGTAGCAGATGAGGATCTGACGGTGGAACAACTTCGAGAGAAATACGCCGCTCTACCCACACTTAAGCCAGAACATATCGATGAAGAGATGGTTGACGCGAGTAAAGAAAAGACCGAAGGCCCAGAAAATGGCTCAGAACGAGGTCTGGATGAGAGATCGGAAGCGACATTATATGACAGTGAGGAATCAGTCGACATGGATGATGATATGGGCTCCAGTGACGAGGACCGAGATAGTAAAGAGGAAGAGGATGAATCCAGTGATGGTGACGACGAAGAAGCGGGAGAGTCATCGCTCCTTGGATTCTTGGCCCCTTCGGAACTGAAAGCTGTGGAACTTGGTACTGTTTCCCCGGGAGCAGGTATTGAGACAGAGGACGAAGTTTCTCTTGTTCCCGATTCAATGGCGACACATCCCTCAGATGGAGACGTAAATGGCTTCGCTGAAGCGAATGGAGAGACTGATGAACTAGTGAAAGAATCTTCGGAGCACGTATTGGATTATAAGGAGCCAATTACAAAGTCCAGCGAGCCAAGGACGGTCAGCCCAGTCTCTCAGAAGCAAAAATATTCAGAATTGGGTGCTGCCAGCCCAGACCGCAGCAGCCAACCTACTCCGAGGACAAATGAAACACGGCCCTCTGAAAACGATTCAGCATCTTCCGTTGAACTTCATCACAATAGTCGCCAAGTCACTCAAAGTGCAACACCACAGCCCAGCACCGGCATGAAGACAAAGGTACCATTCCTTCTGAGAGGAACTCTCAGAGAATATCAACATTATGGATTAGATTGGCTCGCGGGTCTCTACGCCAACCACACCAATGGAATACTAGCAGATGAAATGGGTCTGGGCAAGACGATTCAGACCATTGCCTTGCTAGCACACCTTGCTTGTCACCATGAGGTATGGGGTCCACATCTGGTCATAGTGCCGACGAGTGTTATGTTGAATTGGGAAATGGAGTTCAAGAAATGGTGCCCAGGATTCAAGATTCTAACCTACTACGGCACACAAGAGGAACGTAAGAGGAAACGATTGGGTTGGAAAACCGAAGATGCCTGGAACGTGTGCATCACGTCTTATCAACTTGTCATTCAAGATCAGCAGGTTTTCAAACGCCGCCGATGGCATTATATGATTTTAGACGAAGCCCACAACATTAAGAACTTCAACTCCCAAAGGTGGCAGACTATGCTAAATTTTAATACTCGAGCACGTCTCCTAATCACTGGCACTCCTCTTCAAAATAACCTTACTGAATTATGGTCCTTATTGTACTTCTTGATGCCTTCGGATGGCACTGGTCAAGGCGTGGCCGGTTTTGCTGACTTAAAAGAATTTCAGGATTGGTTTAAAAAGCCCTCAGAACAAATCCTCGAACACGGTCGGGAGCAAATGGACGATGAGTCCAAAGCGATTATTAGCAAACTACATAAGCTTCTGCGGCCTTATCTTCTTAGGAGATTGAAAGCAGATGTGGAAAAGCAGATGCCAGCTAAGTATGAGCATGTTGAGTTTTGTCGCTTGTCGAAACGGCAACGCGAACTCTACGATGGATTTCTAAGCCGCGGCGATACCAGGGATACTTTGGCTGGTGGAAATTACTTGTCGATAATCAACTGCTTGATGCAGCTTCGAAAAGTTTGCAATCACCCCGACCTTTTCGTGGAACGAGCCATCATGACCTCATTTCCAATGGAAAAATCCGCTGTTGCAGACTTTGAGATCAAAGAGCTACTGGTTCGAAGGCGCCTGCTCCGGGAAGATCCAATGACCAAGGCCAGCTTAGAATTTTTAAATCTAGTCCCGACCAAACACGAACGTCTTTCTGGGGACGTCACTTCTCGGAGTGCTGCTCTCAGCGCTCAGCGTGTGCTCATGGACATGCGTGAAGCTCAGCGCCTTCGAGCCCAAAACGCTCTGACTAACCTCGATCCATCAACCGCTAAATCAAATCTAACATATTTAGAAAGCGCCTCTAGATGGGGACGTTTTGAGGAACTTCAACACTGTGTGTACCTCAACGCACTTCGTCGGCAGCAGAAGCCAATTTATGGAAGTCAGGTCTTGAATCTTGTTACTCTTGGTATCAATGCTCGACCTTTGAAGCCTCGCCCCAGTCGAAGAACGCAAATGCTAACTTGGTTGGAAAATCGGTCTCCGGCCCTGATGTCAATGGTCCCAAGTCTTGAAACCAGATCTCTATCTCTCAACACGACCATCCAAAAATTCGCCTGTGTCACACCGCCTGTCGTTGCCCGAGATATCAACTTAATGATTCTCTCGCCCACAGGGCTGAGTACTCTTCAGGGCTCATTCACCAGCTCAAAGGTTGACCCATTCCATGAAGCACGCATGAGGTTATCGATACAATTTCCGGACAAGAGATTGCTCCAATATGACTGCGGTAAATTGCAGACATTGGCCAAACTTCTCCGCAAGCTAGAAGCTGGTGGCCATCGAGCATTAATATTTACCCAAATGACTAAAGTCCTCGATATTCTTGAGCAGTTTCTCAATATCCATGGCCACAAATATCTTCGGCTTGATGGTTCGACTAAAATTGAACAACGCCAAGTCCTCACGGACCGATTCAACAATGATACCCGAATCCTTGCCTTTATCCTATCCACTCGATCTGGTGGATTGGGTATCAACCTTACTGGAGCTGACACCGTCATCTTCTATGATCTCGATTGGAACCCTGCAATGGATAAACAATGTCAAGATCGATGTCATCGTATTGGACAAACCCGTGATGTTCACATTTATCGACTGGTGTCAGAGCACACCATTGAAGCGAATATCCTGAGAAAAGCAAACCAGAAGCAGATGCTGGACGATGTGGTAATTCAAGAGGGAGAATTCACAACAGATCACTTCAACCAAGTACCTATTCGTGAGGTCCTTGCAAAAGACGCAGCAGAGCTTCTCGATGGCGATACTGCTGCTAATGCTGCCATGGATCGTGTCTTGGGAGGGCCCGGTAACGACAAGAATGTTTCACGTGTGCTTGCACAAGCTGAAGACCAAGAAGATGTCGCTGCAGCGAAGGTAGCCGAACGCGAGATTGTCCAGACAGATGCAGCAGATTTCGATGAAAACGCTACAGCCTCCGCAACACCAGCAGGAGTTGGGACACCTCGGGATGGTGCTCCTACACCGGGTGCTGATACTCCTGCTGTAGAGGAGGTGATCGATGTTGAAGAAGATGATGATACTAATGCTTGGGGTGAGCCCATTCACTCGACAGACGAGTACCTGTTACGATTAGTTGCGGACCAGCTAAGTAATACTCCATTGGAGTTACCAAAGGATAAGAGCAAGAGTAGGCGAGGGAGAGACCATCGATCCCACCGGGCGAGGTGAGGACACTCAATTTTTTGTATAACAAGATTCTCTGTTTCCAATGAGTATGTTTGTGTATGGAGTAGAATGGACAAGTTTAAAGCATGATATGGGCTGGCGTTAGCATAATGTTGCATCATCGGGAGTTCGAGTGGTTGTTGAAATAGTTGTCACACTGCACTCAGCATGGTCGAGCAGTTGGACATCCCGGGGCCTGGTAAATGACTTCATGTACAATAGTAATACTGAAAGGTGCCTTACCTTATTGCAATCGTGCTCGATCTTATGGCGATAGTATCTCAAATGATCTTATAATGCTAGCGCTGCGCCGTTTTTATCTTCACCCTTTCAATGACCTTGTTTTCGGTCTATTGTTGGAAATTGGTTCATGCATGTTTGTCTTTTATGGATGCTACCTATAAAGCTCAACCTCGGAGATAAAGCATGCCCATTCTGAATTCCATCCCTCACAAACCTCGTCACTCCAATCATCGCATCACTACTGCTCATGCAACCAATCAATACCCAAAGCAGCTGCTATTGTACGGTAGGAAAATTATTTAATTTTCTGCCCGTCTCATGTAATCCCTCCAACTTGCTGACAGTGCAGCAAGATTACCAGCGCAAAACCATTCCATTTCTGGGGTGATCATGTAAACAATTCGGACCAACTGCTTATGTTGACGATACTCATTTTCCACAAAACTTACACGAGTATCCAGTAGTTCCCTCAATTTTGAATTTTTGAGATCTACACTCCCTGCAATACTTACTGTGTGTACTTCTCTCTTGTCGACATTGAAGTGAAGCCGTCTTGAAGTTGTCTTTGATCAAATCGTCGCCTTCTGGATTTTTAATCAACCTTCCGAGGATCCCGGAATATCTTCCCACGTGGATCCACGAAGTTGCTCAAGTGCGTCATTTGAGCCTTGAGGATAGGACGGGGCCAGAGAGAGAGGTTTGTGAAGCCGTATTACCGGTATCCTTGATGTTCTCGACGTCGAGTGCTACATAAATAGTGCGCTGTGCCTAGTTCGAAGGGAACTTTCCTTCTAGTTGTCGAACGCGTGTGACCTCCCAGTTGCTTTCGCTAAACATACGAACCGACGGATTGGCTTGGGATACACATTTTCATCTGGCAGTAGCAACAAATGATTTCTGACAGATTATTAAAGCCGAATACCTAGATTACAAGCACGCAGAGGGTTAAATCTTCTGGGTGCGGAACATTTGGGTGAAATGAATATCTCTTACTCGCCAATCCCAATTACACACTTTCCGCCAATTGTCGAGCAACTGGGGCATGAATTGACGAAAGGGACAACTTTTTTATTAATACCCACCGAGCTGTTCTACTTCTCCATATACTTCCACCTCAAGGGTGTCTATCGAACTTATAAAGCCCTTACCTGTCTGTCCTTAGCGACTTTCTGGCTTGCGCCTTGGGCGGCGCCAGTTTCTTGTGGGCCTGCAAGATGTCTACAACACTTTGCAGGTATGCCTACCAAACCGTCAAAGCTAATTTTTTTTTAGCAATATCAGCTAATTATTGTAGTTGCAATTGGCACAATGAAAGTCCTTGACATCTGGGCACGCCAAGATTCACTTCCCGTCTACACAGCAGGCAAAAGACCAGCGGACTGGAAATTGGCTCTCATCATGCTCACTGAGCTACGATACGAGTCCTTCACGCCGAATCATATCCGTATTTCTAAGAACCAAGAGAACTTCAATGAGGTGAATCAACTTGAAATCCATATCTGTATTTTCATCATACTTCAAGTGCTTCCCCAGAACTATCCTACGATCTTGGCCTTTGAGGTTTTGCTGGCAATTTATATTCTATGGACCAGTATGCAGTTGATGGTTAGATACAAAAGTAGTCCCGCTCTTTTCGGTCCACTGTATCTGATCGATAGTTTGACTGGCTTCTGGTAAGTTTCTCGAAGTACAGGGGGTGACAGAGTGATCCTAATTTCAGCGCAGGTCTGAATCATGGCACAATGCTTTTGCTTCACCGTGCACATCCTTAGCATACGTGCCACTTCGCCACGGTCTTCCAAAGTACGGTGTACCTGTAGTGGTAGCAAGGTCTCTTGGTGTTATGGGTGCGTTCAGTTTGATGGCTATATTCCATATCTACGGCCTCTATCCCATACTGGATAAAGAGGCTCTCATCCGGATTGGTGTTTTCTTCTTCGCTAATGGTATTGCTACGGTATCGGAGGCTGCAATATGGGGTCACAAGAGACATCGGGTCAAGACAATGCTGGCTTGGATATTTGAGACAGCAATTGCTAGCTGGGCAGCCAGCGGATTGAATATTCCTAATGGCCTCTCGAGAGTCAGATGGATGGAAGTATGCGATGTGCCGACATATTAGTTTTGGTCGGCAGCTGACGGGTAACGATCTGAGCTATTATTTAGCATGCATGTGAATACCAGGTGCAGTCCGCTTTTCACACTCTGATTCAAGTAAAACGTTGAATCCATATTCGGATACTGCTCCTCATTCGTGATTATTCTTGGATCGATATCTCAAGCTTCACATCGATTGATAGGCGGAGCGAATTGTGTAGGAATACTAACTTTTCTTTTAAAGTACTCACAAGATACCATATTTTTGTTTGGGATTCGATATACTAGATGGTCGAAGAGATAGCTGATTGTACAATCTTCCGTAGAATGTCTCCAAGGCATCTCCTACATTACCTAACGGTAGATGGAATAGAAAATAGAAGTACTCGTGCCAAGTTCTTTTGGGAAGACATAGCCAAATGCAGTCAATTTTCTTCCAGAATCCAGATATGAGGTAGGAAAGATGGATAGCGGAGTGAAAGGAGAATATTTGCCTTCAGTAATCAATCACAAAGATGGTAATTGAATGAGTACTCGCTTATCGTTACTTTGAAGAAGAAAGGGGAAATCAGAATCGCTTCACACCGCCTATGTTAACTCTAGTTCAAATGCGGTTGCTAATCCTGGCAATATATATTCAGTCGTAGAACAGTCGGTGTCAACAAGGAATGCGCCAGACCTGTCATCAGTGGTAGTCGTATACCTACTTCCCTCTCTTCTACATAAATACGACCTCCATATAGTGATGTAACTATTGCGAAAGGCATATCAGATATGGAGCAGCCGTCCTCAAGCTCTAAAGTCACGGGTACTGCCAGACATCTTCAATTACTGTCGGTCAGGAGCTAGCTAATCTTACCTACAGTCGAATATTTTGATCCATATGGGGTATACCAACTTATATCTGCGGGTATCTTACCTCGACTTCCCCTCCGAAATCTCCACTGGGAATCCCACGCCGGGCCCCTCAGATCCATCTCGTCCCTCCATATAGATCTCCTCCCCGCTGCCCAAGCCCTACATCCAGCCACCACGGCCGAGACACCATCTGTGAGCACAACAAGTCTTTCGAGAGTCAAAAGTCAGGATTCAACTGCCAGTGGAGATGACGGATTTCGGACACAGGCACTGGGGCAAGCAGCAGTTGAAAGACCAGAATCTTTGTCAGGAACCCTCAAACCTGTACTCAAGGAGCGACGACATCAGATCCCAGGTCTTCGGCAGACACCATACTTGAAGGTCTTCTTTCTACGATGTGATGATAATGATACATATAAGGCGCAAGCCAGGCGTCAGGTCCGGGAATGGATCAAAGAGAATACCCCCTCGAGCCAGAGTACAACAAAGATTACGGCGCAGGAAAATCACGATGCATATGAATGGCTAATAGTTCATGTAATTGTTCCGAACACTGCTGCAGCAACGCAGCCCAGGACAAGTGGGAAGGGGACAGAGGGGAGCTCTGTTTCTACAGCAGAGAAAACTACGGCGCGATGGCGAGGAGGAGGGTCGTCTACCATTCTTGAAAAACTGCGTGCGGACTTCAATGGCTCGTCTAAGTCTGCGGTTGACCGTATAGCTCAAATACGCATAGGTGTCAACGATGTGCCATATGATATGCTCCCACGGGTAGTCCCAGCGATCCCAGGTTCATATTTTGAGACCCCGCAGGAGAATGAAGCCGCTTGGCTAGACCTCATCTCTAAGTTGAAGTCGCAGATTTTATTGTCATTTGACATGCGTGTGAGTCAATATGAAGAGGATATTCGAGAGAAAGATGCCCAGAGATCGCTACCCGGGTGGAACTTTTGCACATTTTTTGTGTTGAAAGAAGGTCTTGCAAGAGGCTTCGAAAGTGTTGGACTAGTCGAAGATGCTCTTGTTGGATACGATGAGCTCGCTGTTGGCCTCGATGTTATCGTTCGGGAACAATCATCTCATAGATTAGGTGCGGAACACGGAGGGTCGTTTTTGCCATTCACAGAAGATTTGAAGCAACGAGCTGAGAAGGTGAGGATTGCTATTCTAAAAGATTCTGGCTCGGACGAAGACGATGAAACGGATGATCCTATTGATCTACAATCAGGAGCAGATAATTTGGACAGCGAAGCAAACGAGATCCCGTTGAATGCAACAAGAAAGCGATACAGGGAGCTCATTCTTGCGAACAATATTTCAATTTTCGACTTCTGCTGCTATATATTTGCTCGGCAGCTCACTTTGCTGCTACGTCTCGCCAATGCTTCTTCATCACAAGAAGAGCTTCTTGCAAAGCTCAAAGAGCAACGCGAGTCAAGCTTGCAGGGCGTGGCTGCACGACTCCCACTATCTCAGCCCTCGGAAGATGCTGAAAATCTTTCTGTTCTTGGTGAAGTATGCCGTAGGTCCATGGACTTCATGGCATCAATCTCATGCATCATGCGCGATGACCTCTGGAAATCCCGAGGAGATTCAAAAGGCGAAGAGGATAAAGCATCGAATTCGAGAGATTCTACTATGGATCAAGTAGTCAACAATATGGTTTCTTCCTTCACATTTGCCATTGCGCAACAGATTCTCGCTCAAACATCCACAAGATCGTTGCCTATTCCTCCGTCTACTTTAGCACCCCCGAGTAGCACCATGGGTCTTCACGGGCAAGAGCCCAAAGCCGCTATACCAGAACCAAAAACAATGATGCACCCTGCTAGGAGTAGTTCCCTGGCTCTGCGATCGAGATCTCGAGAGCCCCCAAGCCCCGGTAATTTCCCTGGCATGCGTAGAGCGAGTGTGCCAGAACAAGGAGCAGGAGCCGCTTCAACATCCTTCCTCAAGACTGGGTTGGAAGATCTTGCGGCTTATAGAGCCGATCTCTACCTGCTTTCGAGGAGCATTTTGGTACAGGCTGGGAAGGAACGCAGTTGGAGTGTTGGCTGGACAGAGATGGCACAACTACGTGGGAATGACCTTGAAGAAATGGAAGAGATTGATCTTAGCCCAGAGCCACAAAATCTCCAGAAATCAGGCACATGTTTGCCTTCTCCACATGGCATTGACAACAAACTGCTTCACACTGCTCTAGATAACAAGGATGATTTCTACCGACTCTATGAGACCTTGACAGACAAAGCCCTTCGTCATTATACAGTGGCAAATCATATGCAGTCTGCTCAGGCGAGCATGGCTGATCTTGCAGTTCTCAAGTATTATCTCACCGATTTTGCTGCGGCATCCTCGTATCTCTATCGTATGACACCTTTCTATGGAGAGAGCGGATGGGCAGAGGTCGAGCTCTCAATACTTGTTATGTACGCGGCCTGCCTCAAGGAGCTTCAGCGCAAAGAGGACTATGTGAAAGTTGTCTTGAAACTTCTCTCTAAGGTCT
This sequence comes from Ploettnerulaceae sp. D365, assembly GCA_003988805.1. Classification (NCBI taxonomy): domain Eukaryota; kingdom Fungi; phylum Ascomycota; class Leotiomycetes; order Helotiales; family Ploettnerulaceae; species Ploettnerulaceae sp. D365. The sequence goes on along the minus strand of QYAL01000035.1, from coordinate 210,382 downwards.
CCATGGTAGAAAATGAGAGGCTCCGCCGAAACTCTTCACTCAATATTGGCCGTGGTAGCAGTTTCAGCCCCGCGTTATTGCCGAATATCTCATATCTTCCTGAGCTTTTGGGAATTACCAAAGAATTGCAGCATGAATTTCGTGTACCTTTGCAAAATTTCTTTGGCAGCATTGAAGTCGATGGTACTGTGCGATATCATCCCGAAAAGGATAGCTTTGGGCTACAACTTCGACTTCGTTATTTGCTGGCAGATAAGTTGCCCGTCGAAAAGGCAAGGGTCCGGATCATACCATTGACTGGCGATCTGAACAGAGAAATATGGCTCGAAACTGATGGAGAGACGATTTTTGAAAAGGGAGTTGTAAACTTATCTGTGCAGAGTAATGTGAGTATTCTCTCTATTTTACTCACCACAATTGCTGATTATACCCAGGTCATCGTGCCAGGCACGTACCGTGTAAACAGTATCATTCTCCAAACCAGCAATATCACCTTGGAGTATCCAGAGCATGAGCACAGTAGCACGACTACCTCTCCCGCCAAAAACAGCAAGTTTTTCAAGTGCCCAAATCTTCTCATCTATCACAGGTCTGAGGCTTTCGACGTCAAACTTTACGCATCTAGGTACATGCATCTTGATCGAAATCGCTCTCTCGAAATTGTGCTTGCGTCTGGTTGGAATAAAGTCAATAGTGGCGAACTACATATTCGTGCAGCAACCGCTGGCTTAAGAGTACAAACCAGCGAAGTCAAGATTGGGAGTGGAACTCTTACACTTTCCAACAAGTCAGATGCTGGTATTGTGCGGTTTGGTGCAATGGATACTGGTTCGAGTGCTAGAATCGTCATGCCATTCAGTCTGGAACACGAAGTCAATGATATTTCGCTCAAGTTAGAGATATCCTATACAACTGACGATGGGAACTTTTTTTTCGCTATCAACCCGTCAGTCTCTATCATGCTGCCTCTTGGCGTCAACGTTCAAGATGTCTTCAAACACAAAGCCTTATTTTCAAAGTTTACGATTTCATCTGCCACATCCAGTCCGTTACGCTTGCTAGGCTCCAGACTAGAAAGTTCCGAGGTGTTTGAAGCTCATGGTGGACTCCCGCTTTCCAAACCGTTGGTTATCTTTCCGCGCCAGCCTGCATCGATGCTATACAAAATCACAAAATTGTCTTCCAACACACTTTCGCATCCAATATCTCGCAAAGAGTCAAAATCCTCGTTGTCACTAGTACTACATTACATATGTCTCGAAGAGGAAATTGAAGAAGCTGTTTCCTTGGATCTCGGTCGATTTCTTGGCAGTAGTCCTTTACAACAGTACCATCGACTCATAACACCCACAGTTCTCTTCGAAATTCGAAAACTGCTCTCCCCTTATGAGCTTGAAAGAACAGCTGTTCTCAGCAACTTCTCAACGTCAATAATTTCACCTGTAAGATGGCGGGACCACTTCGCTGGCCTAGGCCGAAACGTGGAGCAGAACCAAGAAGTTGCTGTTCTTATCGAGGAGAGTCTTAAAAGGTGGCAAGAACAGACGCCAAGTATATCCTTGGTACCGATATCTATTTCTAATGGTGCAATCGGCAACAGCCGTTCTATCATCATTCCTGTCGATGTACCATCTGTGACAATCGTTTGCACAGCTGACCTCAAAATTCTCGAACCATCCTCAATCACCGGTAGCGTAATAGTGGCAGCTTCGAATCAACCGTTGGCAGCTTCGTTATTCATCAAGTACACAAGGATATGGGACACTGCCTCGGAGCTAGAGAATGACGTCGCTGCTAAAGATGACTACCTTGAATTCTTCTATGAAATCTTGGGTGCTTCGGATACTTGGCTCATCGGAGGCAAGCGAAAGGGACATTTTAGAATTCCCGGAAAAGCCTCGACTGAGGCCGACAAACAAAAGATATCCTTTCCGGTTGTGTTGATTCCATTGCGTGAGGGATTCCTCCCATACCCAAATGTAGAAGTCAAGTCTGCACAACTATCCAGCCCGACCGAACCTAGCTCGAGTAAAAATCCCCCTTTGATATCTTGCGAAACGGATTATAAAAACGCTGGGGAGACCATCAGAGTCATCAGCGATGCCTTGAGAACGACCGTTAGTCTCGATGCGAGTGGTCCACAAGGCGGAGCTTGGCTACTCGAAAGCGAAAGCAGAAGTCATGGGCATGGAGAAGTCGTCCTTGGGATATGAGGTCTAGTTGGGCAGGTTTAAAATCCGGCGTGTTGGTAATAGTTAGTCCAAATCCCAGCGGAGGCCTAGAGAAGCTTGATCCAGAATTGAATATGGAAGATTGCCCAACACTTGAAGTTCATCAAAGGTTTCCCCCGACATTGCTGCATCTTGACGACGCCTTCAACGCTTGTTATATACAGCTTACTTACTCTATTACTAGTTCCCACGACAATATAGTTCGGACTTCTCTTGGCTATCTAGACTGCAACTAATCACACCGACTTCGAGTGGATCATCAGGAAATACCTCGCCTCCATGCCGCAGCTTGGCTTCCCTTCCCCCACGCTAAGTTCACCTGCCGGTCTCAAAGATAAGCTTTGAAAGACGGCTTCAAATGTACAGATCTTGGCTGGGCATACCGGGCTAGCAATTGTGGTGTGTTTTGTTACTCCGGACGTGAAAGGAGTTCAAAAATGGGCTTGTCCCCATTCTTGACATGAAGATCCCTGAGCCCCCAAACTTCAACTAGAGCTCTCAAGATCAGCATCTAGATAAGGTCTTGAAACGTAACACTAGCCCCTCGGACCCTTTATCGCTATATCCTCAATTATTCGCTATCATTATTACCTAAACTTTCCCCGGCGTTCTCAGGAGTGGGCAATTAATGCCAACCCTGAAGATGGGCGGGGCAGCGAGACGATTAGCCATCCTCCGCCTTTATAATTAGCGAATCAGAGGCGCCACCTTAATGCGGTCAGTGTCATAGTTCAAGTAGTAAACTTTCCAGACGTCCATCTTTCTCAATCTCGTATTGATCAACGGCCAATTCATTCCAACACTTTGGAAAACATGGCACCCAGGTTAGAGTGCCGCTTTATGCAGCGCTCTTTTATAATCAACACTACGTAATATGTTGTTTGAAGTCATTCGGAGATTCAGTACTACTGTACTACCCAAATGCTGTGCAATACTATGTGGTACGAAACAGATGATAAAGACTGATATCAAGACTGCCGATATCAAAGGTTGCAGAAAGTTTACACGATTAAGACAGGTGTGTTCTCTTTCTATATTGCCCGATAACAAATGCGTCGTCAACTTTAATCGAGTAAGACTTTGCTTGAGTGCCATACAAAACAGAATCGTCCATCAAGGTCACTAGATACGTCATCTTTAAAGGTAAGAAGTTTATCAAGCCCCGAGTCTCAATATAACAAATAAGAACCCACTATTGGATGTGGAATAATGTAATTAAGTTCAAATCGATAACAGTAATAAAAGTGCTAATAGATTACGTAGTGTTAATGTAATTCGCAACTTATTAGAGCGCTATCATAGAGCGGCACTCCGATCTGGGTCGAGAGAATTGGCCGATGAGCGATCGGTATTGCCGCGAGTGCAGGACTAGCGATAAGCTGATACCTCTTTCTTTACCTTGCTTGGTTTTTCGAGTGAGGCAGTTAAGCAAACATATATAGTGGTCCAGTCTCCGGATTTACTTTCAGGGAGTACTTTTCATTTTCATTTTCATCATCTCTCCTTGTAAGAAATGGAGGCCACCAAGCATGTCCCGGAGGGCTATGCCTCGAATGAAAAGGATGTACCGGTTTATGATGTCTCAACGGATAGTGACATTGGGGTCGTTGCCGACAATGTTGATGGCTTGAAGCGAAAGTTGAGTGGCAGACAGATTCAGATGATAACAATTGGAGGATCAATCGGAACCGCCTTGTTCGTCAGTATTGGATCCGGGTTGGTTCAGGGAGGTCCAGGAAGCTTGTTCATTGCTTTTATCATATACTGTTGTTGGCTGGCTGCTGTGAACAACTGCATGGCTGAAATGACCGTCTTCATGCCTGTCAGTGGCTCGTTTGTGAGAATGGGCAGCAAATGGGTTGATGAGGCTTTTGGATTCATGTTGGGATGGAATTTCTTCTTATATGGTGAGCTATGTCCTCAAACTATATACCATGGTTGTGCTCACTCCCTGACAGAGGCTATTCTTATCCCGTGGGAGATTTCGGCCCTCAACCTTGTCTTGACTTTCTGGAGAGACGACATCCCGCTCGCTGCAGTCTGCGCCGGATGCATTGTTCTTTACGGGTAATGGATCACACCCTATGCGACTTCCAGGACACTAACCAGAATAGAATCATAAATCTCTTTGCTGTCAAATGGTATGGAGAGTCGGAGTTCTGGCTATCTTCTGGCAAAGTAGTACTCATCCTCATGCTGTTCTGCTTTACCTTCATCACAATGGTTGGAGGTAACCCTGCGCATGATGCATATGGATTTCGCTATTGGAAAGAGCCTGTGAGTACATTCCTCTTAGCTGTCACATGTGTTTTATGATTTATGTCGTGATGCTGCCGTGCCCTCTACACAATCCACGATTCCTAGCTAAGCTTTTTGGTGGGCATGGGGACGTTCTTGGCCAAAGCTTGTTTTCCCGGGAACTCGGGTCGAAAGAAACAGAACTTCCAGTATTTTTTACTCTTATTAATCTGACAACATATCGCACAGGGAGCATTTGCCGAGTATGTCACGACGGGTTCGCTGGGCAAATTCGAAGGATTCCTGGCCGCGCTGTGGAAGGCTGCGTTTACCATCGTCGGGCCCGAGTACATTGCAATGATGGCTGGAGAAGCAAGCCACCCGCGCAAGAACTTGAAGCGCGCGTTCAAAACAATCTACCTTCGATTTGGTATTTTTTTCATTGGTGGTGCTTTGGCCTGTGGAATCGTCATTCCATATAACGACACAAACCTGATCAACGCACTGAACAGCTCTTCATCTAGCACCGCTGCTGCTAGTCCATATGTCATTGCTATGCAGAATCTCGGCATTGGTGTCCTCCCTCACATCACGAACGCGCTTCTCGTCACCTCCATCTTCTCTGCCGGAAATTCATACGTGTAAGGAGATATTACTAATCCTGCTTATCCAGACATCAATACTGACCTACGTAATAGCTACTGCGCTTCTCGAACCTTGTATAGTTTGTCTCTCGACGGGCATGCTCCAAAGTTCTTGCGTAAATGTACAAAGAGTGGTGTTCCAATTTGGTGCTTCTGTGTGACCATGATCTTCCCCTTCCTTAGCTTCCTTGCTGTGGGAACTAGTTCGGGACAGGTGATTACATGGTAAGATGGTGTGTTTCAATTCTCATATTCAGTCTTGCTAACTAGGTATAGGCTCGCCAACCTTACCGAAGCGTCCCAAATCATTGACTATATCTGCATGTGCTGGATCTACCTCTATTTCTACCGTGCACTGAAAGTCCAAGGCTTCGACCGTAAAGACCTTCCATACATTGGATGGGCGCAGCCATATTGTGCTTGGTTCGGTTTGGGCACCATGATTTTCACAGTGGCTTGTTACGGATATACTACTTTCCTACCAGGCTGTAAGTCAACCTCTTGCTTTACATGGACAATGATTGACTCTACCAGGGTGGGATGTCGGTACCTTTTTCTCTTACTACACCATGGTATTCCTCTGCCCGATCCTCTACGTTGGATGGAAGGTGGTCTGGAAATCAAAGGTCGTCAAGCCTGAAGAGGCGGATCTGGTATGTTTATTCCACGATTTGACTCTGCTGGACATGGGATCTAACTTCTTGAAGGTATGGGAACGCCCCGTCATTGATGCTTATGAGGCTAGTGTCCTCGAAACACACATGACGTTCTGGGAGGAGATCAAGATGTTATCTGGGTTTAAGAAGAAAAACCAAGATATTGTGGGGTAGAGGGGTAGAGGGGTAGGAGGTGACAATGCTGTCTGTGAAGCAATGTAGTAGTTGCTCGACACGGGTATCTAACGCTGCTACATGGCATTAATAGAACCTAGAACACTTAAAAATTCGAGGAATTCTCCTCAGGATGGCGGTACTAGCTGGCAGTCGGCTGAAATAAGAACATATTGTTCTGAGAAAGGGAAACGAGAAACAGCGAAGTGCCACCAAGTGATAGAGTTACTCAGGATAAGATTCACTCGATGTAAGGCTTACTTGAGCAACAACGGCTTCAGCAAAATTCTACATGGGATTCGGCATAATCGATTCAAAATTAAAAAATTCCCAAAATCTCTCACAGCACCAGGATTGTTTCCCTTTTTCTTTAAATCCTGGATCTTCAACTCTAGCCATATTCGACAAATGATAGTGTTTTTGAAACTCAATGAAAGATGAACTGTGTACCCTTTATACATACATTTATATATCAATGCTGACATGATTGATCATGAGTTAGGAGCAGCAAAGGGTGAATCGCTACCTTACGCGGTGTTTTGAATCTGCTGAGCAGGGAAGTTGATGTTGACCATAATATTTAATGACCGTAGCTTTTCTCTGGAGAACAAAGAGTGGTTTGCTTAAAGCTAGCCATGTCTATCAGGATAGGCACAACTCAAAGACTCATGGATGGATGGGCAGGGGAGGTTGTCATATGCCGGCCGGCAATCTTCATTGACGTCATTGCAGCGAGCATACTTCGTATCGGAAACACTGTAGTAAGGTACAGTAGTTAATAGTAGGTCGAGGCCTCTACTTTCCAGCCGTGTTAGCTATTATGTATGTGAAGGGCCGTGACCTCCTATGTATTACTACAGTACTGTACATAGGTACTACTGAAGGACGTGCAACGGAAGAAGCTTTTGATGTGTTCCAGGGGTTTTGAGTTTATGAAGCAGGAGCCACGAATTGTAGTCCCATCCCACAATTACATACAAGACGGAAATAGTAACCTCAACTGCAACTCGCCAGCAATAATACGATACACGCCCACAACTCGTTTCGTATACAGTATCTCCGGGTCGGAGCAACTCCGAACCATTCCTAGCTAATCGACGCCACTATCTGAAGCATCCAGACATCCGAAGGCGCATCATTCACTCCACAATTTGGCAATCAATCCATTGATCAATTGGATTATAATTCAAGCATTGAGAATATCCAGGCAATATGACGTCCAAGATCCCGACTGAGATGCGCGCTCTAGCTCTACATGAGCATTGCAACCCCTCCGTCTATGGTGTGGGCACTCTACCTGTTCCGCAAATCACACAGGAGGACCAGCTACTTGTCAAGGTTCATGCTGCGAGTGTGAATCCGATTGACGTGAAGCTGGCTGGGCAGTATGTTATGCAGGCCCGAGAAGCTAGAGCTTTGCTAATAGGAATGACATGGTAGATTCGGGAAGTTGATCCAGAAAGAAACGTATGTTTACATATTTACAACCCACCCCGCTAATATACAGTATACAGTACAAAAAAGTGCAGCGCTGATTGATGGCTTTACTTCTAGGTTCCCCTATAAGCTTGGACATGATCTGGCAGGAGAAGTAGTTGCTATTGGCAAAGGCGTTTCGGATTTCAAGGTGGGGGATCAAGTCTACGCTCGTGTTCCTGAGTCCATTCGCGGAACGATAGCACAATATGCCCTCGCGACAGCCTCTACTACGGCCTTGAAACCGAAATCCCTCTCCTACATCGAAGCAGCCAGCATCCCACTCGCCGCCCAAACCGCATACCAAGCACTGAAACTGGGCGAGGAGCGTTTACCCGGTGGCTTGAAGGGGAAGACGGTCTTTGTTGGGGCTGGCTTGAGTGGGACAGGCAGCTTTGCGGTGCAATTGGCAAAGAATGTGTTTGGAGCGAGAAAAGTCATCACCACGCTCTCAACGGGGAAGATCCCGAGGATTAAGGAGTTGATGGGAGATAGTACGCCCGATCAGATTGTGGACTATACGACTGAGAATGTTGTTCAGGCTATTGGAAAGAGAACGGTGGATTTCATGTTTGACACGGTGAAGGATACCATGTCGGCGCTGCCGGTGATGAAGAAGGGGGGTATGATTGTGAGCATCAGCACGGTACCGGATGGGACAAGCTTCAAGAAAGTCTACACGGATATGCCGACTTGGATGCTTTATATACTAAACTTCATGGATTGGTTCTATAGGTCGTGGACCTGGTGGAAGGGGGTACAGTATGCGTATCTGAAGGTTGAGGGCCACACAGAGGATCTGGATGTGCTGGCTAAGGCGGTGGAGGAAGGGAAGCTGAAGCCGATTGTCGGGTCGACAGCGAAGCTTTCGGATCTTGAGGCAATGAGGAATGGGTGCCAGCAGATTCTTGATGGGAAGGGGGGTATTGGGAAGTTTGTTATCGAGATTGACTGAATAGGTCTGTTGCTATAAGCACTATATAATATCCATTAATGCGTCTTGCCTCGTTTGTTTACTTCTTCTATCCATAGGAGTCAGAGAAAGAAGCAGTCTAGCCGGCACGGGATCCGACTTATGGATGCAAGCATGGCCCTTCCCTCCATCCTTCCATCCTTCCATCCTTGGGTGTCAGCCGAGCATGACAACACCTCCCAGCCCCGGGATCAAAACGTCAGCTGCCACAGCCTTAACGGATACTCGCCGATTCCTCTGTGCTGGTGTACTACTTTGTAGCATGTGTAGCATGTAAAATGATCTCCAATGATCGATTCCCTTTCGGTGCTTCTCCTTCTCCTTCTCCATCACCTTCTCCACAGCTCCACGTGGATACACTGATACAGTACGAAGTAGTACAGTAGTAAACAAGGAGAACGAGAATAATAACAATACGAAATAGGTGACTGGGAATGAAAAAAATTGCAATGATGGATCCTTGGGAGGTGATTTTCTGTCTTTTTTGTGGAACGATGATCATATTAGGGTTTTCCGTTGTCTTGTAGCAACTACGTAAGTGTAGTACATGTATGTACTTCCATACCACGGGAATGTGTAACTGCCGTCGGAATATTCTTGTGTTTAGGTTGGAATGCACCCCGAGAAGCAATGGACGACGAATGGGTGGGTGGGTCCCTCTTCTCTTTCTTCTGGAAGGAAGTCGATAAGAAATTGAATCCTTGAGATACTGTACTGTAGTGTACTGTACGCCCGATGGTGTAGTGATTGTATGTATCTTTTCTCTTTAGGGTTGGTATTGTTGATAGAGAGCTTGGTTTACTGTATGTCTTAGGGTGTGTGGCTTGTACAGTACTGTATCAGGATGTTTCACTTCGGAGGGATGAGTGGATGGAGCTTAGGGAATGGCATTGATTTTGGCTTGGGACGCACTGATGTTGGGCGAGTGTACAGTACGTATATAGTAATCGCAACCATATGATACAACCGCTGTGTCTAGGAAGATGCGCTGTAATATTGTTGTTGTTGTTGTTGTTTTTGGAGTCCCACACAGGTGTTTACTGTACAGTGATCCATCGTCTGTCTATTTATCGGTATTGTAGTTGCGTCATATGGTAAATGCGAGGAATGTTTGTTTCTTGTAAAAAAAAAAAAAGGTGGAACGAACAAACGGAATTTCTTCCGAGAGATGATGAAATGAAATGTTTTTAATTCTTCAACCTTTCGGGTGACGGGAATGTAATAGATGAATGAATGATGATCGGGAGGGGTTTAACTGTACTATTATAGTATTACGAAGTTTACGAAGGGGAGAGTTTATGGAGATGGAAAAGGTGGCGGAGTACATGTACATGCACATGTACTGTAATGATACGAAGAGCGAAGAGACTTGAGCTATTATTACGCTGCTTCGGAAATGATAGATCTGTTGAGATATAAATTTGCGTGAAGCTGGGTACTACCTAGGTACAGTAATATTCAGTTGGAACTTAACTTCAGGTTGAAATCCCCCAAGGCTGAATTTTCCCAATTATCCCATACATATATCGCGATATGATGATTATCATCGCATCCAAAACTTACCCGCGAACCTCTATCTAACTATATACAAGTTACGAGCTGTGTACTTCGTATATGTAATCAAAGTTCCCGTCGTCGTCGTCGTGCCTGTGATTAATTAATAATTATTCGCACACAAATAAATCTCATCCAACGACAGCATGCACAGTACTACTATGTACTAACAAGCAAATTGTGCATACACTAACCTCTGACCCGACAAATGAAAATGCGGTGCCTGGATTTAGTAACTTTGTTAGTCAGGGGGAAGCGGTCGGCCAAGCAAAAGCAAAGCACTTTATCCACAAGCTCAAGGTCCGAGAGCCAGTCAACAACGGCTGAGGCCGCAGGGGAGGAGAAGAGTGTGGGGCATGATAATAAAAAGATCTGCCGGGGATCTTACAGGATTGGTGCGTCTGTGGGTGTGGTGTCTTGATTGAGAACCACATAACAGGAGGCGGTGCAGGTTGTTGATTGTTTTTGGGATTTAGGGTTTTTTTTCTTTTTGAAGGGTTTGTTGTTGTTGTTGTTTGTTGATGTTGATGTTCTCTTGTGATTTTTCTCGCCTGGCATGTATCTTTTGGTAGGGTATTTTGGTCTTTGTAATGGTCTGGTCTGATCTGATCTAATTTTGCAAATAAATCCTCGACATATTGTATGAGGGAGGAACTTGTGTCAGTTAGCACTGCGCCCTGTAACCCCGCGAATCGATGGCGGTGGCTTTGGAGATGTGAGAAAATCAGCAGCTAACAGTCTGCAATACGGGTGGCTGGTTCCATCAGATCTCCGACAGTGGTGACGCGACTCTCAGCTGGTGTTGGGAATGATTGGCGTTTTGGGGTACGATTTGATATCGATTTGTTACTTCTCTTGAACTGTGACCCTGTGAGTTATTAGTAATATATGAAGTATCTTGAATCTCGACTACAATTTCCAAGGCTATCAGCCGTCCAGGTATGAATGGTCACTCACGGAGGTACGTCCCTCCTGGGCAACCTCCTATATAAATGCCGCATCTGCCATGCCCGTATGCGTAGAGTACAGAGGCCAGAGCAAATTACAAAGGGACGACACAAAGCAGTAGATATCGGCTGTGCCGACCCAAAGGAACAAGCCTTACGACTTGCTGACGACATCCAGTCTCCACAGCAACACGACAGCTAATTGTGCGTGGACTGCATGCATAGTGCTTAAATTTCACAGAGACAGGTCTGCTCATTATTAACTCATGAGCGCGAGGACGTCACCCTCAGCCAGTCTGCCCAGTCAGTATCTCTGGTGGGGAAGTTACGTGCTCTTGTAATCTGTAAGAGATTGGTACCGAAGCGAAATTGCATGGTTGACGTTTATTTCCACTGGACAGCACGGTCACAGACCAGATGAACCGCTGCGATAGGCTTCATCAAGTCATCTATGACCTGTAAACAGCCTGAGAGGTAACCTAGACCACAATTCCCCCGGCCTGGCTCATGAGGTTTAGGGTATCAAAAGCTGTCTAGAGCAACTGAACCCTTGAAAGCCGGCTCACCGTTGAGTCGTGTGCTAATCCCAGATATCAATTGGACGAGCATCAACGCCGGATTATGTGTCGTGGGTTCATCTCATCTCTTTATTTCATCTCGCCTAGAGAGAAGTGGTATAGTTGCTTAAAAGAATCGCTGCTATGCTAATTGCAATCACTAGACAAAACAGCTGATGAAAAGAAGAAGAAGAAGAGGAAGAAGAAAAGAGAAGAAAGGAAAAGTATACCGTACGACAAAGAGGTTGCATGCTGGATAAAGGCAAAGGGGCTTAATTAAACGTGAACGGACAGAGAAATGTGAGGTGAAGCCTGTTAAATTCTTTGTCCTATCCTGGGCCTTTCTTGGTTATTCTAGGCAATATCTGGGCATCCTGGGTATCCTGGGCATTTTACTCTAGTCCTTCCAAATTTTTCCTTGATTTTGATGGTGTATCCTACTTCGTACCTTCGTACCTATTCTATCATTGTCCCCCTCTCTTCCCCCCTGTTCTCCGGCCATCTTGAGTGGGCCTTGGCGCGTTCCTGGTCTAGAAACCTAGACTTCTCGCCGGACCCTCCCCACCCTTCAACCCCCCCCCAATCATATCGGGCTAGTTTGACTTAAGCGACTTCATATCCAATTTCCAATTCACCCTTTCCTCCTTTCCCGCGCCACTTTATCTCTCCTTCGTGTTCAACCCACGGCCATTTGATCAAGATCTCAATCCCGCCATCTTGTCCTCCCTTCACCTTCTTTCAAGCATTCCCTCCAACTAGAGAGTTTTCGAGTATTCGAATCTCTCTACCACATTCCTTTGGAACAGCGACTTAATCGGAATCCTCTTGCGCGAGATCAACAACGGTCGGCAAATCTCCAGCCTCCCCCTTTCTACCTCAAGAAACCTACGATCTCCTGCCCGACCTCCTTCGGATACGTGAATTCATCGCAGTTTGTCCGGTCGCCTTCTTAATGTATGTTTTCCATTAATATCAAAGTCACATCATGGCGCATGTCTATTCTTTGAGTTTTGCAAAGATGAACGGCTGGTCGGCGTTGTGGACGCTCTATGATATCTACGCGCCTCGCAACAAACTGACCGCTAACTTCTCTCCCAGTCTTTGACCGCGACACATCCCTTATTCACACATCCGATTACATTCGTTGCATATACACAGGTGGCATAAGCTGCCTGTAGTCTCCGAGAGACTTATAACAGTCTTTAGAACAAACATACTTCAGGAATTCACTTCTTCACAATGAAGTTCTCCCGCATTGCGCTTCTGAGCGCTGCTACTCTTGCAGTGGCCCAGCCCCACAACCATGTGCACAAGCACCCTGCCAGACATGGTTCTCCTCTCAAGGATCGTGATACTGCCACTACTACGGTTCTTCCGGGTCCTACGGTTACTGTGTATGAGTTGAATGGAGTATTTATTCCATGGGATGAAGTTGAGGCTGGTATCAAGTCTGGAAAATACGTCCTCATTGGAGACAAGATCACCTCTATTTTGACTCCCGCCAGCTCTCCAGCCGCAACATCCACACCAAAGCCAGTCACCTCGTCCAGTCCAGTTGCCAAATTCTTGGAACAGAAATCCAGCACTAGCACAAGTACCACCCCAACTTCAACTTATGTGGCACCGAAAACCTCAACCTCAACTACACCAATCGCGACTCCTACTCCTACTTCCACTCCCGCTAAGGCATCTTCAGTTGCTGTAGCCTCGGTTGTCAGCAGCGCCTCCAGCAGCTCCTCCAGCACCTCGTCCAGCACCGCTACTGGTATTACCGCCGACTTTCCGAGTGGCGAGATCGATTGCAGTGACTTTGCTTCTCTTACCAGCTACGGCGCTGTGGCTGCTGACTATCTCGGCCTCGGGGGCTTTACTGGTGTCCAAAACACTCCATACTACAGTGTTGGTGCATCTTCTATCAGCTACATTGAGACCGCAGTTTCAGGAAGCACCTGTACTACGAATTCCTTCTGTTCATACATGTGCCCCGCCGGATACCAAAAGTCCCAGTACCCTTCCGCACAAGGAAGCACTGGTCAATCAATTGGAGGTCTCTACTGCAACTCCGCAGGCAAGCTCGAGCTTACCCGTGATGGCTATACAACTCTCTGCCAAAAGGGTGTTGGAGGCGTTAATGCATTGAGTGCCTTGTCAAAGACCGTCGCTGTCTGCCGCACTGATTATCCGGGTACCGAAAGTGAAACCGTTGGTGTCGAAGTTGGCGCTGGAGAAACAATTGCGATCACCTGCCCTGATGCCAGCACCTACTACAAATGGGAAGGATTGTCTACAACCGCCCAATACTACATCAACCCTTCCGGATACACCAGAGACGAAGCCTGCTTATGGGGAGAGTCAGGTTCCAACATTGGCAACTATGCTCCTGTTAACATGGGTCTTGGCAGAAGTACCAGCGGCGATACATACCTCTCTCTCTTCCCTAACAAGCCTACCAATCCAGATGGCATCCTCGACTTCAATATCAAGATCACAGGGGGTGTCAGTGGCAAATGTACATACGTGGATGGACAGTACTACAGTAACGGAGTTGCATCGTCGACTGGCTGCACTGTAAGTGCCAATTCTTCTCCTCTAAGCTTTACTAAATGATTCTAGGTCGCGGTTACTGGTGAGGCCATCGTGGAGTTTTACTAGGCGCTAAAGCCTTCGATTTTCTTAGGCGCCTTGCTCTTGGCTCATATATCGATTGCTCACGCGCCGACTTGGTTCAGGAGTGTTACCTGTTTCTCTCTTCCGAAGGATCCTCGATCGATATTTGGACCCACTTCACTCGCAAATATCGACCACAGCGTCTAGTCCATCTAATCACTTATAGTGCCTAGGGCTCCTCGATACCCCTTCGGTCCTTTCTTCTCCTTTGTATTCAATGTCGTTAATGTTTTTTGCATTAGTTGTGTGGCTCGGCGGGTGCATCTGCAGGTTGCACATACTCCAGGCTGTTGTGAATAGGTGTATGGAGGATTCTTGACGCCTTGCAAGAAGGGGTGGGTGTTCTAAATGGATGAATGTTCTTCAGGCGGAGGTGCGGGATTCCTTCGATTGAACATTCCTTTGGTTAGTATGCATTCTTGCTCTATCCAGTATAGTATATGTCATTCGGAGGAAGTTGTCCTGGTGGTACCTTCCTGGCAGGTTTCCCTTGTGCGGCGTTTCGAAAGCCGCAGGCGTACTTGCATATCCATTCGAGTTGCGGTTTGAAGCATTCTCCTTATGAGCGACGATACCAATACCAAATATGGATTTGCTTGTGGCTGGAATACGGGAGTAGATCCTTACAGTCTGTATCAATACAGTAGCCTAGTGGACGGGAAAGGAAAGACATTTGATCTGTTGCACCAATGAGTCCATTATCCTTTCATCTGAACTGATCCCTCCAATTTGTTCTGGATGGTCTGCCTGTAATGATCCTGCTTTGCTTCATTCACTTGATGTTGATTTTTCTGTGAGCATAGCGACCTCAATTCACTTTCTCTCTCTTCTATTCTTGTACATACTTTTTAGGCCAAGGTGATTGAAAAAAAACACTGATGAAAGATTACTTTGGAGCAAAGATTTGATTGAGTTCTTCTATACGAGGCTGAACGTACAGCCTTGTGATGGCTTTTCGCTAGAGTGATTGATTTGTTGCATGATAATAGTCGCGAGAGCCCGGAGAATTACAGTGGTGGACCGACTATTAATTCTGATAGTGACATAGCAGATTAGACTTCCATTGATATGTGATCGTAATTAGGTTTTCAGCCTCCCAGGCTGAAGTCAGGAGGAATAATCTGATCTCGTTTGGCTAAACTCGACATCCCGCACCCATCATCGACCAATCATGAGCCTGTAATATTACGTCTTGTGATCCCCGAATCACGAAAGCCAGCCTCATCCATCTAGAAGGCCAATTATAGCTGGCATTTGGCTAGCCTTCTGTCACAACAACCTTCTTCTATCATGCCATCTCCCCTCATTGGCAACAATGGGCCTTCATTACCCGTGCCCTTGCCCACGACTGCGAATAGCGCCAGACTTCGAGATAGCCCTTCCAGCTCGAGCCAAACCCCAAAAGACCGGATTGACCGCATACTAGACGTAGGACGAGGACGAAAAGTCGCGATGGACTCCGCCAACAATTCAGGGACCACAAGCCCACGCTATACGTCGAGGAGAAAGCATGTGGATGTGGTGGGGGACACGGAGAGCAGTGCAGATGAGGAAACGAGCATCTTTGGACGGAATGGCAGAGTGCAGGATATAAATTACCAGGGGACCCAGCAGCAGACGAAGCAGAAGACTTCAAGGGAAGAGCCTAGTACGGGAAGCATACGGAGGTCTGGGGGAGAGCCTACGCGTGAGGAGGAGCAGCAGCATGGGGAAACGGATGAGGATGAGCATGAGTCGTGGTGGGCTAGGATGATATCAAAGTACGGATCTATCGAGTTGGAGAATAAGGGCAGTGTAGCTAGAGACCATCTAGCTCTAGGTATGTCATCCTCAACTCTCAGAACAAGGACCATGGAATTGCCTCTTCGTCTCTGAACTCAGCTAATCATTCGCTTCTCCAGAACGTACCTTTCTCGCCTGGCTTCGAACCTCCCTAGCATTTGCCTCGATCGGAATAGCCATCACGCAACTCTTCCGCCTCAACATTGCCTCCAGCGGCGCAGGAAGTGTTTCGGATCCGTATCGACATCTGCGACAACTAGGCAAGCCGCTCGGTGCAACGTTTCTAGCTATCAGTATAGTCATGCTAGGTGTTGGCTTCAACCGGTACTTTGAATCGCAGCATTGGATAATAAGAGGAAAGTTTCCGGCTAGTAGGGGCAGCATTACGCTTGTGACGTGCATCACGTTCGCGTTGATGATCACCAGCTTGGTTGTGGTGGTTGTAGTTGAGCCGAGTGTTTTTGAGAAGAGATGATTAGGAGATGAGGGATTCCAGAGGGAAAACGTGTTATTGTTATTTTTTATAGCGGCATACTTAAAAGGGCGTTATATGGGATGATCTGAAAGCGAGGGAACAAAGCTAGGCTAGGAGCTTGGGTAGATACCTGGAATTCTTAATTGTCCAAAAGGGGAAACTAATGAATGTAAACATGCCCAATCAGAACTCAGTTTCGAATTCTCTTACGAGATAAAAGTTCCATCGTCGTGAAACCCTTCGCAATCAAGTACTTATTGGTAAAATACGTACTGTAGCTTTACAATAACTCATCCGCTTCGCCAACCTCACAAACCACTCTCCAAAGTCACTCTCACATGACTATAGCTACCATCAAGATCTAATTAATTAAGAAGACACTTGACATGGCACCCAAAGATGCAGTGGACATCCCATCCTTTTGCACCACGCAGCTCGCCCTTCTCGACGCCGAGCTCCAATCCGAGCTCTCAGAAACCTCAGCCCTGATAACTCACACCTCACCTACCTCACTCCAACGCGCCGGAGTCGCCATCACCAACCTCGTCCTCACCTCTCAGCGAACCGGTCTCGGCGGCAAAACGGTCGTCGAGCTGACGCCCGACTCGGCTACGCGGCGTGCTACCAGCAAGAAAGGTGATGGTAGGAATGCCGAGGGCGAGGACGGGGACGGCGAGTCGTTACCGGAGCACGGGATCCGCACGGGGGATATTGTGGTGGTGAGTGAGCAGCCGGCGGGGAGTGCGAGGAAGAAGGAGGTGAGGGAGTTGGAGGAAAGGGGGAGTAGGGGTGTGGTGACGAAGGTGCAGAGGGGTGCGGTATGGGTTGCGCTTGATGGGGATGGGGAGGAGGAGGATGTTCCGGGGGGGAAGAGGATGTGGATTGTGAAATTGGCAAATGATGTTACTTACAAGCGGTATGCTACATCCTACTTACTCATTAAGTTCCAGTGCTTGGTTTCTCTCACTCGGAGATCATGGGTTAGATTTGTCAAGATTTAGTGTTTTTTGGAAGGCAGTCGTGCTAATTGGTATGCAGTATGAACCAGACTTTGAATAGACTGTTGAAGATGAAGCCGGATGAGTATTCGAGCTTCGTGAGAGTCCTGTTTGGTCTTACTACTCCCTCTCCTGTTGCCGGAGATTTTGGTGAGGGGGAAGTAGAAAAGATTGAGTGGGTCGACCAGAATCTTAACGACTCGCAGAAAGAAGCTATTCGTTTTGCCTTAGCTTCGAGGGAGATAGCTTTGATTCATGGACCTCCAGGGGTACGTATACCTATCTTCTCCGAGCCAGGCCATGTTCCTTTACCAAGGGCCACTTTCGTTCATCTTCCTTCTGCCAATATATCAAGCCAGCTACAGCGGGTTTCCAGGTCATCACGCTTCATATGTTCCACTAATAGCTCTTTGATATACTACTGTAGATACTTGAGCTCTAGCTGATACTCTCAATAGACCGGCAAGACCCACACCTTGATCGAGCTGATACTACAAATGCTCAAGCAAAACCTGCGTGTTTTAGTCTGTGGGCCATCCAATATCTCGGTAGACAACATAGTCGAACGTTTGGCTCCTCACAAGATTCCCATCGTCCGTCTGGGCCATCCAGCCCGCTTACTTCCCTCCGTACTCAACCATTCACTTGATATCCTAACACAAACTTCAGATGCTGCTGCGATTGTAAAGGATGTCAGGAAGGAGATGGATACAAAACAAGCTTCGATTAAGAAGACAAAGAGCGGTAGAGAGCGGAAAGCTATCTATGGCGATCTTAGCGAGTTGAGGAAGGAGTTTAGGCAGAGGGAGCGGAAGTGCATTGGTACACTGATCGGTAGTAGCAAAGTCGTCCTGGCAACACTTCATGGTGCTGGAGGCTTCCAAGCCAAGGACGAAGTGTTCGATGTGGTCATAATAGACGAGGCTTCCCAGGCTCTAGAGGCGCAGTGCTGGGTCCCTCTCCTCCGCGCCAGCAAAGTTGTGCTCGCCGGTGACCATCTCCAACTCCCGCCTACAATCAAGACGTTGAACTCGAAGACAAAGAAATCCAAGATGAAGGAGGCAGAAGGAATTATCAAAGGCATGACTTTGGAGACAACACTATTCGATCGACTACTAGCCCTCCATGGACCTGGGATCAAAAGGATGCTCACCACACAATACAGAATGCATGAAAAGATCATGAGGTTTCCATCTGATGAGCTATATGGATCGAAGCTCGTTGCAGCAGACAGCGTTAAGGATCGGCTCTTAAAGGATCTACCCTATGAAGTGGCCGAGACCGAAGATACGGTCGAGCCTGTCATCTTCTTTGATACCCAAGGCGGAGATTTCCCAGAGAAGAATGAAGAAGAGGAAGTTGACAAGAAGGCTGGGAAGGGCATGATGGGCGACAGTAAAAGTAACGAGATGGAGGCAGCTCTAGTCAAACATCATGTCCAGAATCTGGTTGATGCAGGTGTTAAGCCTGAAGATATCGCGGTCATTACACCTTACAATGCTCAGGTAGGTACTTCCCGTTTTATCTCCGTCCATTTCAGGTTCTACGAGTCTTCTTCGTGTCCTACTTTTACACACAGGATTGGAACCATTGCATTTCTGCTCGGGACTTATAACGCAACTACATCGAGAGTTTCAAGGAAATCTCGGTCAGAGCTGTGTAGACCTTATGTGCTCTTTGAGTGCAGTCAGTTTCTGAAAATGGAGGAATCATCGGTGCCTTCACGCTCAGATATTGGGGACTTCACCTGATTTGGAGAAGTGGCTGGACTTTTTTATTGATTTTCCCCTGTTGGAGCAAGCGAGATCAGCCTCGGACCTACATGGCCAAAATTCATTGGAATTGATTTGATGATTAGCATGGACTTGCAAGACGAGGTCATTGTTTTCGACGTTGAAGTTTATAGCGGGTTTGCCATCTCTTCTCTCTCTCATCCGCAACTGTTTCGGGAGATTCTCGTGCTTAATTTATATGCAATTAATGCAATGTCAGAAAGAATTACACGGCTATGCTAACATTCTATAGCTTGCATTGATGTCCCGCTCAATGAAGGAGGCCTTTCCAGGCATTGAATTAGGTAGTGTCGATGGCTTTCAAGGACGAGAGAAAGAAGCTGTGATTGTGAGCCTCGTTCGAAGCAATTCCGAAAAGGAAGTCGGCTTTCTAGGAGAGAAACGTCGACTGAACGGTATGACCCCCTCCCTATAAAAGAATAGCCCCCACTACAATACTCGGAACCGAAGTCTGATGTTCCAAACCAAACAGTCGCCATGACCCGGCCGAAGCGTTCACTAGTGGTGATTGGCGATTCTGAGACGCTACAGTGAGTTCAGACCCATCATATTTCGGGTAGTCGGGTAGCCCTACTTACTACACTTTCGTTGAGCGTATCATACTGAGACGAGAATGCTAACGACGGATGTGTGATCGTTGGCAGAAGCAACAAATTTCTCAAACAGTGGATGGAGTTTCTAGAAGAGCACTCCGATCTACGATATCCGTCCGTGGCGAGCCTGAACGCGCAATAGATGAATTTAAAAATATAAATAAATGGATACTTAGAAAAGTACACGGATTCCGGTACAAACCCGGTTTAAGGGATATAATATACAATATAAGTATATATTTCGGAGCATCGATCCGAACCACGGACAATTAATGAACCACATGCCTGCTAATATTGCATATTTTTTTGAGCCATATCGAAGTTTTTATTTGGACTTCGAGTCTGTCTTCCCCAACGACAACAGCAGCACTGCCACGCGATTTTTTGAGGGGCTCGAGGGTCCCGCGCGCATCAGACGAATAAATGACGAGAAAGCGGGCCCCCCGGTTGACGGTTTCATCTAACGAACATGCATTGCATGTACATGTATTCGATTATGTCGTATTTTGTATTGTGTGCCGTGTATGATTGAGTACGAAGTAGTACAGTATGGATCGGAGGTTCAAACTGCCTTTTTAATAAAAGTCCAAATATCACAGCTTGTCTACTATATTACATACTAGGTATTGGAACTCTATGTACATAACCTTACGTACGGCGAGACCACTCATATCATCCAAGTTAAGAATTCAAAATCACATTCATGCAGCTAGGATATTCATTCCACAGAAGCAATATTCCATCTGGAATGAATAGTGTGGTCAATGATCTCCAATCACAAAGTAATCACAAAGAATTTGCCCTTGCTATGTCCCCCTTTCTCGTCCACATCCGCTTAGGGTCTCCAAAGATCGTGCCGCGAACTGCATCAAAAAAAGAAAAAGCCCGTTGGAAGTGCTTTGACGCTCTCTTAGCACAACAATCCATCCGTCCAGTCCTCTCTCTCACTGTGTTCACAAACCACAGCTCGTTTCATACTCTGCCGAACATCTGCATTGAGTCCATCAGCCCCCTCGGGCGTCTGACGAGTTCTGCAAGAGCACGGCGCATCTACCTTTTTTCAACTTTGCTATGCGGTTTCTGTTGGTCCTGTTTCCTGTCTTCCCTTCTCTTGGCATGCATTCAAGCGCGCTCTTTTCCTGCGAAGGAGAGAACGAGTGATAAGTCGTTGTTGGACAATCATATCTGAATTCCTGGCTATATAATACGAAGTAAGTATGTATCTGCATGTTGAAAGGGTTAGCTAGGTTCGCGAAAGGGCTTTTCCCTTCAATCATTTGCTGGAGGCGAAGGGAGGGAAGGGAGCGCCATAGAGATCTTTTACTGGGGCCCTAGCATAACGTCAGACACTAACTACTGTAACTACTGGACTGGACTGTGCTGTGTGCTGTACTGTGGAATCCTCGTCCCCTCTACTGGTTTCGAATGAAGAAACTATTACCAGGCCATACAGTACTTCGTACAGTGATTTGTTAACTTTGTGAAATAACCACCTCTCATACAGCTCCCACTTGCTCCCTCACCCCCAGGCAAAGGGCTTCTGGCTTGTCTCATTTTATTTTACAGCAATAATACGAGTGGTAATAACAATAATCATAATCAAAGGAAAACTGCTTTCTTCGTGGGGTAAGCCCGCGCTGCGGATGGCTTCTGGTCCCCACTTTCTAGCTACTGTACTGTACCTAGGCTACCTAGGTATGGATATGGATGGGGGATGGGTCTCCCGGCCCTTTCATTCTTCTTCCCCTTCTTAACCCTTCTGTTGGAGAAACCCGTTCTCTACCACAGCCCGTTTCAAGGGTACGTTCCTTGTCTATCACCGACAGGCGTCGCAGGATTATATGATACGCGATGCGTCCGCGAGGCGATGCAAGGACAAATTGCATTCCAGCTGCTGCTCTGATTCATGGTAACAAGGGAAAGTGGAAGAGCAACGTCAACAATACTTCACCCACGATGCTAATATGTGCGATAATATAATATACGACTAGACCATCTCATCTGGTACTACACCTGAGGCTACAAAGTACTTGCCTTCAACCTGCACCGTCATTTCTCCCGGACCCGCCAGCAAATGTATATCGTGGTGGATCCGACCTGTTATCTATGACCGTTGGAGAGATCAGCCAGCCTGATCCTCAACCTTGACCATGAGTAAATTCCGCGGAGCTGGAAAATGGCGAGTAGAGGGCCCAGTGCGCACCAATACAGGATCTTCAATCCGGGGCAAGACCATTTCGCAACCCATCCCTTTTGCCGACGACGATGAATTCCCAATCAGAACTCCAGGAACCGGTATAGCACTCCCCTTAGGTGCAGAAGGGACCGAGAGGCTGGGGTTGTCAACGGCAAATAGCGAGCTTAGCCATGCTTCTCCTCAACAACAACAACAACAGACTGATGAGTTTACCAATGGCACATGGACTCCCCCGATGCCTCGAGAAACACCCCCTCCTCCGCCTGAGGCTCAAGTTCTGCGAACAACCCAGAGCCACAAACCTAATCAACCCAGCAGGCTGAGGATTTCTGCAACGAGCGGGCTAGATGCTCAAAGCATAGAGAAACCCCAGCGGAAAAAGTCTTCCATGCGATCTGTCTTTGGGCGCCTATTTGGAAAGAAGCGGAAAGATAGCACTCCAAGCGACAAGAGAGCAGCATCTGGATCAAATGGTGTTAGAGCCGGGCAACACCGCAGTGTATGTTACAAGTCTTGAACGGATCATAAATCTCTGCTTTGACTAACTCTATGCAAGGACCCTACGGCGTTGAATAGAAACACTCAAGGGACAATGGGTTCGCAAAAACGATCGGCATCTTTACCAATCAACGAATTCAATCGTGCCCTGCGCTCCCACTCGGTACTAGTGGACAACTTTCCCCTTCAACACACAGGTAACGACGAAGACGTTCCAATCCGCGATTCTATACAAGTAGACAGGCAAAGTAGGCCACGGAGAGCGGTAACCACAAGTCGGCTATGGACGCCGAACAAGACCCCGGGGTATGTGGATTGGA
The DNA here is from genome assembly GCA_003988805.1 of Ploettnerulaceae sp. D365. NCBI lineage: Eukaryota > Fungi > Ascomycota > Leotiomycetes > Helotiales > Ploettnerulaceae > Ploettnerulaceae sp. D365. Next base: position 187,609 of record QYAL01000035.1, on the reverse strand, counting down.
CTGGGCTTTCGCCAAGACCAGCAAGTAGCCATGCTCGTGGTAGTAAAGCTATTTCTGATGACGAGGCCAACTCGGCCATTGGCACCGCCATAACAAGCGGTAGCCACCCGAATAGACGTTCGAGGAGTGTCGGAGAGCTGCAGGAAACCGCAAGATTACATGCAGTTACAAGGCGACGAAGCGACGAGATACGATACTGGAGGGAGAGCTATGATCCGGGATTATTGTCGCCCATGTCATCAAACAGGGCAGAAACGGAGGATCCCATGCCGGTTCAACAAGAAGATTCACGTGACGATGAACCCCAAGAACAGCCACAGCCTTTCAACTTTGGACCAATAGGTGAAATGGCGGGCATGAAAATCACGCAGGCTGCAAGTCTGGAAACGAGAGTCCAGCAGTTGGAGGATCGAATGATCAATTTGGAGAGGGCCTTTTCAAGAATAGGTCACGAGGGTGCGATCCAGCTTCAAGATCCCCCCAAGAGGAACCCAGCAGCTTATCGCAGCTCCTCAGGCGCTCGACCGACAACCAGACAGTCGGAGATATCTCTCCCGAAATATTCAAGATGCCGAGAGACGCAGGCTCGAGGAGATTTCCGCAGCAGCAGACATGGCAGTCAGAAACGTTCCTCGTCTTACGGCAGCAGTCGTCCGTCAACAACGTGTACACACATCTCTCAGCCCCCTTCCTTTGATATGTACGCTCCTTCAACATTAATATCTACGGAAATAACTACTAGTTCGGCGCAGATCGCCGGACGTCCGCTCTCTACCTCAACAACCATTCGTGGAAACCATTCTTCTTCTCCTACTATGCCTATCGAAGGTAGTCTCACAGGTGAGCATTATACCGCTCTCACGAATATGATTCTCGTGGAGCAATCTGAACGACAGAAACTCGAATCCGTGATTCATAGTCTCCAACGACAACTCCAAACCGTCCTCCAGGGAACTTCGGTGGCATATCCTACCCCAGCTTCGATCACTGGGGGGGATCCATTGCATGAGGGTGGTACAGAAGACAGCAATTTCTCCAGTTTCGAGCAAGATGACAGCAGTGACGAGGATGGCCGCTATGCTAATGAAGATGTATTCCGGACTCCTGCCGAAGAAAGAAATCACTTCGGGGACGAGATCTTTGGCGCCGTCTCGAGCCCTATCGACGATGAAAAGAGTGTACCGCGGACATTGAGTCTAAGTCAGATCACATTAGGAAGAGGCGCACAGCCCGGCTTGAACTTTTAGCACTTGTTTCATTTGTCTTTGTGGGGGAAGGGTTCTTTACTATGATACCAACGGTAATGATTGCGTTCCCTCGTAGGGGGTTTACGCCGTCCCCTATGAGATTTAGCGAAAATGTGGGCATTATTAATTGCATGTATGATAAAAATGGCGGGGGGGGGGAGAGAGAGAGTGAGAGAAGATGGTTTAAGGATGATGAGCAATCTTTTCTTTTTTTTTGCATAGCGGGACTGCTTTAGGATTAATCTATTTGTTTTAATTTGAAAAAAAATATATAAAAATAAAAATAAATAAATAAAACTGAATCTTGAATTGACGAGTTTTTGAGCGAGCTTTTGGGTAGTGAGTGAGTGCTATTTCAGAGGAGATGTTTGTTCTGCTCTTGCTCTGTGATACTAGATGGAAATATATGCACGTGACCAACTATAGTTTAAGCTGCGAGTCTTTCGAAGCTTGGACGAATACCGCGACCAGATACATACGGAGCCCGGTAAATGGAGAGTCATTCAATGAATGACGATCCATTTTTTCAATGGTTCAAGTAGTTGCAGGGGTTTTTTCTGGGCGGATTTGACCGCAGATACTAGACATCATCCTTTTGAAGATCATCCTATATACCAGTGATGATTTGGAAGTCAGCTCGGTGACGACTCGTCCAAGTACATTGCGGCTCTAGATATTCGACCTACCAAGGAAGGAAAGGAGGCTCAAGAGAAGAATAGCATGTGGCCAAGCCCGCCTAGCTATTTGGATTCGAATCAACAAAGCAATTGTGTCATGATCACCCTTTAGCACAGTGTTAAATGTGTGTAGTCTCAATAGTCTTCGTAGCGAATTTACCATCAACGTGTTGGTCAAAATAAACTCTGGCAACTTGAAACAATGCGTGAATGCAGCTAGATATCTGCGAAGTCCCCGGTGCACCTAATGAGCGCAACGTGGCCATGACTAGGGGTTTGGGTGTGGTGACTTGGGTGGAAGGGAAATTTTCAATGTTGGCAAAGACAGGACTTCCAAACACTGCTTGCGTACATTTTTAGGACTCAACTGCAAACAAATTATGAACTCCATCAATGAAATAGCAACCTGGATCGGATCCTTCCTATAAAGTATTGACGGTAAGTCCATTAGCAAAGACGGGTACAGAATTACAACAACCAGCAACATCACAGATCCCAAAGTCCATCTTATCTCTCTATCCCCCATGGTTGTGCTTGTGGATAGCACCTTTTGTAGAAAGCACTATTCTCTCCAGTAGCACCGAAGACGCTCGTGTCGTGAAGCCATGGGGTTTTTGGAGGGAAGATGCTGTTGGTCTGGGGGGGTGTGGATTTGATAGTAGCGGTGTTTAAGATTTGATCCTAGATAAACGCATCATCGGCATTACCGGCGAAGGCCGCGTTGAAGAGACGTCTAACAACAATCAAAGTCACGGATCGAATTGGATTTTTTTTTGGTAACCTTTCCCCGTAGTTGACTTGTCATGGTGACATCTCCTTGAGATAACAGATGATCCAAAGGAACCGAAAGACAAGTCGCGAATTTGCTGTTTTCGGGGGTTTTGGTCGCTGCTTTCCGCAGCCGACTTGCCAAAATCTCGCGCCGCCCTAGCGCTCGCGTACCTCATGGCCAAGGCGGCACTCTTGCAAAAAGATCGCCTCGAAACAAGACCTGAAGGCTTTAGGTTATGTAACCATGGAACTCATGCAGAAATATCCCAATAGCAGTAGGTCTATCGGCCTGGAAGACTTCGAACACTGGCCTTCCGATAATGATACGGTTAGCTTTCTGGCGATGACCACGTCAGCGACGTCGCTTGAACAGCTCTTGTCTGTAAGCAGGTCCAAACTTCTAAACAAACCGTTACTGATGTCCATAGCATCCGCTCTTAGATTGTGACTAGAGGGACGAGGATCTCAAATGGATAGTAGCACTGGCGGCTGTCACTAACTACTAAGGTTGGCGTTATAAATAGGGCTAAATATTCTACATACCTTGCCTTGCGACTAACTTACAGACTATCTTGGGCATCGTGTAAAGTACTTTTGTTCGGGATTTTGTGACTTGTGATAAATGCAAAGGCATGCAGATGTCACCTTGGAATTCTGCTCGAGCTTGATCACTGTTGATGATACCAGAGAGCTGACGTGCCTCCAACACCGCACGTGTTAATATTACAGCACGGTAAAAATACAGATTACAGAAGGGCGGTTCGTATTCTGGCCATCAGAATCCAGCTGGCTTCATCAGGATGACCACCAGTGGGCCGTAGTTCATCCCCCACCTGTTCGTGATGGTTGCGCTCTTGGCAATCCCGCCCCACACCCTCCACTTGAGGAGGCTTGAGTCACTCATATGGTGCATCTCCAAGGTGATGAGGACCGCCTGGGGTGGTACGTCCAGATCTGGCTCCTCATCACCTTGGTTTGAAGAGGACTATTTCAGGCTCCTCCCTGTGTCAGCAGGCTGTGAGCTCAGGATCATTACCAACAATATGGATAAGAGCAACCTTCAGCTGTCAATGCTCAAGCGGAATTGAACTTGGCAGGACATCATTCGACATCTATCACAACGCCTGGACTCTTATGGATGCTACGGACATCAAACTCAAGGACCAGAGGAGAAGAAGAAGAAAGAGGGAAACTAAGACCGCAAACATACACATTTGTAACTAAACTTTCAACTGCTTTCTCGGACGTGTTGTTTTCTGCTGTACCAAGAGTAATGGCATCCATATCCTGAGATTCGAGAAAGCTGTGCTCCTAGTGATTCAAGCAGGAGCCCTTGATTGGTTTATGCTTCGTATTAAGTTACAGTGAGGTACATTCTCCGGATTGACTGTTGATAGAGGAACGATACATTTAAGAGGGCGCCGCAGTCGGATTAGCGATGCAACGGGCTCCTCGTTTGTTGGGGACCTCCATGTGAAATAAAACACGTGTCATTTCACGCTAAGGACTGTATCTCGGCAATCCTTGGCGAGTGGAATTATATCGAAATCTAATACATTAGCAAACAGAAAACGCCGATGGCCTTCCCAAGCTCTTTTGTCTGCACGCCTCTTATACTTTGCTAGTAAAGCCTACGTCGAGATCAACACATCGACTGGCTCATGAGATCTTCCCCGCAGCCAACAATGTAAGTAAGCCTGTGAAGGTGTGAGCCGCTCCTCTGGAAGCCAGCGGAGAAAGCTGGAAATTAAGTCCAGAAAATCATCTTTGTCATCTCCAGTCAGAGTCCTAGCAAGAGATTGCAATTTGTTCTCATTAGGTAGTGGAACAGCTCCCTTCCATGTCCCTAGAACAAGTTCGTTGGGACAGCCAGGGAGGGCGGTTTTGAGACCTACCATCGATACTCCAGTATTTACTTGTTTCCTTGCTCTTTTTGAGGAACTCAGATGGTGGCGGACCCAGTAGGACGGTCATTGCTGCAAGGTGGTAAGCATTATTTAGCTCCTCTGATTTATTATCGTAAGTACGGAATAGACTTTCTTGTTCAAGCAAGTCCCAGGCCTAGCGTGAAAGAAGAGTTAGCTGAAGAAAGAAATAGAATCGTAAGACGAGAGAGGGGGCGGTTCATACTAAGAGCCCCAAACTCCAAATATCTACGGAATTATCCCATTTCATATTGAGAATAACTTCGGGTGCCCGGTATGGCAATGGCATAGCATTTCCGCTCTGGTCTTTGCCGATACGTGCTTGCCCCAGGTCGCAAATAGTAAGCGGGCCCGCACCTCCTAGCATATACCGCGAGACGTAGGTAAAAGTATCGCCAACCTGCTTCCTTGCAGAAGGAGTACGAATCTCGTCCTCTTCTACCGTGGAGAGGATTGAATCGTCTGTAAGAGCAATAAGCAGATTGTCCGAGTGAAGGTCTTATTATTTGTTAGTTAGAGCGCTAATGTCTTGGCCGTTAGGGCTCGATGCGAACTTACCCGTATGGATCACGTCGGCGTCGTGGAGGAAGTCTACCCCAATGAGTACTTGGTCGAGAGCTGACTTAACCAGACTTTGCTCGAAAATGCTATCCGGTTGCATTTCTTGAAAGGTTCTCAAACCCATGCCTAGAGGTGTCATAACGAAACAATCGTGTTCGCCATTGCTGCTCTTTATTTTAAATGAATCTTCAAGCCGTCGAACGTATAGCCGACCTGAGTGCTCGATAGTAACGCCGGCCAAGTGCTTATAGACTTCCAGCTCCCGATTATGTTTCAGAGTATTGACATATACCTTTATTACCCAGTATGACCGCTTTCTTAATCGAAATCAAGACGTTTAGCAAATAAATAATAAAATATTAGAAGGGGGAAATAGGTACCTTAGATCACGACATAATCACACAGTCGAGCTTGTACCATAACCAACTTTAGCAAGTACCTGATAGCGGTCCTTCAAGACTTCACCAATTCGCATGGGATAATAGTGAGTACGGTTGTAGAAGGGAAGTTGCTCCTCTTCCACCATTTGTGATGGATCAATGACCTCAAACCCGGTTGACTGGAACTCACGAGGTGGGAGTACCGTCACTTGCGTAGAGAATTGCCGCGAGGCCATGGTAAACCCCAGTGTTCGAGTAGACGAATAGAGGGACAGCCGCGGGGATGGAAACCGACACAAGAGGCGTCCGGCATCCATATTGCTGAGAGGAAAACGTCGAGCGGTATAATTTATTGGACTGGGGCCTATCACCTACGGAGGTGCCTCCGTAATTGTGTAAGTATGCGCTATGGCAGGACTGTCCATAGTAACTCAATACACAACCCTTCAACAAATCATCGACTGACCTATATGCCTTGCCACCGTCAAATCTCCAATAACAACCGGAGCACTAGCGCAATTTACCAGCGGACTATAGTCACGTGACTAAATGACTGAAAAAGAGAGCCGCACGATGCCAGCTAAGCTCTCTTGGCAATGAAACCCCATACCAAAGAGGAGTAGAGGAAGACGGCTTGAAGCGTGCTGGTATTTCGAATCCTGCGGCTGCCAACACACCGTGCTCAAGATAACAGCGTGGGCAGTACAGTAGGACGATGGATTTGAGAGTGGCGACGGCAACCTCGAAAGCGACTGCGACTCGCTAGTACATTATTAAGGTTTCCCCGCCACATCCCCCCTCTAACCCCTGCACCTTTTATCCCACGCATTTTCGCGACCTGCATTCTAACTTCTCATCCTCTTGTCATAAACAAGCAGAAAGGGCGACAGTCAACATGTTGTCTCCGCACATATCCACTTGCAACAAGCTCTGTATGTTCTGTCAGCAGAGACCAGAACCAGGGGAACGAATTGCTACAGGTATCTTCTCTACTTTTCTACATTCATAGTTGAGCTTGGACCGACTCCGAACCAGTGTTAGATTGCTCAGCTTCTAATGGCTACACACATGCGTTTACAATGCCACCTGTCGGGCAAGCAAATATGAGGCACCAAGATGTCTACATCGATGCCGAAATACAGCAATGGCAGCTCTGCCCTCGGCCAGGCTGTAATCGATGTGTCTCTTCTCCCAACGTCAATATTATATCATTCCGACTGCTACCGAGCCTCCCGAGTTCTCTGGAAGAGAAATGATATCAAACCGCTGACTTCCAGCCATACAGCCATATACGGAATTGGATTATCCCTAAATCCATGGTTCCCACCCGCAGAGAAATCCCGCATATATCTGAATACTCCTGAAGCGTTTCAGTGGTGGAGCTGGGGTCTAAAGGAAATGTCGGCTTTGTCAGCCAGACCAGCAGATCTGGGCGACTTTGTTGCTTCGCTGTCTGCGTTACCACTAGAGCTACTTGGTCTCATCCTAGTGGTGGGTGGGAGCGAAATATATCGTTCGGCCTTGCTTAGACACGTTCTAGTTACCCAAGTCGCGAGTGTCATATCCGAGAAGGAGCAGCCCAGCCAGAATCAACTGGGCAACTGCGCTTCTTCGGCTTGTATGCCAGTCTTGGAATTCCTTGGTAATCGTTATATAACTTTGAAGGAGGATGCAGCTACAGCCAAGCCACTTGGCGTGGATCATCTTGGAGTGCGTCTTAGTTCTGATGATTGTCCATGGTACCTACATAGGAGAGACGTAGAGCTGTGTTATGAGGCGAGTTCACTCTCTAATTAATTCCACGTCGCTGGCATCTCCTAGCGTCCTTTTATTCGCCCTTCCATAACCCGAAGGTTTGAATTCTGTGATACTTCAGAGCGACCTGAGCCTGGGAGCTACCGATTTTATGGTGCAGACGAAAACATGTCCAATCCACAGCAGATACGATGTATCAATTTCTCAGACTATGTTGGCTTGACGTTTGTCTGTGCTGGAAGAGTGCTATACGGCATTCATGCACACCAAACCCCTCATTCATCCGCTGTTGATACATATTCCAGTTTAAGTCCATCTGCCCAGAAAGTCGCCCTTCTACGATACTTTCCCTTAAATACAAGCATTGAAGTTATCAACGAAATATAGGTGCGTGAGACTCAACCCTTTCCTCAACGAACCCGCGTAATTATGGTAATGAATCCGAACGATGCTTGGACTTCAGAATCTGATATAATACAGATGCGCACTTCCCAACGCACCCAAATGTTTGGACCCGACGATGGTGATCGAAAGTCCCATTACGTTCAGCTTGCATGTGGTCTAACCAGTTCCCTCCTGTACCACATCCCAGCCAGCGGAAACCCTATTTCGGTCTTTGGAGCGGTATCACAGCCTTCGACTCTGCAGCTGAGTCCACAATCACCTGCAGTTCCCAATATAGGAGATACGCCATTGATGCATCGTTCTCAAGCCTCACTAATTAACGTTGCGTATGTTGAACTGTATATACATACCCTGGAAGACGCCAGGTGTAGTGGGTTTTTGATAAAGCACGAGGATGGATGGGAAGAAGCTCTAGGCCAACGGCGTGTAGGCCTTTCGAACGTGCAAACTGTGAAGGTGTCTAGACCATCTCAGATACATTACAAGCGCTTTCAAACTTCGAACGGCTATTGGTGCCTAAACATCATGTTCTCTACTAAAGATGACACCAAAAGTCTCGTCGATGAAGGTGAAGGCTGGCTCAGTAAGGTTATGGGGGGAACAGTAATGTGGTCTTTCGACTGGAGGAATGATCAACTACAGTTTTTCGATGTCGAACAATAGTAGCTGGGAAGTCCAGCCGACTCGAGAACAAAATGACTCACAAGAAGGCCATGAAGCAGCACAAGTTGCTTCGCCAATGGATGAGGACCTAGAATCCATTTCAAATTTTGCCCCAACTACTGCCGCTTGTGCATCTATTGGGTATCTGGAGACCTCACGCTCCCTCTGAAGGGTCGGCGCCATCAAATGCTTCAGCTAGATCATCTCCAAGAGTGCCGTGCGACGCTGGCGTTATTACCTTCAAGAAGGTGTGCTAGATGGCTGCTAAACTCGTTCCTCGCAGGGTCTATCAAGCTCAAGTCGCTACCTCTCACCGGGTGATGATCTCGACTTGCTTGACCCAAGTCACCGTCTAGTCTTCGCACTAGAAGATACGCAGGTCTGAGGGGCACACGCGCAATCAAGACAAGAAGGTGAATCCTGCATGAAATAGCTTTGCTGACTATGCTGACTGAATTGAGTAGATGTTGTCGAATTTGTAGTTCGAAACTGATGTGGCTGGATTTGCATATCGTCTCGACCAGCGCGAACTCAACAACCCGGCTCTACTACGGCCACGGCTTGTTATAAATGAGAAAGGACAATCCGAGAGGGCCGATTCTTTCCAATGCCTCAGAAAAAGTGAAATACTCTATAGCATGGCTCAACACCCAAATTGCAGTGCCGTCCTATGCAGCGCACCAAAAACCATTGCCCCGCTGCATCACCTCCAAGTAGTATATACATCTGAAGCTATTCGAAGATTCGGAAATATTTTAATAAGATAATTACTAAGATTCCTGATACGCAACCTATGAATTCTTTTGCTATGCCGAATTTGCCTATAATACCCTTCTTAGATAATTGCCGGAAAGGGATAGTCTCCCGATCCCCTAATTAAGGCGATCTCTTTCGTGCTGATCTTTTTCTTTTCCCTGATTTATTTTCTTATTCGCTTAGCTATTTGAGTACTTTTTAATTGTTATTATCGATTTATAGTAATTAATATACAAAATTCACAAAAAAAAAATAAAGGTAGTAATAGAGTACGCGGTATTAATAGAATCCGTGGCGTTGATAGAATCTATAGTATTAATCGAATTCGTGATATTGATAGAATTCGTGATAGCAGTAGTGATGCAGCGGGCAATGGTTTTTAGTATACTATATATAAGACGGCACTGCAATTTGGGTATCAAGCCATGCTATCATAGAGTATTCCATATTTTCCTCCGAGGCATTGGAAAGAATTAGCCCATTCTGGACCACTATATCTATATCTGTACATCTATTGTAACTTGGACTTTGAGATGTGTGTGTGTGTGTGAGATTTACAGTACAGTACATGTACCTCGCCTCGTACGTTTGTTTCACCGCCCTTTCAGGAGGTAGCTGCCACACGCCACAACGCCACCCGTCTGCACTCCAGCAGCGCCCAATAAATGTAATACGCCGCGCGCGCATATTTCTTTTTTTCTCAAAAGTTGATAATTTTACTGTCCTGGTGTTCGTACTGATGATCTTTTTTTTTGATTTGATTTTGATTTGAGTGATTGCCCCAATTTTAGAACAGGATCAATATTGCTGCTAGCTCTGTCTTTCTTTCTTTCTATGGTTGGTTGGTTGGGTTGGTTGGCATTTGGGAACAACTTCTGTACTGTACTGTACTACTGGGTACGTTCCAAGTGCGTGTTGTTGATCACCTCTGCGGGATTCTGTACTTTACAGTATCGATGCGTGGGGGAGAGGTAGCGATTGGGGTCGTGAGAAGGAAAGTTCGGGACGAGACGGCGGCTGGTGGACGGAAGGGAGAGTCAAGAATAACGACAACAACAACAGCGGTGGTACATGTACATGTACAACGGAAGCCGTTGAGGTCCTGGGGGGAGCTGGGTGAGTGGTGTGTGTGAGACCTGGGCTTGAGATTGTGGCTTTTGTTTTTTGGGGGCTGATTATTATTCGGGTCTTGGAATAGAAATTTGGCAGCAGTGAGTACTAACTAGTGAGTGTCGAGTTGTGTTAGCGGGGATGATGTGACTGATGTGTGATTTCTAGAGAGGATAATCATTTTATTGAGACTGGGTATCGGTATGGTTTCTCAAGAGACAAGGCTTGAAGAAGTGTACTTTTTGACCGGTTGTTTTAGAGCAGCTAGCGGACGTCTCTCGGCCTGTTTTGAAAGCTGGACGTACATCCATAACGAGACTGGTTTGTCCACATTTTCAATATCAAGCTACTGTACTGTATCTCCTGTACGACTCCCGAGCTAACTTCGCTCCAGTCAACATATACTCTCACCTTATTGGAAGTGCTATTTTCATAGTCATTCCAGTGTATCTTTTTCGGAATGAAATACCCCCTCGTTACGCGGTGGCTACTTGGCCGGATATAGTAGCTTGTTCGACTTACTTCATTGGAGTGGCAATATGTTTTTGCTTGTCTGCCATGTAAGATTGTCCTTCGCTTACTCTCGAGACATTGACTGACAATCGAAGATACCACACGGTAATGAACCATAGCAAGGCAGTAGACTTGTATGGGGCGCAGCTTGACTTCCAAGGTGTCGTTCTTCTCATGTGGAGTGCCACGATACCACTGATATTCTATGGCTTCCACTGCGACCTCGTACTGCAGTATATGTACTGGACTCTGGTGAGACCTTGCCAGCTCCATTCCCCGATGTAGCTGACTGATGGAAAGCTTTCTATCCTGGCAGCTGTCTGCTCCATATCAACCTTTCATTCTCGATTTCAGGAGCCTTTCCTTCGTCCTGTCAGGGCTGCCACCTTTGGGAGTCTAGCAGTATTCACCATGGTCCCCGTTCTCCATGGAATATACAGAAATGGATGGCAAGTACAATCTCAGCAAATGGGGATATATTGGGTGCTTGTAACATTGACTTTGAATGCCCTGGGTGCTACAGCTTATGCTCTGAAGGTCTGCCGGGAGAAAGAGAATTAGTCATGGGATACCGACTGACTGTTGTCCAGATTCCCGAGAGATGGTGTAGAAAGAGGTTTGATATCGTCGGCGCAAGCCACCAGGTCTTCCACGTCATGGTTGTTCTTGCGGCGCTCTCGTTTACGCGAGGTATCCTTCAAGCTTTCGACTTTGTTCATGCGCGTGGTGGCCATTTTTGCTCAATGATGTAGACATGGCACGGAAAGAATGCAAGGCGGCCTTCTCATGCACTCAATGCTTTGTAAGGCAGATATATACCTCTGGCCCAAGATATATAACAAAGCACATAATGTACTTGCGCCGGCAGGAGTGGAGAACGCTCTGGCTTGAACAGACGCTCAGCTCATCCATATCTAAAACCCCCATGTGGACTTTTGAGGGCAAAGAGTAATAAAATGCATGGGACAATCTCAGGGCATGAATTGCGTTACTCATAGTTAGACGGCAATATCATGCAAAAGTGCATAAAAATTCCCACAAATCGAAACAACGTCCTTGGCGTCGGCGACGGCTTCATCCGCGGGTCTGATAAGGAACAAAGTGGGGTGGGGGAACGTGGAAATGGACCACCACATTTGCCTTCTTCTTTTGTGGACCGAAACATTCGAGAAGGCCCATCATCAGGGTTCTGGATACGCTGGCGCCGGCCATAGGAACCCTATTGAGGAGAAGGTCCGTCGGCGGAACTTAGAGAGATTTCTGGTGATCTCGTCAAGTGCTTGCAGGGAATTGGCACAGGGTACGCGGGTCGAGGTCCGGAATTTCGATGCCAAATGTAACTAACCATTATTATTATTCTCAATCGCTGAACTCAAAAGTGTGTGGAGAGAGAGAGAGAGCCGTGGCGAGTAGTTGGGCTCATTATTTGGACCGGATCCACTTTCAGACCTGCTTAGTCTGGGTAGATCACAATTCGCTATCAGAGTTTAGTCAAAATGGTGAGACTATGCCATTATCATTTGATCGACAGAACTTGTGGTGTGGTGCGTTGAAAGGTACCCAGTACGGATCTCCGAAGCGGTCTGGAGTAATATCGCATGGTGTTGTGGCAGAATGTTCATCATCAGCCCGTTGAAAACGTCGCATCGGTAGAACTAGAACATGGCAGACATACAGTTGTCCATATTTGGCATCAAAATAATAATCTGGCTCCTTCTCCTTCATGCAGGCCTGGACTTGTAGATACTGTAGCCAATGGAAACTAACCAGAAGAATCCGGGGAGTTGGCCCTTCAGCGAATTCATCCATTACACGAAACGAGGGCAACCTCAGACGAACGATCTTGGCTAACGAATAAGACGAACTATCCTAATCCTAGGCCCTTTGTCTGCTATTGACTCAACGACTAGATGCCCATGTCCTTTCTGGACACGAGTCTTCTATCGATTATTATCGATAGGATTGGGCACTGTCTAGAGACGGGACGGTCGCGGGCCGCCGATGGTGTCATTTCTTTGAAATTTATCTCGAGACCCTCAACTACTGTACGAAGTAGACTCTGAACATGTAAGCATATAGTACCACAAAATGAACTTGAATCATGAGTTTTGAAATGACCTCCGGTGAACCGACGCGGACCTTTGCCATGTCTTGAGTCTGCAACGTTTCCAATCTGTCGGGACTGCTGCCACATCTTCTGACCTTCCTCGAGAGACAGCAAGCAGTGCGGAATTATCATTACAGTATTACAGTCTTCGTCAACTGCTCGGGCAGATGAAGTGGGTTCCACTTCTCATGGTCTCGAATCTCGAAAAAGTTTGTGTTTGAGTAGTCCGAACTAGCAAGTCCCGCATGGACGTTGTGATTTTGGGAGCTCTCCCGGATGCCGCGAGGTGGGGAGGCGAGATATACATGTTGGTGTTGGTGGTAGGCCGGTTGGCTGGCTGTAGAAGTCCGAGCATCCAACAACCCGGCTCATCGATAGGACACGGGACGAAGCGAGTCAGACCTCAGTACAGTACAGTAGTAAAGTAATAATAATATAATAATAGTAATTATTATCAAAAGATGGGATGGGCAGGATGTGGAGTACTGTACGAAGTAGTTGAGGACAGACGATGGACCTGAGCCTGATATGCTTGAAACATGGACCGACGTTCTGGCACGCGTCCAAGTCGCATATGCAAGCAGGACTCCAAATCTACCAGCTGGACTCGTACTGTACTGTACGAAGTACTGTACCTGCATAGTACCTTGCAGTAGAGACGCGACAAGCTGACTTTGAGGTACGGTAGATTCTCATTGGCAAGTGAGATAGAAACGATCGCATGGGAAGGGTATTTGTACAGGTACAGGTGCAGATGCATGGCCGATAAGATGGTCAGCGCCGGGGGGAGGAACCAACACCTCGCCTTCGTCCCCCTCCCCTCCCCCCCTCCCCCCCCAGCCTACGCCACCAGGTACAGTAGTACAGTACTGTAGTACAAGTACATGTACTTGGTAGGTCAAGTTGATGGCCCCTGTAAGATCAGTTCTTCCTACATTAGTACTAAGTAAGTAGTATCTTACAGGCAAACTACAACTCTGAGATAATGGGGCCACGCTGGCCCTCTACCCTTTCCTTCCCTTCCCTTCCCTTCCCTTCCCTAGCCCGGTCCCGGTCTCCCCAAGTATGAGCTACAGTAAGCGTCCCCGACTTGCACCAACCGCTGCTTCTGGAAGACACACCGAAGACAGGCCTTGATCATAACGAAGGCCTGGGTACGAAAGTACGAAAAGTACAGTATTATATTATTGGTGGTGTGTGGGGTGTGGTGTGTGGTGTGGTGTGGTGAAATGATGCCAAATTAGAGGCAAAGTGGCGAGAGAGCATGAGAGAGCGAGAGTGAGAGAGCGAGAGAGGACACAGAGACAGAGAGAGATGAGGCAAACCTGAAATGAGATATAAACGAGATATGCAAGCAGGCAGGCATGCATGCATAATGCGTACGTGCGTACATGCATACATGCATTACTTCGTATGCTACAAAGGTACATGTACTTCGTACCTGTAAAGTTACAGTAAGTAAAGTTATGCTAGGTAGCGCTATTATTCAACCAAAAAGCAGCGAGGCACCACTAAGCCGAAAGAAATTCCGTGCTCGAGCTTGAGCTATCTTTAGCTTGGACGCTTGCTTCATCTTCACGTTTGTGCGCGCTGTCCGCGCGCGCACAAATTTTTGCATTTGCATTTTGCATTTTTGCATTAGCCAATAATGCAATGAGAAGTAGTCACAGCACAGCTCAGCACAGCTCGTGCAGCTCCAGTTGTTGATGGATGTCCGTGTCCTTATTACGGTACAGTACAGTACAGTACTCGTACCCGGTACTGTATGAAGGAAGCATGTAATAATGGATACGATACGATACGATACGATAAGTATGATACGACAGGTATCTTACTGGTCGATTTTGTTTCGACAACTGCGAGCTGCGAATTGCGAACTGCGAACTGTCAACTGATTGGGTTGACAAGATGGAAAAGAAGGCGAAACGCCGTGGCGGCATCTTGTCTTTTATTCTCGCACAAACATTGTTGATAGTACATTACAGTACAGTACTTTACTCGCTCTAGCCCAACCGCCATCCCATCAGGTGGCTACTTATGTACTGGCCAGCCCAGCCAGTCAAGTACATGTACATGTATCCGAGGCCCAACCAACAACAGGGCAGGGCTTGCATGAACGGGCAGCTATCGTCCTATCGCCCGTATCGATAAAGGTACAGTTACATGTACATGTACTATATCACGAACTCTACTACAATACAATACAGGACTGTACTCAACTAACTTTCCAAACTTCATATGTACCATATTATAAAGATCCTAATTACATACATACATACATATATCATTAGTACAGAATACCATACCATACTAAAATCAAGCAGAAAGAAACCCTCCCCCCCCCCCAAAAAATCCCCCAGAGGTCTACTATAGTAGTAACTACGGCTGGTAGGGTACTGTACCACAGCATTCTTCCCACAAACGCCAGCTAGCTACAAGGAGGCGCTCTTTTGAGATTTACAAAATTGGACGGATTTGGAATACATACATACATACATGTAGTAATATATAGTCAACTACGAATCTACCAAATGCCAAATGCCAAATCCCAAATGCAGTAGATTGATTTCCCGAGAAAAGGGTAGAAGGAAGGCTTGTCTTTTAAGTTAGTTGGTTTGGTTTGGTTTGGTTTGGTTTGGTTTGGTTTGGGATGTTCTCGACGCCTACTTGGATTACTATTTACTTATTGTACTGTACTGTGTATCCGTCGAAGGTGATTTTTTTTGCCCCCGGGAATCTTTTAATTATTGAGGCTTGTGATCGTGATCGCCACGCCTCTTACTTCCTACTGTACATGTACCTGTATCAGCAGCTTTCGAGATCTTCTTGAGCTGAGCTGAGCGGAGCTGTGGAGGCGTTTTCGGTTTAGTATAGTACAGTAGTTCATTATTATTACTGTACTGTATTATTATTAAATGTATGAGGATAGTCCGAAGGAGAGCCAGCCAGGACAGGACAGAATAGGACGCCCACTGAAAATTCCTCTGTCCTGTCCTGTCTTGTCCTGTTCCTGCAGGAAGCCTCTTACAACCGAAACACATACTGTACACATACATGTACCTAAAACATGATATGACATATGATGGCTTTTATTTTTATTTTATTTTTATTTTTCCAATTGTAAATATTTGCCACCGGATGGATACATACATACAGTACATCTATCTACGTCTGTCTTATAGTACTGTATATAGTTGCTAGCTTACTTACCTGCGAACCATTCACCATGCGCAAAAGCAAAAAAGCCAAAGCCTCTACTTCTAGCTAGTTCATCATCCATCCATCCATCCATGCGTTCTTGTGGCTGCTCAGAAGTACAGAAGTACATGTAAGTCAGTCGGTCGAACGCTTGTTTCGTGTTTCGTGTTTCATGTTTCATGCCTTCCTCCCTCCTTCCCTTCCTCCCTACCTCCCCCCCACATACACATACCCTTCGTACACCACACATACACTACTGTACTGTACTACAGTACTACAGTACTACTGCTGCTGATCCTTTTTCAAGCGCGGGGCAAGAATTATATTATATTAACTAAATCAATTAATTAATTTGGAAAGGGCGATGGCCAATAATATAATCCCAAGCCTTCAAGGCCCCCCCCCCCCAAAAAAAGACTTGTTATATACTTATCGATAGGCCGGGTCCGGGTCCGGGGTTGGGATTGGGGCCTTTGTGAGGTCATGACGATTAACCACCTGCACTCACTTCGTATTAAGTATTAAGAGAGAGGCGATTATTGGCCACGACACATGCATTACTGTACTTTAAGCCATCCAGGTACCAACGCCAACGGCTCCCGGGTGTGATGAGATGAGATAGGATAGGATGGGATAGGATGGGTAACCGCGTCCGTCTCTCTCTCTTCCCGTTTTCAGGCTAGGCTAGGCCAGGCCAGGCACAATTGTTTCCTTTTCCTCTCGTTCAACGGGCATCCAATGTGCATGTGTATGTGCATGTATGTAGGAGGGGAGCTTTGAGTTGTGAGTGGTTATCGACGTGTTTCGTTTTTTTTTTGTTTTTGTTTTTGGAGGTTAGGTGGCCCTTCTTTTGTTGCATCATACAGTATGATGATGATGATGATGATTATTATGATTATTATTGTTACAGTATGTATTATTCTGTCACCCACTCCCCCCCCACCTACCTATGATACATACTGTACCCATCATACTTCCTGAGTCCCTCTCGCATGGATGCGTGGATGCGTGGAGAGAGAGAGAGAGAAGAAGACGGAGGCGCCCCTTGGAGCATGGCCATCATGCTTTCTTTCCAATCCTGAGTTGCAGCATTCATTGCATGATGATGAGCCATAAATACATGGAATAGTGACGACCCCATGTACATGTACCAGTATGAAGTACGAAGTACAGTACACTGTGGTGTGGTTCGGTGTGTGGTGTGTGGTAAACTTCAATGCTTAGTGGTCGGGGCATAGTGTAGTGCAAATATGTAATGGAGTGGACTCAAGAGGGCTGTGCTGTGTTGAGCTGTGTTGATTTCGGAACCCGATCGCCACTTGAGACTGGCTCATATTATGGGCTCGAGCCAGGTTATAAAACCGCGCAGAAAAAATGAACGAAGGAATGAATGGATGCATTTAATGTTTGATCGATCGACCGGATGGCTTTCTTGTGTTGATGCATACATGTAATAAAGTGAGTGAGTGAGTGAAGCTTGTGTTGTGGAGGCGAAAGCAAAGGCGAAGGCGTAGGCGTAGGCGCGGTAAGAAGGTTTACAGAGCCAGAGCCAGAGCCAGAGCCAGAGCGAAGAAGACTGCGAATATTCGGACGCCGCAATTTCCCAATTTCCCTCGGCCACGATGATCCACCAAACCAAGCCGACCCGGTAGTCTGGCCTAGCGAATGCTTACATGTACTGTAGTAGTGTGTGTATTGTATGCTTCGACTGACTTTCTTTCATTCATTCGATGATTTCCACTACTGTATTATGCAGTACAGTACAGTACAGTACTGCTAGCTAGCTACAGTACATTACAACTTGAGAAAACCCCCCCCCCAAAAAAGAAGTGGGAGGGGAAGGGGAGAGAGAACCACTTGGTTTCGAGAAGTACTGTATGAAGAAGTATGAAGAAGGGCCCACACCACAAAGAAAATACAGTAGGTGACGCGTTGACAGATTCGTATGGAGGAGGAGAAAGAATTAAATATAAAATAATTGGGGGGGGGGGAAGGAGGATATGCAATGCATCTTGTGCTTGTGCGTGCTGAACTGAACCGAACCTGCATAATACAGTAATGCAGAGTCGCACCATTCATAATATTAATTATTACTCGCCGCTTTTTCCAAGATGGGGGAGAGGGTAGGGGGGTGGGGGTGGGGGGGAGCTGGCTGGCTGGCTGGCTGATTGATGGTTTGGAAGTGAAAGAAAGAAAGTAAGTCGATCCCAGGTATCAATCATATCATGGGCCAATCATGGTTTAGTCTAGATAGATGTGATGGACTTGCTTCTTCTTCTTATTCTTCCTCTTAGGCTGCCGGGGAGGAAGGATGATTCACGATACAGTACAAAAGGTTGATGGTTGAAGGTTGAAGGTTGAAGGTTGAAAGGTAGCGTAGCGTAGCGTAGCGTCGAACACGAGAGGAACAGGCATTAACTCACCTGCCTTCCCATGTCTAGCCAAGCAGAAACGCTGCATGGTCGCTGAATTTAGAAAACCCCCCCGTAGCCTATCCCATCGGCCTATCCCATCCACCCAAACGCCTCCCACTACTGTACTCTACCTCCGTACGCTACACTCCCGGCCTGTCCCATCCCAATCCCAATCCCAATCCTAATCCCATTAATCCTAATCCTCCCCTGCCAAAAATATAATAATATGCCCCAAGAGACACACCTAGTCCTAGTATACTAGTCAAAACAATCTGCAGCTACTGTACCAAAACTACAGTACTCCCACCTACCCACTTACCCACTCCCACTCCCACTCCCACTCCCAGTAGTCCCACCCCAGAAGGTCTGCTTCTGCTTGTCTCTAAACTAAAACCATGGTCCTAGACGCGGACCTGCTCCCCATTGCTTCTTGTGCCTCGTCTGGCTCCACAACCCACCTCCCATTCAACTAATCCTCACCATCTACCCTGACCATACCATACCATACCATACCAGAACGCATTATTTCCCTTCCTCTCCAAACCCCCCCTGCTCATAACCTAACCATAGCCATGCCTTCACCTTCTCCTGCTGAGACCTAATCCCTTCTGGTCCGGCCTGCCTATCTTTGCCTCTGCTATCACACACCTCGTTGATCTATTTCATGTTACAGGGTCCCCTTCCACACCTTCGTTTGTCCATCTTTCAGGTTTACATACCTCCACCATCGCCAAATCATTCTTCTTATACCGACCGCTGCTTTCCATTTTGTCTCTCACTATTATTTTGGTCCATCTTCGAACTTGTGCTTCTCCTCCGAGCCTCTTCGATCATCTTCCGTACCCTCCTTTAGCAACTGCTATCACTCTGCATTCCAGCTCTGTATACCATCCTCGATAATCCCTTCTTCGAACCACTTGGTCGACAACAGCTCCTCGCAGCAGCACATGTATAATCAACACCCTCAACAACAATACCTCTATTAGACAGTCTTGAAAACCTCCCATTACTGTTGTCCAGTCACTCTCTACACGCCAACTTTCGCGTCAGTTTTTGAGAATTGACATCTTCCGATCCATTGTCCACCGCCTCGACACATCCCGCACATTTCAAAACCTAATCAACGACTTCGAGTCGAAAGCTTATAATCAAAACAGATCGGTATGTGCTCTGCAAACTTGGGAATGCTCTGAAGAAGGGAATACTGGCGACTCGGAACCGAACAGACACAAGGAACCTGACTGACACTTGACAGACCGAATAGTTCATCTCTGAAGTCAAACAACATGGACTCCTCATACGCACATGCTCAACCGATGGGACAATCGCCGTTCTTCTACTACAACCCAGACCCAAAGCCTGATAACCGTCAACATGGCCACTTTTCGCAACAACCAAACAATGTTCAGGTGCCTGTGTATCACGCACACATGCAGACAATACCTTCGACACCGATATACTCGAGACCGAGCTCGGCGTGCTCTCAGCCACCAATGCACCCGCAGATGTACAACAACGGATACCCAGTCAACATGACCCCAATGGCCTCTCCTCGTCCAATGTATCATAACCAGAAGCCCACGATCATGGTCCAGGAACACGCACCGAGATTGATGATCGAGTCTGACATCCATGAGAATGACATGTACTACTACCCAACGACTCCGCCCTTGTCTGCCTCTGGCAGCACCATAAACAGCCCTTCCAGCTGTGATGTTCTCCCGACACCGATGAACACCGTCTTCTTTGGAGTCGAGGGATTCGAAGGTGTAAAGGATGGTTGCCAGGGTGAAGTCCAAGCCGAGAACCTCGCCGGCGGCGACTGGGCTCGATGTGGATCACCCCCCATGACTCCAGGTATGTGTATTTCTATGATGTGCTCGAATGGACGATAAATTCCATCGACTCCAAGATTGATGCTGGGTGCACCAGTTGCGGTTTTGTTTTGGAGCGGGCCTTGCTGACTTGACTATTTTTTTAGTGTTCATCCAGCCAAACTCGCTTATGAACAACGCTAGCGAGCTCCTCTCTGTGACATCTTGTCCCTCCCTCTCCCCTTCCCCTTCCCCTTATCCTCGATCTGTCATTTCAGAACAAGACTTGGACTTCTGCGACCCGCGAAACCTTACTGTTGGTTCTGGAACCTCTCCCAATCCAGCATTGATCAAGACTGCATCCCGCACCGAATTCCCTCCATTGCCAACTTTGTGCGCTGGGGACGACGAAGAACACAGGTACATGCTAGGGGGCCAAGCTTTCACCCAAGCTACCGAAATTCACCCGAGAACATTTGACTTCTCAACACCAACCAGCCACCACGGACTGCCCATATTTGATCAATTTTCTGATCTCGACTCCGAGGAAGACTTTGTCAATGGTCTCGTCAATTTCCCTTCCACAGACAACGTACAATTTTTCGGAACCAAAAGACAACGCACTAGCTCCGGATCCGATCTTGTCTCGTTGGATAACGAGCCTTTCCTCAGCGAAGACGACTTTGAGGACTTTGAGGAATTCGAAGATTCTGAGCAATTTGCGACCGCCTGCCTCCCAAGTCCACCTGCATCTGGCTCCGAAACTGTGGTCAAGAAGGAGAAACGTTCAAAAAAATCAAACAAGGCACATTGTGAGGAAGATAGCTCCGAGTTCGACAACCTGGTGAGATCTCGCAAATACACCGTCCCGATGAACGCCGTCAGCGGTGCACCAGCCCAGGAGAGCACCACTGAACAACAACAACAATCCACAGCTCCAAGCCAATCTGGTTCAGAGACCACCGCCGCCAATCATGCTGGGCCAGGCTCTGATTCCGGAAACACCCCTCAACAGCCATCTGTCAACCGTCGAGGCCGTAAGCAATCTCTGACCGAGGACCCTTCCAAGACATTTGTATGTGAGATTTGCAACCGCCGTTTCAGACGCCAAGAACACTTGAAGAGACATTACCGCTCCCTCCACACACATGACAAGCCTTTTGAATGTCATGAGTGTGGAAAGAAATTCTCCCGTAGCGACAACCTCTCCCAACACGCCCGCACCCATGGCAGCGGTGCTATTGTTATGGGCGTTCTTGAAGATGGCGAGCTACCTAGCGACCACCTGGAATCAGCAAGCGAAGGGGAACACATCACTGCGATGGGCAATATTCTTTTCCGAGTCGCTGCTGGTGTTTCCGGAAGTGATACTGAGCCATCTTCTGACGGTGGCAGCACCGACAATGATAGCCAAGGACGCAAGAAGCGCAAGCGTTCGGAGTGATTGACCCCTCCTAAGGGGACTTTTCCCAAGGTCGAGGGAGCGGCAGATACGAATCTCATGACCACAAATACACTCTTCATAATTGACCAACGCTAGCTTTTATGCGATCGGTCACTAGGGATACAGGGGTCTCGCGACCACCATGATGTGATCATGAGGATGGGGGGTTTTCTAAACCAAAAGTCTTTGCCTTTGTTCTCTGTTACGATTTTCTCTTCGTTGTATCAAATTTTCCTTTCGAGACTTTCGTGCCATATTAGCGTGATGACTGGAATTTGGAGGGAAGGTGGTGGCGTGTACTTTGATATGAAGTGGTTGAAAGGGTTGCTTTCTTTACAATCGTTGTAATCACGTTGCGACGGAAGCTGGCTCGACCGTCTTGCAGTTTTGTCTTCCCAGTGCATTTCATCACATCCTGCACAGATTTGGTGCTGGCCACGGAATTTCCCCAAGTAGTTTGAACATGTATAGAATCTATTATGAAAAGAGTTTTCCCATCAGACAGTGTTCCCCGATATTGTGATGTTCAATCCCTTCGCTGCTGATTCTTCTCTGCAGTATTCAACTGAGTTTTGTCCCAGGCTTGTTGGCCACCCATGGCTGAGCTCCCGTCTTGAAAGTTCCTAGAAGTACTTCGTATGATTTGCCTCAGGCACCAATTACGACCCACAACACAAGTCAAAGCTTTCAGCACCAAGTACAGCAAAATGCATCATTCGCAGGACCTTGTGCATTGAAGCATGTCTAGCTAAAATGTTGGCATATTCCCACCTCTTGTCCAATCAAGACTTCAACAGATTCTGAAACCTCGGCTCGGGCAAAGGCTGCGGCTGCGGTTGCGGCTGCGGCTCCTTCCTGGGGCTAACCCACCAACGGCATGGCCGAATCCCTCCAAGTTATAGCGTTGATCTCAGGTGGGAAAGATAGTTTCTTCTCCCTCCTCCACTGTATCCAAAATGGACACCAAGTCGTTGCCCTGGGAAATCTATATCCAGCTCCTCCCGACGCCGCTGCCAATCACGGGGCTGATACTGAGGATGAGCATGATCTCA
This sequence comes from Ploettnerulaceae sp. D365, assembly GCA_003988805.1. Classification (NCBI taxonomy): domain Eukaryota; kingdom Fungi; phylum Ascomycota; class Leotiomycetes; order Helotiales; family Ploettnerulaceae; species Ploettnerulaceae sp. D365. Next base: position 164,817 of record QYAL01000035.1, on the reverse strand, counting down.
ATAGCTTCATGTATCAGACCGTTGGTCATACGGTAATTCCTTTATACGAACAGGCTCTTGGCATTCCATTATATCGGCAGCAAATTATTGGAGGTGCTGTGCAGACCGGCACCACTTACGGCTTTGCCGGTCATGGAGAGGCTACAAGAGCGTCCCAGGAGGGCTTACCAGCAACAGGGAATTCGGAAAATGTTGGGCGGGAGGAAGATGAGACGGAATCTCTAATCCCTCTGTTGAAGAGAATTATGTCAAAGCATCCCACTGCGAACGCGCTCAGTACCGGTGCTATTCTTTCGACGTATCAACGTACCCGCGTGGAGTCAGTGGCCTTACGATTAGGACTCACTCCGCTATCCTACCTATGGCAATATCCCATCCTTCCACCCGGGTACCAGTCTTCGTTGCTAGAAGATATGGAATCCATTGGTCTAGATGCGAGAATTATTAAAGTAGCTAGTGGTGGACTCGACGAGAACTTTCTGTGGATGGATGTGGCAACTCAACAGGCTGTTCACCGCATTGAGAAATCCATGAAGAGGTTTGGTACAGACGGAGATGGAGCTGTACTTGGGGAAGGTGGTGAATTCGAGACATTGGTTGTTGATGGGCCGCCGGGTCTATTCAAAGGAAGCATCGAAGTTTTGGAGAAGGATAGAAGGATTGTGAGGGAAGGGGGTGGATCAGCCTGGCTGAAGATATTAAAGGCTAAGGTTGTAATGAAAGAGCCTAGGGAGACTTCGAATACTACTTGTCGAATCCCCGATTTGCTCGAACCAAGATTCACCAATATTCTTACCTCGCTAGAAAAAGATGAGAAGAGCAGCTCGCTACAATCAATTAGTAGAACAAGATCAAAAGGTTTTCTCTATTCGGCAGTAAGCAAATCTCAACAAGAAACACCGCAAAGTATACTTCACTGGACGGTCAATGCACCTCGAGAAAATCCGGAAGAACCTATTTCTAGACAAGCCGGCAAGGCAATAGAACAGATCCGACAGCGACTCCACGATGCCTCTCTCCAACCAACTTCCATAATTTCAACTGTCATAATCCTCCGCTCAATGCAAGATTTTGGCTCAATAAACCAGGTATACCACCCATATTTCCTTTAATTTTTAAAATTAACACACTCAGGTTTACGGCTCCCTTTTCACGCAACCTAACCCCCCCTCCCGCGTCACCATCTCCTGCGGTTCTCTCTTACCCGACGATCTCTCGCTAATGATCCACCTCACTCTTCACGCCTCTCACTCTACAACGACAACGATGGCACCACTCAAAGCGCTACACGTACAGTCACGATCCTACTGGGCACCCGCAAACATTGGACCCTACTCACAAGCTCTCTCCTTCCCAGCTACCTCGGTCAATACCTCCGGCCCTCCAATCTCGGCCGTCGCTATTGCGGGCCAAATCCCGCTTATTCCCCAGAGCATGACACTTCCTCTAACAGACTCGACTACTAAGAATAGTAGCAACCAGAAGGATATTATTCTTCAAGCTACGCTTGCCCTGCAACACCTCATTCGCATAGCGCAGCAGATGCATGTGTCCTGGTTCACCAGTTGTGTCGCCTACTTACCCTCTCGAGCATCTGAGCCTCTTTCTACCATGGCTCAAAAGGCACGGGTTATGGGCCAGGCCTGGTCACTCCTTCATTCGCCTAAAAATGAGGGAGATGAAGATGAAGATGAGGAGAGAGATCTCTGGGAAGAGAAGCACTATGCTGGCATGGAAGTCCGAGGTGCCCAGAAATCGAACATGCGGATCCCGGATTGGGATGTTGTAGTCAGTAGTGGCAAGGAGCAGTCTGAGGATATATGTCCACCGTTCTGGACTGTCGAGGTCGAGGAGTTGCCGAGGGGAAGTGCGGTGGAATGGGGTGCGGGGTGGGGCGTTGTCGGTGGCCCTGTCAAGGTATATATCTCTTTCTCCTCCCTCTTATTTTTTTTACGTATATAAGAGACATACATTAACCTTACATCTCAAGCTCTTCTCATCCAGAAACTCGGACGGCTGGAGTATCCATCAATGTGTATTCGGCGACACAGTGATATCAATCATCATGATCGAATACTCGGACGTACTTTCCGCTACAGTTAAGAGATTAGCAAGCGCATTTGATACCTTGCAATTAGACTCTGAAATAGGAACAGCAAGAACAACAGGAACAGAAAAGAAAAGCTCCGCATCATACATAGATGTTTCTATAACTAGCCTGCTCGAGCGCAGCTACCTCGGAGGTCTGGTTCCATGCAGAAGTATCTGGGATAGGGAGGGGAAAAGATTAGCTGCTGTTCTTGTTTTTGATACCCTCTCTTGAAACCTAAATCCTAAATCCTAAATCTTAAATCTCAAATCTCAAATCAAAAGAAAATTTTATCAAGATCCATATCTAAAACACTACCCATGCCATGTATTCACACACTATTAACAAAGTAGAAGAATAGTGTCTGTCCCCAAGTAAGAAAGAAGACAGATGTTAGTTACCATGATACTAACTAATCACCTGAAATGAACTGATGTTGCAATTTTCCTTTGAGGAAGTAAGCAAGTAAGTAAGCATCATAATCATCGTCATCGTCATTATCAGTGTTATCATCCTCTTCTTCTTCTTCTACCTAGTAGGCAAGTGGGTAATCAAGATTTAACTCAATCCTCTCTCCTCTTACTACTGTTACTACTACTACTAAACCAAAAGAAAGACCGAAAGACCGAAAGAAAGAAAGTAAGTAAAAACCGAGCACAACCCCACCCCCCCCCCCCCCCCCTCGCTTAACTTAAAAAAATACTTTTTATTTATAGTAATAGTCCCTATCTACATACATACTTATAGGACAGTTATCCCGAAAAAAAAAAGAGAAAGAGAGAGAGAGAGAGAAACTTACCGTTTGGGGATATCAAGTATCGGTATTATGATAATTTCCTTAGGGAAGTTTAATTTAGTGGGAAGGAGGTCACAGGTGGGGTTTTTTTTGGATTTTTATTCTCTGCTTCTTTTTTTACTTCTTCCTTCTTTTCTCTTCTTCTTCTTCTTCAACAACAACAACAACACCCTTCCTCCCTCCTCCCCCTCCCCCTTCCCTCCTCTAGAATATCCCACGTACATAAATACATACATCCATACATCAATCAACAGCAGTGATATCAAAGCACCAGACTTTCTAATCATCGTCAATTATCTTTCATATTACGTACAAGTTTCGTTATAACGTTTGAAGTAGTTATAAATCCTCTTTGTGCATTCATTCAATGGGCTAGATTGAGTGATTGATTGATGGTTTGATTGTTCGTTTAGGATTTATCTGCTGCTCAGAGAGATAGAGATATCACTAGTCCGAATGAATGGCTTTGATTGAAGAAGAAGGATGGCTCTGCTAGCGAGGAACGCAGCGTTGCTTGAAAGTGAGAGCTGGTTTTTGATGATATTGAACTTGCCTCCTTGTTATAGCAGGTGCTCCTCATATTACAATACTACGTCTAATCGTACCCACGAAAAGATAAACAAGCCAAAAATAAATTTAGATTTGGAAACTTATCTACTACCAACCTGCCCCCTTGCCTCCAAAGGTACCATCCTCAATCTTCTTCTGGCCTCCTCCGCCCCGCGTCGACTTTTGCTGTGCTGCTTCGTGCTTTCGGAGCTCCTCTGGGACACGGGATAGCTCGCTCTTCGTGAGCATTTGCTTCAGATCATACATGACATCGCTATCCTCGTTTCCAAGGAACGTGATGGATACACCTTGACGCCCAGCTCGTCCAGTACGACCGATACGATGCGTGTAGCTCTCAATGTTGCTGGACATGTTGAAGTTGACTACTAGACTGACATCTGGGACGTCGATACCTCTGCCGGCAAGATCAGTTGCCACCAACACGTTCGTAGCACCGGAACGAATAGACGCCAGAGCAGCCTCACGCTGCTCTTGGGTCTTGCTACCATGCAGTGTGACTGATGAGAATCCCATGTGCTTGATATCACGTGCCACAGCATCACAGTTTCGCTTGATGTTGACAAACACAATGATGGGGGGCTGGAACTCCCCCGAGGCAAGAATCTCATTGAGACGCTTCTTCCTCTTGTCTTCTCCAGACACAAACTCAACGCGCTGCTCGACAGTTTCAACAGCCTCGCCGATATTACCAATTGTGACAATGGCAGGTCTCCTTAGGTACTTCTTGGCAATCTTCTCCACAGCAGTTGGCATAGTAGCTGTGTACATCATTGTTTGCCTGTACCTGTCCTTTCCTCCGAGATGTCTGCTCATGGCTTGAGCATCTTCGGCATCGTCAGTATCTGGTTTCTCGTTGCTGACGGGAAGAGCATCGAGAATCTTGTTCACAGACTCCTCAAACCCAAGATCGATCATACGATCAGCTTCATCCATGATGATATAACAGCATTGACCGAGAACCAAGACTCGTCTTTCAATACAGTCTACCAAGCGACCTGGGGTTGCGATGACAATTTCGGCACCGTTCCGTAGATTGTAAGACTGCTCCTCGAGCGAATGACCACCAACGATACTCACACAAGTAAAGCCAAGCGGGGTTGCGAATTTCTTAGCTTCGACTTCGATCTGCTGAGCCAACTCACGGGTAGGTGCAAGAATGATAGCGTAAGGTCCGTCGTTCTTTGTCACCTCGTTCAAGGGAGGGAGCTCAGAGATGTAGACTAGCAGCGGCAATAAGAATGCAGCAGTCTTTCCGGAACCCGTAACTGCAACACCAATCAAATCTCTGGCTTGCAGGGCAATGGGTATCGCAGCTCTTTGTACAGCGGATGGCTGGTCGTATCCAACCTGAGCGACCACGTCTAGTAGACGCTTGGGAAGATTCGATTCTTGCCAGCTTCGCATAGGGTTTGGTATGCTTCCACCCTTTGTACTGATATTGAAATCTTCCTTGAAGATACGCCAATCCCTCTCCCGCATGTGCTCCAGCTTCTTCTCGCTCCAATGTTTGTCCAGGGAGTTGCGTCCGCCGGCATCCTCTTTCCTCCGCCTTTCCATCTCCATTATTTCCCTGGCGCGGGCACTCCCTGCTTCTGTGTCCCGTTCCTCCAACGCCTTAGCATACTTCACAACACCACTCTCACTGATGTCTTCTGCAAACCCCCCCAGACGACCTCGTCCAAAGAAGTTGGCTTCCGAGCGTTGGGAGTATATGGGGTTGTAGTCTGGGCTGGTATCCTCTTCGGCATTCCATTCGAAGTTAAACTTCTTCTCGGTAGTCCGTCGCCGTTTCTTCTTTGCAGAAAATTTAGACTGATTGGTTTCTGCTCCCATATAACGTGTACGAGTTAGAGCTGCTTGTGTATCTTCACCATTCGCGGGTCGTTTCTCCCCCGCGAGATGAACCTTTCCAACAACTGATGCAGCTTTCGTAGGTGCAGAATACCCAGTTCCTTTATCACCGTTCGGCCGCTCCCCGCCTGATCTCCCTGTTTGGTTGTTTCGTCCAGTAGCTGGACCCGAGGGTGGCTCGCCATTTCGCATAGCTCTTGGACCTGTCGGAACGGAGGATGAATCCCGACTCTTTGTCGCCCATTCTGACGATTCCCTAGTACTGTAAGATGTGTGTCCATTGGTAACGAACATCCCACCCCTATCCACAGCTTCTTTCTTCCGTTTCGCTTCTTCAACTTCCTTTGCCCTCTTTTCAAGAGCAAGCTTCTCGCGCGCCGCCTTAGACAAGAACTTCGGCTGTGGAACTCAACAGTCAGTAAATATTGCGCAATATAATATACATGCTTAGTGAATATCAATATGAGATAGCAATGCATGGAAATAAAAATGTACCTTTGCTGCCGCCTCATCGGCTTCCTTCTTCTTCTTGAGGATATCCTCAATGCTGAGAGGTCCTCGGTCCCTGGGCGCTCCCCATCCTGCTTTCCTCTTCTTTGGAGGCTCTTCCTCTGGGGGTGGAGGGAGCGATTCTGAAGGCGGGGGAGGTGGTAAATCGCTTGGAGGAGGTGGTGCGCTCGAGGATGGAGGTGGGGGAGGCTCCATCGAGTCTGGAGGGGGTGGCGGAGGAGATGGTAGCCTTCCGTTCATGTGAGTTGGTGGTGGAGGTATCGCGCCATTACTAAGGTCTGCCATGTTGCGAAGAAAAGTACACCTGGGCCGCTTTTACTCCGTGGTCACAGAAATAAGAAAAGAGTGAGTTGACGAGTATGCGATATAGTATTTGCCGTCGCAGAGGCGATGGTTGTTGTTGGAGGCAATGCGAGGCTGTAAGGCTTAAAAACTTAGTACAGTAAGCGAATTATATCTTCGAACCACACCCTTAAGGATTCAGAACAGCTCAAGCTTCACCACTAAACCCTCATGAAGCCAAATTCGACGTAGTGATGACTTCGAGACAATACATCAAGCTCGCAGAGCAATTGCCCCCTCGACTGACCCGATTCTTCGCACGCTACCCGCCCCAAGCAATACTTCCCTCATCCGTCCCCTCAAGCTCCGCAACCACATCAACAAGCACATCCCCCAGCGACTCCGCGGCTTCTTCTACGAACCAAACACCCACAGGACAAGATGGATTAACGGTCCCCTCGCCTTTCAGATCACAGAAACATCCAGTGACGGGCAAATGGCATGATCCGGTCTTTTCATTAAGGAGGCAAGCGGAGCTAGTGAAGCTTGCGCGACAGAATGGCGTAGAGGAATTACTGCCATTCTCAGTCAAGAGCACCGAGGAAAAGCTGCGCAAAAGAGCGGAGAATGGACTTCGGGTGAAGGGAACGGGAGTTGGACAACGCGTGAAGGGAAAGGAATCCGAACGGACATTGAAGGGACGGTACGTCGAGGATAACCGAGATGCTTCAAGCCTTTTGATCTACGATTACTCTTTTTGGAAAGTAAGAGCGTATGCTGATGGTATTTTGACACAGATTGGAAAAGCGCAGACAAGCTATGTTGGATATGCCGCAGATGATACAGACCTGGAAGGAGGTAAATTTTCTTGTGAACATGATTCACCATCTACAGATGCTAATGATCAATGCAGAGAGGTCATGGTCGTGGATGGAAGAAATGGCCGAAATAGATGCATCGTTGATGATGACCGGTCGAAGCCTGGTGTTTGGAAGACTGAGCGAAGCTGTACAAAAAGCACAGTCGATGTGCCATGCATGGAAACGGAGTTACAAACTTGTACTATATCAGAAATGTACACCACCTCAACGGAAGTCTTTATACGGCAAATTCCTTATTCTACGTTGGGTTTCCTTACAGCTTCTCTTTATATTGTTTGGTTTTGCCATTTTGCCATTCCTTTACTTTCTGTGTCTCCTGCAACATTTATATTACATCAGTCTACTCTTGGTTTTTATGACGTTCTTGTTCCGGTGTCAAACATTCAGAAGTAGGATCCTCATGACAAGGTCAGATCAAAATCCAGCTTCCTCTCCTTGGTCAACTGCCAACTCGTCTTATGGGGAAGTCAATATCGGATACGCCTGTTTGGCGAGGTATTCTACGGGAGTTTGAAGCTTTTGTGAACTCGTCGCCCTATTGATGCTCGAGATGACTTCAGTCGCATTCCATGTTTGGGCACATTCGAGATACTGACAATATAGAATATTGGATATGAGGAGATGGAGATTGTTAAATTATCACAGAATCTCCAAGTCTCCAGACTTTTATAATGAGTTTTATCTTAGATCATTGTCCCGAGTCAAATGCCCTATTCAACACATAGAAACATGTTCAATGCGAAGTCCTGAAATCATTGAAACATCAGTGTACATGCATTGTCATTTAATGGGATATCTGGAGCATGATACCTTGCCATATTGCTGCAATACTACTGCTATTTGCTAGTGGCTGCAAGTTGATGCCAGTCGAAGGAGTCTTCATACCACCCTCGGCTAAACACTTATACTCTCTGATAGTGGTCATATTAGTAAGCTTATGGGGTTACGATTAATAGACGCTCTAGGTTGACTGCAGAACATTGAAGATGAAACGAGTAGCTACATTTACAACTTCAAACTTCCTGTAAATCTAGTTTTAGAATAGAGCATGCTCGTGAGATAAACATCTTGTACAGTACATCCCGTACTTCTACCATCGACAACAAAGCCTAGACTCTCATTTTTCTCTCGACGCCTGTTTTCATCCACACGGAAATCCTCCAGGTGTCCCTGAATACATCCAAACCGCATCATCCCACGGCGAGTGACATCTATTACATTGAGAGGTCATGAAGGACGAGTAAGGGCGAGTTGTTTTGAAGCCACCGAAGATCTCAATGCCTGAAAGAATGGGTCGTGCAGCAAAGAGAAGATATATTTTTAGCATGTGACACTCATATGAGAAACTTTAAGCGGCTTCTGAAACGACTAGAATATAAATAAATTTAAATGGCAATACACTGTTGCACAGAAATTCTTCTACAAATTTTTGGAGAATAGCCTCGGCATGGCCATATCCCACTAAGCTTAAAGTTTTTTATCTTGTGATAATACTGTAACCAGTACCTACCTTAGTCCAGTAGTAGTAGTGTCGTCAATATACGAGTGAAAATGCCCCCTCAACTCCCCACTATTCTATCCTCAGGCTCCCAAGCATCAACTTTCCCCAACAAACCTCCCAACAGAAACTTAGCGAGGGGCTTGGATATACCCGTACACATCATTAGCCGGGCTCTGATTCGCCAATCTGGACGTCACATCTGGGAAGCGAAAAGAACATGGAAACTTTTTTGTTTGATAGGGTTGTTCCTGAGTGATCAGCCGAGAGTAGTTGGGATGGTGGGTTTTGCTTTGACACCGCCCTGGATCCACGCCACGTTCCCGCGGCTGCATTTTGCATGTGAAATGGTTCTTTTTTCTTTGATACAACTAAGTACGACGGGTAGTACGAACCACACATGTACATATGGACCGGTGGGGTGGAGCTACTACTGCTATTATCTAGATCTGTTGGACCATAAACACAAGTTAAAAGCAGATGACCATTAGGTATACAGACCACGATCGGCCCAGGAAACAGGTTATGTTATAATGTAGTGAGCTGAGCAATGCAGAAGTCACACTCTACATCTCCCCTTTCGTAGGAGGGGGAAGATCTCTTGTAAACGGGTACATTACTAGATAGCCACAAGAAACCTCGAAACTCGATCGAAACCTTTGGGCGGTGAGGAGGAATGTGGAGTAGGTAGCCAAGGGTTGGCTGTCTTGTACAGTAGCCAACCCTTCTTCTTTCCCCACGTAAACTCTGTAGAATAAAGTGTTTGAGCTTTTGCAGTGTTCGGATTTCTCCACAAATCAACGCTGGACAGAACGACGGTGGCTCACCAGTTCTACCAAGCGAGGTTAAGCTTACTGTACTGCAGTCAATTATCGGGCAACGATAAAACTGAAGAGGCGGCGAGCATAAGGAGAAGACGGAGAGAAAGGGAGAGCAAGAGAGAGAGCTATGTATAATTAGAACTCCTTTGCAGGTAAGCTTGTGACGTGCATGACAACATATCGTCAGTAATTAGTACAAAACAGTAGTATCGATAAGCTGTGGAACATCGACGACGCCGAGGATGATAACTCGTAACTGTGCTGGACCTGCTGCACAAGAGATGATTTGCAGTTGACCAATGCCACTTGGGATCCAACACTTGACGAGTCAATCGCAAAGTACAAATTAAAAAAAAAACTACACACTTGTGGCTTGCATACTGTACTTACTGTACTGTACTGCCTTTCCTGTGGAACATGACAGCTGTAAGCGGTGGCCAGTAAAATAATGAACAAAGACAAAGCAAGGAAGGCATTGGACTTGTCTTTGATCTCTGATCTTCTCTGTGCTCCCTAATCTGTACTGGACGAAAGAAAGAAGACACAGATTGGCATGGACTGGGGCGGCGGTGGCGGCTTGTGCTAACGCTGAGATAAGTTTTCTGCCGAGACGGAGGCCAACCCCCCCTGGAGCGAAAACCAACAAGGCCTGAAATTTGGCGGGACACGCCCCAATGAATAAAACCCTCCTGCAGCCCTCTCACGAAGTTTATCCTTTGGACCTCCACCCTTTTCTTCTCCTCTCCTCTCATTTCACCGACCTCATCTGGTCACTGTGTGCCTTCTATCTGCTTGGCGTCTAACCTGTATGTTCACCTTTGCCTACATAATTTCAATTGATGCGCAGCGAATATAACTGACACGTCGTCCAGCTGTCTCGTCCGTCCCACATAAAATCACCTGCATCATCCAGGTCCCCCATTCATTGCCCTCAACAATTCTATTGTCGACCACAGGCTCGCCTGCTCCAGCTACTATACACAATTCTTTTGAGCCTTGGACAGGGTCCTTTGCTTGTTTGACAGTTTCAATCATCTATATCTTATTTCAAAACTCGGTGCACATTTCTAGCAATGTCTTCGACGGCGGTTCCCCAACAAAATAACCTCCTTAAAAGGACGGTGACCTCAGCCACCAACGAATCCTCGCCCTCTACTGCCGCAGGATCCCCCAATGATACTCCAAGACAATCATCATCTTCGACTTCCCTGTCATCTATGTCGTCTTTGGATCATGTGAAGGATAAAGGCTACGGAAACCTCGTCGATACGTACGGCAACAAATTCGAGGTCCCAGACTATACCGTTAATGATATCCGAAATGCCATTCCCAAGCACTGCTACGAAAGGTCTGGGCTGAAGGGATTGGCCTATGTTGCTCGGGATGTTGCCAGTCTTGCAACCACTTTCTACCTGTTCAACAGATTCCTCACTCCTGAGAATGTCCCGAGTTCCCCAGCCCGCGCAGCGCTGTGGTTCGTATATACCGTTGTTCAAGGTCTCTTCGGAACCGGTCTCTGGGTCCTTGCTCACGAGTGTGGCCACCAAGCTTTCTCTCCCTCGAAGATTCTCAATGACACGACTGGATGGGTATGTCACTCGGCACTTCTCGTCCCCTACTTCTCATGGAAGATATCCCATGGCAAGCATCACAAAGCAACTGGTAACATGGAGCGTGATATGGTTTTTGTCCCAAAGACTCGTCAGGACTATGCCAACCGTATTGGAAAGTTCGTTCACGAGATTGACGAGTTGGCCGAGGAAACCCCCATTGCTACTCTCATCCACTCCATCGGACAGCAACTCCTCGGTTGGCCCTTGTACCTCTTCGCCAACGTGACTGGCCACAACAACCACGAGAAGCAGCACGAGGGTCGTGGGAAGGGCAAAGTCAACGGTTACACCACTGGCGTCAACCACTTCAACCCAGCCAGCCCGTTGTATGAAGCCAAGGATGCCAAGCTCATTGTTCTCAGCGATGTCGGAATTGCCATTACGGTATCTGTGCTCGTCTACCTCTCTAAGACCTATGGTTTCTCCAACATTGCTCTCTGGTATTTCGCTCCCTATCTCTGGGTGAACCACTGGCTCGGTATGTCCAAATCAAGCTTCAATTTTTTTTAGGGGGCATTGACTAACAGACTTCAGTCGCCATCACCTTCCTCCAGCATACTGATCCAACTCTTCCTCACTACTCTGGTGAGAGCTGGAATTACGTCCGTGGTGCTGCCGCAACTATTGACCGCGAATTTGGTTTCGTTGGACGTACCCTTCTCCACGGCATCATCGAGACTCACGTGCTTCACCACTATGTTAGCACCATTCCATTTTACAACGCCGACGAGGCTAGTGAAGCAATCAAGCCAATCATGGGCCAACACTATCGCTCTGACGTTAGGGGAGGCTCTCTCGGATTCTTGAAGGCTCTATGGACCAGCGCCCGTTGGTGTCAGTGGGTGGAGCCATCTGAGGGAGCAGTCGGCGACGGCAAGAAAGTTCTTTTCTTCAGAAACAGAAACGGATTGGGTACCGCGCCATTAAAGATGAAGGCACCCAAGGCCTAAGTGTATAATGATATCAGGATTGGGTAGTTTGGCATCGGTTATATTCCACTCGCATTGCATTCCTTGGCCTTTTGTTTCAGCATGCCTAGCTGAGGGTGTTATGGCGTCGTCTTGTCTGTCGTTTTCTTCAACGCAATATAGGTGTGGATGAGGGTTTTCAAACAGGGCATGTTATTCAGATACGAACGATGCCGAGAGAGAGAGAGAGAGAGAGAGACTCGCAGATAGAACTGTGATAGAGAGATCGCTGCTACCATGATACCATTAGAAGGTGTTTTAGAGTTGCTTCGACAATTTCTTGAAAAAAAAAGTATATTTATTCTCTCCTCACTTCACATCTTCTGCGCCATTCTGCTCACATTCAAACCGAGGCTGGGTTTCACTCCTTGTTGGGACAGTACTGTGCATCTGGTTGGGACCTCTCACGCCATTACAGTCGCAAGTGGCATGACGAGAGTGGGCGGTGACCTGGCGAGTGCCGAGATTACCTCCGTTTGAACATCCCCAACGACATTTTTCCTTCCGACAAGGGGATGAACAAGAAATTCTGGAGAGTTCTGTAAGTAGACGGACCTCTCGCACGAAGTTGAATGCGCCCGCCGTCTGGAGAGAAAGATTCCATTGTAGTGGATTCATATGTTCTAGTCCCCCCCCTCTCTCAACCATAACACTTCTCATGCACTTGTACTCCTCACCAAGTGAGTGTCATCGTTTCAATTAGATATAATATCTTCCACGATATTTCCTCTTTATCTTTCAATTTATTTCTTCAGAAAGGTAGATGTATTACAATAGGTAAGTGTAAGTTACTATATGAAGTGAAGGGAATAGAAAGAATAGTGATAAATATTGCTTGGATTTAAATTAAGCGAGCTAGATTCGCTGCTGGAAAGGGGTACTATCTATGTGTTTTTCTTTCAACGCCTAGCTAGCTTCATCTATATCTGGGGAAATGTTTACTACATACAGTATGTGACCACCCGGCTCTCCCTTCCGGTATTATCTCAATATGCGGTTCGTTCTGCTTTAGTGCTTACTGGGGGGCTGATCTTGCTATATCTGTGTCAATTGCGAGAGAAGGATGGAGGGGGGCGGTGAGGTTGATCCTAATCCCGAGACTGTAGGCTCCTAAGACTGCTTAAACGGATAGTCAGAGAGAAGACGAGGTTGTGGCGTTGCGGCGAAAATAGAGCGAGAATTTTACTGCAGATTGAGAGTGCAGAATGCTCCTTTAGGTATAGATATTTTTCTTACATGAAGGAGTATGGAGAATCTCAGACAGTGGACACAGTACAGTGATTTCGTGTTTTAAATTGACCTATTTGATCAACCTTTTCCCACTGGTCGAATGATCTATCCTGTCTCGTCCATCCCAAATACTCTGAATCTCATTATGAAGTAGTCTGTATTTCACGGGCTTGGATATTATTAACTGCTATCCCCGCATCAGTTTGTGTATGTATGCAATATGGGATTCTTCCACTCATCATTTATAACTGTAAAGCAGTCACCTTCCTCGCTGTTGTTATTAACTACTTCAGCCTTGAGATTCTCGGATGCCCTCCTCTGAGTCCTCTTTGTAGGCTCGGTGTTGCTAGGATCTATTCTTAATTTAACAAGGTATTGATCCTGTTCTCAGTTGGGGAACAGGATCTGCGGGAACGGTGAGCGTGCTGGTATTTCTCTTTCAAGTATTCCTATGTATTAGAGAGTTATTGATCCCATAGTCCTATCTCAGTGCACTTACCACGGCAGGATCAACGTTGGTGGCAAGCGTTGAGAGAGGTTGTAATCCGAAGATTTTCCGCTGACGCTCTCGGCGGCACTTTCTATTTGTATCTTGTTCTAGGATCCCAACTACTAAAACGAGATCTAATTCGGCTATCCTCATTTATTCGGAAAGAGGAAGCATAAAGCAGTTTGGCTATATTGACTTGCCAATGTTCACAGCCTTTGCCATTCTCTATGCCCTTTAGGTCTTGATCATTTGGATTCGTATATTGTATCTTGACGGAGATGAATCAGCTGCAGTTGAAAGATATTGGTCACTGGTTCGGGAGGAAGAGATAGAGGCTGAGGGTAGAAGGTGCAATATTGAAGAGACCGAGAGCGGTCGCTTGTTATCTTAGTTGTCATTTGGATTGATCAAGTCCGGGGAGAGGTAAGCAGATGGGAGAGTGGTCTTGAAAGATAGCTGTGGCAGGGGTTTGGGGGAGCCTGCTTCCTCTATCTATTCTCTTGAGCATCCAATATTATCCATATATCAATAAAACATTCTCGTGTCAAAAGAGCAGGGTGACTAACAGAATATGAACAACCGAAATGTTACCATCTCCTACCACAGCATCTGTACTTGCCGATTAGGCGACGTCGAAGTGGACAGCTGGTCATGACTATCAAGAAAAAGAGTGCGGGATCGGGGACAAGGACAATTAGATTATGGATCTGTTGTTGGAGATTCATGTTCAGTGATCCAATAGAAAATAGTAATCTATAATCGAAACTCGAGCGGGGATTGAGAGGCGAGCGAGCATAGTGTTTGAGTAGGACTCGAGGAGCACCAGGCTCAATACTTAAGGATTGAAGATGTGTAATAGAAAGGAATCAATGGTGGACTATCCAGTGCTGTCTAGGAATGGAGGTGGTATAATCTTTCGTAGATGGACACAGAGTTGTGGTGAACTTCGCGTCATGTGGAGGGAGATAGAATTGGTGGTCATGCAACAGTATTCTGGGAAGCGAAACTAAGTATTTGAAAAGGGGAGAAATGAATCTAGCAGGTGACTGATGAAATTATATGCTATTATGCACTAAATTGTATAATTTACAAGTGAAGCCAGAACAGGCTTTGACATCCAATCCATTGCTCTCACCCAAATAAGAAGTCACTCGGACTCACCCCTCGATATCCTCGTGGAGCCATCTACAAAGCACACAGCACAGCGCAACACAACACGGCTCCATCATCGATAACAGCAACGTCATCTGCAAAGAAAGTGCAATTGAAGGAAATTCGGAATGGTAACAGTCTCGACAGTAGGTTGACGCCATGTGATAACCTGTTCAGGCACCTAAGAACCTGCCACCAGCGGCGAAGCAGGCAAAGATCCTCGAGTACTTTCGAGAATCGATGAGTGTCTTCACCCTCAAAGAGCTTGAGAAGACCCTCCAGTCTGTCGCATCTATCAATCAAATGCAAGTCAAAGATTACCTTCAAGCTATACAAGACGAAAACCTCATTCGGGTGGAAAAGATTGGCAGCGGCAATTGGTATTGGTGCTTCATGTCCGATGCAAAGAAGTCCAAAGAGAATATGATCAACAAGTTGAAGGCCGAGGAAAGCAGTATGACAACTGCAATCTTTGAGATGGGGAGACAGATTGAGGAGGAGATGGGCAAGCGGGAGGATGATGAGGATATGCTCGAGGGAAATGGAACGGATAGAAAGACACTCTTGGAGATCCATGAGCAGCTCTTGAAGGAGATGGAGGCTCTGGACAAAGAACTGGCTTGCTATAGCGATAATGATCCGGCGGAAATCCAGCGCAAGATAGAGGAGACCAAGCGGGCGAGGGACAGCGCCATCAGGTGGACGGATAATATCGAGTCTATGGAATCATTCATTTGCAACCTTACCGGGGATCGAGTTGCTACAGCAAACATTATGCAATCGACGTGTGGGGAGGAGTATATTGCTGGAGAGGGTTTGAAGGATATGTGATGGCGACATCAGTTTGCTCACGGATCTGGACCTGATAGGAGAAGCTGGGAAGGATGTGGAACGATATTCCTGGGTGTCTCTTCTGCTGCTACTGGCTCAGATGTATCTTATGGCTTATTCACGATGGTACAGTACAATTCAACATGCATGGAGGGTAGACAGGCTACAAGCGGTTGCTTGCGTTGTCGCAACTTGGCCCCCGCAGAGTCAGCAGCGGGCACAACCGAACAGCCAATGGAGATATGATGCGATGGTGAAACAGTTCTTGCTGTAATATTATGCAATTATTGAGGGCATTGAAATGTCATCGAAAGCCGTTCTAGGGTCTCGCGGTACTGTACGAGGGTGGGACTTAAGCATTCAGACCGACGCCATTTGGACATCAAGCTTTCATCACCAGTGACCTGATTTGACCTGAGAAAGCTTATCTTGGGAAGAAGCCGAAACCTGGGCGAAAATTGGGCTGGCGTAGGGTTTGACCAAAGGCACACAAGTCCACAAGTGCTTCCTCCTCCCGACGAACCACAGGCTTGGGATACATACGACTAGGACCATGAAGAACTGGCAGTCTTGCTCCCACCGCCTCCCCCCACTTCAATGCTGCAGACTTGTCCCCGTCCCCGTTCTCTATTATTAACCAACTTCGGTCTAGGCCTCGCTGTCCGACGAGCTGATGAATCTGACGCAGGTACTGACTGTACAACAACTACAGAACGAAAAAGCAGTAGCCTTCCCCAACTTGTGCTCGCTCCCATTCACCGATCATTGATTATTGTCCACACCCCCCGAGCATTTTACAGTAAAGGATGCTTGAGTTTCCGCCGCGGAGGTTGCTACAGAGGGCTAACGAGGATACATATTGCCAGCGAATCAGACCATGTCTATGGAGGCAGATTCCGCGCGTGATGGGATGGATGCATTCCATCCCTTCCTCATATTATTTTGGCGCAATTTTGATTATAAATCTGTGAATTACTTTTAAGAGCTAACTGCTAGATGCGAGGAGGATTGCGACAGATTACATGTATTAGCACCGACAGCTCAGCCATACCTCAACGCACCTAGGCTCCTTCTTGCTATCAACAATTCTCTTCATTTACAGATTTCTGATTCATAGATACAGTAACAAAGAGCGCCTTGCAGAACAGTCGCACTGGCTCGTGCTGTCGGACAACAACATCATCAATATCAAATACAAATACAAACACAGTTCAGTCTGGCGGCACCTGAGTGCTGTATCGTGTCTCCACGTCTGGCCCCCATATCAAGATCTAAAACTGCACCCGGACCCAGATGTGGGCTCGGACTCCCTATCTGTGATGCTGTGTTGTGACTGTAGTTTGATACTCGACTTTCAGCTCCTACGCTCTGACTTCCCAATAATATTATAACAATAATACTGTACATAATAATAGCTTCGGCGTTTTGCCTCCATCTCCTCTTCCACTGCGACTCTCGTCTTACAGAATCGCTCTAACCCACTCTGTGGGCCTTCTCCCCCATCTCTAAACAAACCGACTCCACAGAACCGTGCCCGGCCCTGCCCTGCCCTGCCCTGCCCAGCCCAGGATCTGCCCAGAAAGCCCAGAATTGTCTTGTCAAGCAGCCTCAAGCTTGTTCGCGCGCTACATCATCATCTTCTCATCCTGCAACACGCGGCCTCTTCTAGCTGGCACCTTTCCTGGCCCTGAACTTCTCCCCTTCCCTCCCCTCCCCTCCCCCAAAAGTCGCCTTGCCCTGCCCTGTCTTGTCCTGCCAATGCCCTTGCCCGCTCCTGGGAAATCATCCATCAACTACTACTCTACTTTACCTGGCCCTGGTCTCGCTCTTCCCGCGCGCTCTCTGGCCACTCTTGATTCTGATACCGCGTTAATCCTCAATTCTCATTCTCGTCCCTCCCTCCGATCAGTAACATAACACGTTGATAATATAATACGCTGAGCTTTGCTCGGCATCGAGTAGTACGACCAGTCACACCCCGCGGCTTTGTGCAGTGTCCATGTGACCGCTATAGAGTATCCCGATTCACTTGGCGCTCACGATCAACATCTTGGCAGTAAACACATACAACAAAGTTTGACATGTGCGCAACTGCTACTCCAAAGACGTCGGTCTCGCCATCAACATTATCGGCTGGCCGCTCGCTGCTATCCAGACTCACATCGCCATTGAAGTCGCGGACGAGGAACTTGACCGAATTTCACATCCGCCCGGACGAACCGCATCGCAAGTACTCGCCCGGCGACCTAGTTAGAGGAGCTGTCGTGCTCACCGTGGTCAAACCCATACGACTCACGCATCTGACAGTATGCCTCCATGGCTTTGTGCGAGTCTTCAAAAACCCGAATGGCGCGAATGACCCGATGCCGGATCTCGGGCTAACGGCGTCGAGCAATCCACGAAAATCCCAGTACTTTGGCAATGGCCATGCTTCTCTATTCCAGGATGAGGTCACCTTGTGTGGTGAGGGAAGATTAGATATCGGGGTATATGAATTCAACTTTGAGTTAGAGTTCCCCAAGAAGGGGCTTCCATCGAGTGTTGATGTAGGGCCCTATAGTTCTCTTGGTGCGATGCATCTGCCACTCCAGCTCACTAATATCGGTTATAGTTCGAGAGAGGAACGATTTCATATATGGTCACTGCTACTATTACAAGGCCGACGTCGATTACTGCAACTTCAAGCTGTGACCAGAAGCTTTCACTCGTTGAAACTGTCGATATTGGGCCTTTGCAACCTCCGAAACCCCAGAAGATATCCTTAGAGCCTATATCGCGGAGGGTTAGAAGGAGGAGGACTGTCAAGACAATAGAAACTGGATCCTCAGAGAACGCAGACACAGGAACAGGTTCCGGAAGTGATGCAGCGCGGACTGCAACTTCACCTCTCCCGGACGATTCCGCCAGTCAATGTGAATCTGTGGACCATCAGATCACAAGTCCCCGGAGTCCTGTTCCAAGTGATGTACAGAGTACAGGTAGCACTGGGAACAGTGCTGAGAGTACCGTAAGCAACAGCACAGGACTCGGCTTTAGATTGGGCGCCGTACCGTCATCCGCAAAATCGACGAAAGAAAGTCCCCAGAATGGCAGCAAAGCATCACTGACGGACCAGACTATCACTGCCACCATCGAGCTTCTAAAGTCGGGATGTTTACCGGGCGATAATCTTCCTCTTAAAATTTCTATCAAGCATACAAAGGCGCTCAAAAGCATGCACGGAATCATAATTACGTTTTATAGACAGGGTAGAATCGATTCTGCACCCCCTCTATCTCTTTTTACGGATATCAAAGGGAAGGAAGCTGAGAGGCTGAAGCATGAGGAATACTATCCCAAATCCAAGACTGGGCTTGGTGGACTTTCTTTATCGTCAGCTGGATCAAGTAGTATGTTCCGAAAAGATTTAGCTCAGACATTTGCCCCAATCTTGGTCGATCCTACAACTTTGACAGCAGTAGTCAATGCTTCTGTGAGAGTGCCAGAAGATGTATTCCCAACAATTTCGGGGGTTCCGGGACAAATGATAACTTTTAGATATCATGTCGAGGTTGTGGTGGACTTGGGCGGCAAACTCGCTGGTCAACAGCGACACGTTCCCAGACTGGGAGCTGTTGCTCTACCTTCGAGTTTTGGAAATTCAGCAGGGAATCGGGGAGAGGGAAATTCTAATATGCTAGCGGCTTGGGGTGGAAGCATTGTTGACACGGCGAATATCAGGCGAGAAAAGAGCGTCGTGGAGTGCCGTTTTGAAGTTGTTGTGGGAACCAAGGACACGGCTCGTAAGAGAGCGAGAGGGAACAGCTCAGCCAGGAGACAAGTGAATGATTGGTCTGAAGAATTGTCTACAGTTCCGACTCCAACACATGAACCTATATACGAGGAGTCGTTAGGAACGAATGGCGAGCAGCAAAATCATCAGCAGCATCCTTATTCCTACCCCTACTACGACCGACCACCAGATCATTCACACCCTGATCACATGCGATCCGATTATTACCAACACGAAGATTACGATTATCGAGACGATTACCCACATAACCAAGTCCTTGTTCCTCGTCCAGAAGTACAAGCTGAGGAGAGCCTCGACGAAAAAGAGCGACTTCGTCGAGCCGAAATGAGACTCCTTCCCAGCCAACCACCACTCGACGATTATGCCCCTTCGTCTTCGAGAACGGTCGTACCTCCGATGGCCTCATCAGTGCCACCAGGAGAGGTAGAAGATGATTTATACAGTCCCAACGATGCAACTCTTCAGGAAGCACCTTGCAGCTTTCTCCCGCCTGATCTTAGTATACCGTTGGAAATCCCTACCGGTCCATCAGCACCGACACTCGAAGATCTCAGTCCGGCTGCCAGGTCTAATCCAACGGAGGATAAGCAAGAACTTGAGCGACAGCGACTCATAGGAGAAGCGAGCGCGCCTTCGGAATTTCCGACCGATGAGGATGACAATGCAGGCGAGGGGAGCAGCAGACCACAGCATACGCCATCGGCGCCACCGGTCTTAGATGACGACGAATATGGCCAGCATTATTCTCATCAAAATTTACCCGAATCGTCATCGCATTGCGAGACATTACCGAAGTATGAGCGGTGAGGAGAAAATCTAGAGCCATGTCGGTAATTTGTAATTGTATGTAGCAGGAGAACATCCAATAATAAAGATACCCCTTGATATTACCACAAATCACATTGCATGAACAGCTATGCAGCCAGGAGGTATGCATATTTAGCCAAAATAATGACAAACCTAACTTGCGATTCATGAGCGCATCCTCACAAGTGTGATAGTTCCACTGCCTACCTCAAAGCACTGCCACCCTAGGATGGTCATTCTGCAATCACAAGGAGCTAATAGAGAGGCAGCGAGGTCTGCTGAAAAGTCTTTTTTTTTTTCCTTTTGGAAATAGTCCTCTCAGTTCTGAGCAGCAATACATTCAATCTCGACCTTCGCACCACCTGGTAACCCTTTTACAAAAACACAAGCCCTGGGTGGCTTTGGATCAGGCATGATCTAATTTTCTCTTCGTTAGCAACTATATCCTTCTTTCTTTCTTCCTTTCTTTCTTTCTTTCTTCCTCAACCATAAAATATCCATTCTCCAAATCCCACCAGAATACCATCCATCCACCTTCCAGTTTTATTTCGACTCGTTATCAAGACTATGTCAAATTGAAACTCACTGACCTTCTTATAGACCTCGTTCATACCAGCATAATCCGCCTGCTCGGGCATGTAAATGTTGACCTTCAACACCCGCTCTAATCCACTACCGGCCGCTTCGAGAATGTTCTTGATATTCTCCAGCGTCTTGGCTGTTTGAGGACCGACTTCTTCCGAGACGAGTTTGCCCTCTACGTTGGCGCCTACTTGCTGTGTATGATCATCAACCTGTTAGGTTTGTTCTAAAGCGGAAATGGGAAATGTGTAGGCAGGAAGAGAAAGAGAGAGAGAGAGGGAGAGAGAGAGATGTGGAGTAGGCATAACTAACACCCGCGCAGTAAACTGTTCCATTATGGATTTTGGCATGATCTGGCAGTGATGTTAGACAATAGATAGTTCTATAAGCTGGGAAATATTTGAGGGAAGTGTACGGAAGAGTCCGGGTGGGAACGCGCAGGCCTGGGGGCAGAGGATCGCTTTGATTTCTCCGGGCATTATTGTGACGGGATGTATAAACTTGGCAAAACAGCGAGAAAATAAGTTCTTTGAGGTGGAGTTCAGTCACAGTGGGATTAAGCTTTTCGCGCATTTATCGACATGGAGAGGGAAGCTTCAAATGATGTGATGGGTTCTGAGATAAGGAGGTGACAACCTCCCCCACTCCCACCTTTGGAACGTCAGAGGTTTAGATTATCACGTGTAGGAATTCGCCTCCTGGTTACCCCTGACTTGGACTCGCTTGTGGGAAGAAGGGTCTATAGTCTGATATTGTGCAATTGTAGTTTTGAAGTATGGAAGTTTCATGGGGCAAAAACATTCTTTCTCAAGGACATAGAAGATATGGTATATCTATATCACCATATTGTATGCCCAAACTTGTCCCGCTTCAAAAAGCCTTCACAGAGTAATTCTCTCTAGAGCATGCATCTGCACTAACTTCTCCCTTCCATCATTTACCCCATCTACCCACTGCCCATATCTCCCCTCGAAGTACTTCACCAAACCCTCGTTCCCGCCCTTCGCAAGAACATCCGCAAGCTCAATCGCATCCCTCACCGCAAAACAAGCGCCCTCCCCTCCAAGAATCGGCAACGCATGCGCCGCGTCGCCAATCAACACCACACCCCTCTCCGCGAGATCCGTCAGAGTCTCCACCGAGACGAGTAGATCCCTCATCAACCAGTGCAGCGTCCTTCCGGCTCTGACCTGTTGCTCGTCAAAGGCATCCATGAAAGGCTGTTCCAGACTAGGCAATTGCGATACTTCGTTGAAGAACGCTTCGGAAATTTCGCGGGCTTGTCCAGTCGTACGGCAAGGGCGATGAAGAGCATCGTCCGTTTTGGCAGGTCGGGAATAGATGTAACTGATATCCACGGATCTAGGGTGGTCATGGGAGTACTCATTGATGGAGATTTGCAGCAGTACATCCCCCTTCTTCATCTCGATCACACTCGTATTGGAGAAACTCGGGCCGTATATGGCTTCGAAGGTGGATTCATCGATGCGTCGTGTTCCTCTGAAGACTACGTAGGGCAGAACGTTGGGCTGCGTGTTGGTGAGGAGCGAGTCTCGAACCATAGAATGGACGCCTGAAGTATCAACAATTAAAATACTATTAATGTCATCTCTATCTTTGAATAAGAGCGTGTGCTCGGTATTAGCGGCCATCGAGATGTCTTGCAGCATATGACCCCACTTCACATCCACACCTTCTCTCAGAAGACTTTCCAATCGTCCTCGATGAGCTCTAATCGGAGGGGGAATACCGGCTTTGCTCGTTGATTTCCTGCTTCGTTCAACATTCATACGGCCTAGATCACCTCTTGAGCTATCAACAGCTACCTGGCTAATGAATGTCGACTCATTGATGCCGAGGACCTTGATAAGCGGCCTATACGCCCAAGGTTGCAGCGAGATCCCATAATTTTGATGAGCCGGCGACGGATTCTTCTCAAATATAACAGACTTCACACCGTTGTTCTTAAGGCATCGAGCAAGTGTTAGACCTCCGATTCCGGCACCGATAATGTGAACAGGTTGACAGAGAGTCATGACGACATCGACTCTGACCAAATTGTTTTGTAGGGATGATTAAGATTCTGGGGAGAAGAAGGATTCAAGAGCAGGGGGATTTAGTAAAAAAAGTCGATTTGGATGTTTCTCATCGGGTTCAGTATGGCAGAAGCGGGATTGCTTCGATGAGTGCTTAAGAGAGGTATGATATTGGGCACCAAAAGAAGTGCGCTAATTAAGCGAACCCCTTAAATCAAGATCATACTAAATATCGGCTATAGATATACAAAAGTGTTTGGGTTCAGCAGAGATTTTTTCCATACATTATTGCATATATGTGCTCATTGACTCCCTTCTAGATGACTTTTCGGGCTATCCAAGCCAAATGTGCATTTGTCTATAATTCGCTCTTGATTGACTTCCCCTCATAGGCCTCGACCCATTTCTTGACATCCTCACTATCCCGCTCAAGCCATGCGGCCTTTGCCTTGATAGAATCAAGACTTTGTGCAAGGCTTTGATCAAAGCCTTTTGTGCTCTTATCCGCAAAGAACTTGGTGACACGATCGATATCGGCCTGGCTAGAGAAGCTTGACGTGCAGATCATGACCATCGAACCAAGCATTGACAAGCCTGCAGGAAGTCTTCTAGCCAACTCGTCCCAGTTCTCGGTCATCCAGCCGTACAGTGCCTCAATACCAGCGGGGTGGGTTCTGAGACTGCCGACAGGCATGTAGATATCTTGTTCCTTGACTTCCCCTCCGAAGGGCATGGCAAGAGTTCTTTTGATGAGTTCGGGGTCCTTAGCTCTCCCAAGTGTTCGAAGAGCGGTGTTGCGTTCATCAGCTGTTTTTGCTGTGCGGTAAGTATCAAGAATGACATCGTACTAAATTTGATTAGCTCTGATTATGTTATTTACTTAGGTTAGGACAAACCTCTTTCTTGCCGCCGTACTTCAAGTTGATGTTGAAAACGCTGCTTCTAATGTTGGGGTGTATGGCAGAGTTATCACCCTCTGCAAATTTTGCGAACATGTCCTGAGCAGCTTTAATAACCACCTTGTCACCAGACATGCCGGCACTTCCGAATAGAAGCCCTTTAAATTGCTGCTGGATGTGATCGTCGCTATCCGTAAATTCCCACCCAAATTTATGTGCAAGATCACTAACGAGGTCTCGTTGGAAGGTTTCAAGACCATCTCTGATCTTCTGATCCTCGAATATCCACGTTGATTGAACGGCGCCAAGACGAGTGATAATCTCACTCCACACGACGAATTCTTTCTCGCCAGTGAATCCTTTAAGTAAGTTTAGAACTCCCGAAGTCTTCTGATAGCCGGATGCCGCAAGAGCCCCGGCGTCTGAGAGCATGCCAGCTCGGTCTTCAACCGTCAAGAGGCCATCTCTAGCAGCCTGACCAAGTTTTTCTAAGCGGGCTGGAGTGTACGATGTCCGGTAGATAGAGCTGTGATCTGCATTGAGCTTGAAGAAGTCTGTATCTGACACCTTAAAGTCTTTCTCCCGGGTCGATAAGACAAGGGACTCATCGACACCCTCTTTTGTGCGAAGGCCCAAAAAGACAGGATATAGAACCTTGTCCTCTTCAGGCTTAACATCTCCCGTACGGAGGAATCGGTTTTGCTTCACGTGGATCGAATTTTCGCCCTCATTTTCTGTGACAGTCACCACAGGGTATCCAACGTGCTTGGTCCAGATGTCCATGACCGCCTCAACGTCCTTTCCACTGGCGTTGCTCAGGGCAGCCCACAAGTCGCCGGTTTCAGTATTGCCGTAAGCATGCTTTTTCAAATAGTCTCTGATACCTTGCATGAAGACATCCTCACCTAAATACTTGGAAACCATGCGAATGACGCTTGATCCCTTAGAATAGGAGATAGCATCGAAAATCTGATTCACTTCGTCTGCTCTCTTCACTGGGACTTCGATCGGGTGGCTGCTGCGCAGCGAGTCCAGGCCAAGTGCACTTTGTAGATTGTCCGTGACATATCCTTGCCATACTTTCCACTCCGGGTAGAAAACATTGCAAGAATACCAAGACATCCAGGTTGCGAATCCTTCGTTAAGCCATAGGCCATCCCAGAAGTCCATAGTCACGAGATTTCCGAACCATTGGTGGGCAAGCTCGTGCTGAACGACTTCTGCGACACGCTCTTTGGTAGTGGCTGAACTGGTCTTCTCATCCAACATGAGATCAACTACACGGTAAGTGACGAGACCCCAATTTTCCATAGCACCCGCAGCAAAATCGGGGATGGCCACCATATCCATCTTTGGTAAAGGAAACTTGCTATCGAATGTGTTCTCGTAGAATTCGAGGGTACGAGCAGCGAGATCCAAAGAGAAGCGGCCATGCTCAATATCCGAGGTTGGAGGGGCGTAAACTCTAACTGGAACTCTGAACTTGGTTGACTCAATGTAGTTGAGCTCGCCAATGATGAAACAGATCAAGTAGGTCGACATGAGTGGAGATTTGTTGAAGCTAACGGCTTTCTTGATACCTCCACTGATCTCTGACGTTACCTCCTTTTCAGACGAGACATCCATGTTGCTTAAGCATGTGAACTTCTTGTCGGCAATCAAAGTGACCGTGAATTCGGCCTTCAATGCTGGCTCGTCAAAACAAGGGAAGGCCCTTCGGGCATCTGTGGCCTCCATTTGGCTGGTTGCCAAAATAGCTGTGCTGCCATCTGCATTTTTGTATGTTGATCGATAGAATCCAGCCATCTTGTCATTGAGTTGACCAGTGAAGGTCATTTCCAACTTGGCCTTGGTGCCCTTTGCCAGAGTTTTCTCCTCAAATGCTACCTTGGTGGTCTGAGAATCTTCATCATATGTGAGAATTGGCGAGGCACTAATACAGGTCAGGTCAACCAACAAGTTGGCTTTCACAGAGCCTTGCGAGGAATTAACTAACCTGATGACAGTATCAGAGCCAGAGACAACCTTGGTGCTGTGAATGTCCAATTCCAAAGTGTTCAGGGAGATAGAGCTTGTATCCTTAACAACATCCAAATCAATAACTACTGAGCCCTTGTATGTAAATTTCTCAAAGTCGGGCTCCAGAATGATGTTATAGTGCTTGGGTATGACATCTGCTGGGAGAATCTGCCTGCCTTTGGTAACATCCAAACCACCCGTTGCGACATCTCTCTCTCCGTGTGATCTGCACATCTTGTGGTTTCTGTAAGAACAGTTTCGGATTGCTGTGTAGGAATGAGGAGTGTATTTGCGGGGAAGGGAAATTCGAGGCCGTCTGCAAGTCGGTTGAAATCTGTATTGGCATGTTAGCTCAGGCTCACGATCATAGATATGCTAAAAGTGGGCAAAAAGATGGATAGAGAAGCAGGTTGAGCCCCAATGTTTGAAGCTCTTGGATGATGGGAAGAGTAGGTATTATTGAATCTTACATGGGATTTGGAAGAATGGAGGTTGAAGAGCGATAAAGAGTGCTGCTGCTACTACTAAAAGCTCTTCTTTGAGTTGTCGAAGTCAACGAGGAGACTGCCGGGCGGACTAGAGCAGACGAAAAGATCGTGAATTCGATCACAGAAGTAAGAACACGCATTGACAACAAAGGAAGGAGGGGTTGAGGGGGGAAAAGGGCAGGAATGAATGGAATTACAGGGAAGATGGAGGTGGAGGGTCTAATGCGGGCGCGATTGTCTTGTCTTGACTGGAATGGACTGGATTGGACTGAACACCTGATACAATGGGGGAGGGGGTCAAGACGACTGGACTCGACTGGACTCGAGTGGCAGAAGCTATCGATACGCCTGCCAAAAGAATACTAGTGTGTTGAGCCTATCTAAACCTAGCTTCTTCAAGGCGGTGAGCATCTGCTATTTGAATCAAATCAAGAGCTTTCCTATTGAAAATCCTCAGCAACATAAGTTCTTCCAACACCACTCGATTATTCACTCGAGGTGTCTGGCGTTCTCTGATACTTCATTAGACGTTGCAAGAGGAAACTATACCGCAAGTTTGAGGCGACCAAGAATGCCTCCGGGCTCTGAATGGAAGTCATAGGAAGTCGGCACATCATCTGCTTTGAGAAAGTAAGCTCAGCCGTTATTACTGTATCTGAGGCATGGCAGCACGGGTTCTATTGTAGTAGTAGCAGCAGTAGGTCCATAAGTTTCATAGATTAGCCATCAGAGAAAGCTAGGCGATGATGTCTATTGCCCCTACAGTACAGGACAGGACTATTCGAGGGCATGGATATTCACAGGGCCACAATTTATCTGATTCTATGATTCTATGAGATTGTGTTTGAATTTGCCGTCTCCGTGGCAGTAGCGGTGGTGTCGCCTTGGGCATCGGTCTCCACGAAGCCAAAGAGAACTTTTAGCCAAAGACTACATCCTCTACATCCAACACAAATCTCACCATCCTCGACCGCCTCTTCCAGCTCCGCTTCCTTGACCAGAAATCCCCTCTCATCACCGCATCTGCAGCTTCTATACCATATCTCTTGTGTGTCGTCAACCTCCAGGTCATCCAAATCCACAGTCTCAATACCGGTGCGAAACACCTGTCTGCCCGTCACCCCTCCAGCATTTGTGGTGGCTCTTTGTAGCTTTAGCTCCTGATCGTATTTACTTCGGGAGCTTGGACTCGACAGTATGGCAAACGCTTCAGTAATCTGGTCGATTGAATATATCGTTTCGTTGGTCAAGGCATGGCTCGTAGATTTATCTGGGTGGTTCTGGAGGAGGGCTCGTCGGTATGCGGTTCGAAGGGTTTGCGCCGGCAGCCTTGATTCATGAGGCAGGGCTTGGGGCAGGCCGAGGACTTCATAGTGAGTTGGCATGTAGGTCTTCTACCAACCGGAGAGATTCCTCATCTGATATCTTGTAATGCGAGGTTATCATGGAGAAGTGTTCATCAGAAATTTTGAGCTCCTCTTCAAAAGATTCATTGATGCCTAAGGCTAAATAAATCTAGTCGGCACGTGATCCGCTTTGCTGTTATTCTTGCATGCTCGTATCATACCTGGCCGGGCTGGCTATTGGATGGGATTAGAATTCAATAGAGGAGTGTGAGCAATCGAAGTTCCTGTTATATGTTTGCAAGTTATGTCCATGACCATTTGTAATGACGCGAACTAGGTATGTAGCCCATCTACCATAACTACTACAATCTGGAGTTAGTCAGAATGGGGAGCACATTGTTGAATATCCTAGGGAAGCACTATGGATTGCTGGAACTTTTGTTTCCTAGCTAACCTCTTGACGACCACTTGAACAGCATTTCCTTCTAGAGGACATGATATTTGCAGTGTATTTATAGCGAAACTCCATCCGCAAACTTAAGTCTCGCCCATGCAGCGACCTAGTTTCTGGCGCTCTTTCAAGCTTCAGGTAGCGAGCGAAACAAACTTTAAAAGTAAAGAAGTGTTTTGTCGACCTTCGTAGACAATATGCACCAGACATTAGCTGGGATCCTATATCTATCTACCCCGCACCACCCGCCAGTAGCGTCGGCGCCATCAGCCTACCCAGGACCTCGGATCTATTGTGCGACTGGTACATAGCACAAAGAGGATGAGGTAGAGATCTCCCCGCTCTCAAGCTTCAGTCATGTAGGGTTACGTCGAAGCATTTGACGTAGGTTTCTCCCCATATTATTTTACCGGTCCCATCTTGTTTCCTCTTGTTCTGTAGCTCTAATCATCAGGCAGACCACTCCCATAAACGCAAGAATGAGGACCGCAGCCACGCAGAAGACATTTCATATACCAAAGAAGTATAAGGCCCTTGTGTACGATAAGCCAGGAACTATCTCAACGAAAATTGAGGAACTTGATACTCCCGAGCCAGCTGCAGGAGATGTGCTCGTTCGATTGTGAGTGCTGCGTTCCTCGAGGCCATTATCTACTAACTTATGGATTTCCAAGAACACATTCCGGTGTCTGCCACTCAGATATGGGTGTGATGGAAAATTCATGGCGTGGACGTAAGACTGGAGTTACTTTTGGGCAGAAAAGCGCCCTAATGCTCTTGTAGTGCCGTATCCTACACAGGCAGGCCAGGTGGGCGGGCATGAAGGCATTGGAATCATCCACAAGCTTGGTCCAGGATCCGAGAATGGACGAGTGCAAGTCGGGGATCGTGTAGGCATCAAGGTAACATGTTCGGCATGAAGGCAATTTGAGGTGAAACTGAAAGTCAACAAGTGGATTGCTTACGCTTGTGGCGCTTGCCCAGCGTGCTTGGAAGGGCTCGACGGTGTCTGTTTTGTGAGCCCACTCATCAATTTAGTGTGATATAATCTAATTGTCTCTTCATAACTAGAACCAAAAGATTTCGGGTTATTATTGTGTGTGATCTTCCTTCCAAGAGATTAAAAAACTCGAACAAATAATAGCCTTATAGATCCTGGGACGTTTCAGCAATATGCACTCGCACCTGCTAATTACGTCACTCCGATTCCTGATGCATTGTCCTCCGAAGATGCCGCACCGTTGTTATGTGCAGGTGTAACAACGTGAGTATATTTCGCTGAGGCTGTGAAAAAGGGGGTCGCAGATGAGGCCGCATGAGAATTCGAGAAGAAGCGAGCTAACTCCGGTTTATTTTAGGTATTCAGCCTTGCGAAAATCGGATGCAAAGAGTGGGCAATGGGTGGTGATAGGTGAGTCATCTATTTTCAATTACATTCGTGGAATTACGATTGACTGACAATGGAAAAAACAGCTGGTGCTGGTGGTGGCTTGTTATTACCCCCTTTTCAACTTCCCATTTTCTCGCTAACTGGACCAGGGGCCACTTGGCATGCCAGATCGGTTCTCGCGGCATGGCCTTGAGAATTATTGGAATCGATCATGGTAGCAAGGAAACGTTAGTCAAAGAGTGCGGAGCTGAAGTTTTCTTTGACATTACTAAATACGATGATAAGACGCTTGCAGAAGAGGTGAAAAAGGCTACAGGTGGTAAGTCGGCCGTAATTCATCAAACTATTTTACTTCAACTTCGATTAAGCGTCACTGACTCGCTTCAGGACTCGGAGCATCAGCTGTGATTGTCTGTACGGCATCAAATAAGGCATACGCTCAAGCACTAGATCTTCTGAGATTTGGAGGTACTTTGGTTTGTGTGGGTATGCCAGAGGGAGATCCTGTGCCCATCTCGAAAGCTTTTCCAGCCACACTGGTTGCTATGTCGCAAAGCATCAAAGGGAGTGCGGTAGGTAACCAGCGAGAGGCTCTCGAAGTATTGGATATGGCAGCGCGTGGCATTGTCAAGACTCGATTGAGAGTTGAGAAGATGGAACAATTGACGGAGGTATTCAAAGAGATGTCAGAGGGGAGGATGCAGGGAAGAGTGGTCCTTGACCTTCAGTAGATGGACACACCGGAAATTACACAGCACCAATTACCAATAAATTGAAAAAAATAACAGATTGTATCAAATCGCAAGACAGACGGTGGCAGCGAAAGAGGCTGAGTGGCAAATTCTTTGATCCGATGATATCGAAACTTAGGAGTGCCGGTGAACGTTCACCTTTTCTCATACCTCTCGAAAGCTAGATGATACCAAGTTATTTGACCAGTAAGAAGCAAATCTCAAGAGCTGAAGATGTTTGATAAGTCCTGCGAACTCTGGCTGCTTCCAGAACGGTCTTCCCGAGTCGTTCTGTGTCTGCCTACCAACCCCCCCCCCCTTCCCCCCTTCACTACCATTTTCCTGCCTGAAAATGACCCTCACAAAGTAGATCATGGGTATGGAAAGATGTGAATGGAACAGTGCGAAAGGGCCAGTTTGGCCATTAGGTGGGGATTGCTACGCCGCAGCTGCGGTTGGCCCACTGCACAAGCGGTTTAGGCGTCACTTGACGCAGGGTTCATGCGGATGAAATCTACACTTTGCAAATCAACGAAAGCAATGTTGGAGATAGCTTGAAGCAGCTTGCATACTCCTGTGTGTGACGGTTTGCTGAGTGATGAAGCAGAAGCCTACTGTAAGGTAGCAGTGAAACAACTTTGCTCCAACAAACACCTTGACATCCAACACCAGCAGCATCCCTTGACTTGGTGTGTGTAGATGAGATATATACGTGGATCGGATAAAAAGATCGCCTATGGCTAAGGCGTCGATAATTAGACGGGCTTGACGCGTAGAAAGCGGCTGACCAACACAAAGAGGTTCGTGAACGGTAAGAGGTGGCCAGAGAAGGAGAGTTGCAAAGACTCTCAGCTCCGTCAGCCTTGAATCTCGCTTGGCCCAATCAGAGGCCCAATCCCACGAGGCTCTCTCGGTTGTCACCTCGGCCGCAGACATCATCACCAACATTGCACCTCTCCCCCCCTCTTTTGCGGCGAGGTGCATCGAGTCATCGCACAACCCCTCTACTACTTTGCCAAACTTCTTCCAACGACACTATATCACACGAAGGTCTTCCTTTGAATTTCCAGCCGGCCTTCTGGACGACCATCGGCCAAAATGTAGACCTCTTCACAACGGTAGGAGGGCTCAGCACGGCGCCTAGAGTACCATCTCGAACTGAATGTTGAGGGATTATCTATAGGCAGAACTTCTACATTCATACTATATAAGTAGATATGTGTCATATGGCGTTCCTAACACAACAGACTATCATTCATTGTCCTTATCCTCATGTCTTCGCCGATCTCGAGCTTCAGCAAGCTCTCCATCACACAAAGAATGCAATCGTCTCGTGGTCACGCGCGTGGAAATTCCGGGGGGGTAGGCAGAGGTGAAACATCAATTGTTGAGGAGGACGCTCGCTCTAGATCAGAGGAAAGCTCCGAGGAAGGTTCAGATGGAGGTTGTTCAGACGACGAAGGACCAGATGAAGGAACTGATACGGCATGGAGTGGTCGAGTCTTCGCTCTCGATCATTGCAGACAACACGGCACCCGGTATGCTTTTCAAATAGCATATGCCGAGGTAGAAAGATACAGCATTCGAATAAGCACCACCGATTCTGGAACTCCAACCTGTTCTTGTAGAGAGGACGGGAATTGCCGCCATATATCGTGGTTCCTAGAGCAACTCTCACACACACGATCACAAACCATCCGTGGTGAAGATCTGGCCTTGAATCCTTATGAATACATCTCGCAGATGGGTCTGGGTAATCTGTGTGAGGAGTTACACTGGGAGTTAAGAGAAGGAACGGATTCCGATACAGACGAACCTCAATGGCAGCTGAAAAAAGCTTTCTTAGCCTCAGAACCCGGTCGTCAAACAAGAGGTGTCATCAAGGAGAGGATGAATGTAGTTCGGGATATAATGGCCGCCTTTTCCGATGTGAATACTGATGATTATCGGGGAGATATATTCGAGTCGGGCGATGATATCGCTCTGGAGCCAATCCTCGTTCGTCGAGATTTGGAAGCCACAATTGCTAAGGTTCTTACTATGGATGATTACATCTTTCGTCAATTCAAAATTCTCGTGTCCCGCAATGTTCGTGCCACCGCATACTTCGAGAATATGGGAATCAAGGCCACGAATATCCTCACCTCTTTGGATAGATATTGTGAAGCTGGCCCTGTTACTGGACAACATGACTTGATTTGGAGCGCCCAAGCCCTTGTCGATATTGTCAACTCGGTCGCTGACAATGTCACAGAGAGACAGCCTCTGAATCCAGCTTCCCGAGTCCAAGCAGCCAAGACATTGGTATCTATCCTTGCGGTGGTCGTTAGGGAACGAAACCATGATACTTATCAGAATATCACATGGCCAAGACGCCGCCCTCATGGCGAACAGTCAATTGATCGCAACCTTTATGAACGCCTCATTGGATCTACTTCTCGCACGAATCTCGCTGGCGGGACTTTTGTTATCAAGGCTTTGCTAGACTTACCAGAAGCTCGTCACTTCGTTGAGGAGCTAGAGGAGATCCTCGCAATCCTTGGAACGATTGGTTGGGGTCCAGCTCCTCAGTCATATCGAGACAAGCTGAGCGGACTTATAACGCAGCTTAAAGGCGGTTCCGGTGTAAGCAGCGCTTCGGGCAAGAGACCAGCGGGCTCCATGGATAGAAAAGTGAAGCGTATGAAGTAGCCTCCGCGATCGAGGGAGATCTAATTGGCTAGCATGGTGCCAGTCGGATGCCTTCGCAATGCTTTTGTTGAACTTGTCTCTCCTTCCATCCCACTCTTTCATTTGGACGGAATTGATATTCATTTCGTTGCACGCAATATCAACTTATAGATTGTCTTCAGATATGATCTCTTTGATAGAGATCCTTTGAAAGAGCCGTTTCGAATTGACGGAACATTTATTTCTTTGTCATTATTTAGAACTCGGGAATATATTTACCTTGCGAATAAATACTTGATTTCCTATCTGCATCAAGACTACTATAGTAGCCCATCTGTTTTCCCGCACTCTATCACTCCCTCGATTATGCGTCAAGTTGCTCAATGTACACAATGTGTCTTCAGAATTTGCACTCTGGACAATTTTGAGCTCCAATATCTTCTCATTCTCAAAAGCCTCGTTTTCGAGTAAGTCAACCGACTTTGCTTACACCTTTCCCGCACAGGCAAGTTCCACAGATTTCTGGATTTACCTTAGTCCGTTGGAAAATTTTGTCTTCAGCGCGGCGTTGTGTTTCGAGACAATGTCCGGCATTTTATGGCATTCTCCTCTCCAACATTGGAAGTATTTTGACATTGGTTTAAATGAAATCATATCTGTAGATATGTGCAACATACTGGTAAGAGTGCTGCGAACAGGAATGCTACGGAAGCAAACTCGGCGAAAGGAATAGAGACATCTGTTAGCTGGGCATTTTGAACCAGTATACCTGTTTAGTATTAACTACTCTGTTTTCCGCCTCATCTTATACTCGAAGATAATATGCCATGCGTCTGAATCATAGCCGGACCCGTGAGAACCGCCGTTTCGTCATCGCTGAGATCTTTGATGGAGTCAGTAAGTGCTTTCTGGGAATGTAATAGGATGGAAGTTTGAAGAACCAAGAATCCTCGCCTCCTGTACCAATGGCATTTCAAAGCCCCATGTAATATAGCCTTGGAAAATACATCCATCAGCGGTTTCAAATTTTAAAAACCTTCCAGCTATCATCACACCCAGTCTGCTGTATCCTGCACCCTCAGCGTAGTAATGACTGGCTTGATCAGGACCAGTGTATCTGCACACTCATCGCAGCGATCATGTATCAATTACACTAAATCACTAGATCATTAACAATTAATTGAAACGCTCTTTAATTCCCATAAGATCTGGCTCGTCTCCTTAACCTTGTTGGTGAGGAGATAGGGGAGGAAGCCCCGTTTAGATTAGATTAGATTCTCGTTCCCCACTGCCCTGGCCCGTACTGGAGTATCCCTGTTGTTGGTGGCTTGAGATTAATCGCGGCTGGCAGATTGCTTGGCACTTGCAACCATATCGTGACTACACGTCACTGTACTTCGTACCTACTTAGGTACTTCATGTATTTCAACATCGAACGACAAATCCTTTACAAAGATCCTCTGTATAACACAACAGAATTAAGGCTATCTCAGTGTGGGCTCTTCATTCTGGGTCAGGTCGCGGGGAGTAACTTGGAAGACAGGG
Organism: Ploettnerulaceae sp. D365; assembly: GCA_003988805.1. Classification (NCBI taxonomy): domain Eukaryota; kingdom Fungi; phylum Ascomycota; class Leotiomycetes; order Helotiales; family Ploettnerulaceae; species Ploettnerulaceae sp. D365. Next base: position 130,478 of record QYAL01000035.1, on the reverse strand, counting down.
GGGTGAGAAGGCAGGATGCGGAAATCAATGGAGGACAACAGCCTCCTCCCAAAGGAATTCCTGGAGCCCCAAGAAGAAGATGTCCCCTCTAAGATATTTACTCACTCTAGAAGTGCCCGGATGTGGAGCAAGGCAACGTTGATCACTGTCACGGGACTTGTTCTCTACTGTACTTTCGGCATGCTCTTCGATAATCTGCTTTTGATTATCACGCCTGGTGCTGCGAACTTGGTGGCCTTACCTGGAACACAGGGTAATGCAAACGGAGGTGCAGAGACTCTAGAGAAGGGTCCGGCGAAGGTCCCCCAATACTTTCAGACGAGTCCGGAATTATGGGCTGGCCCTACCGCGACGGGAAGAGCGCCATTCATGGCCCAGACGAATGCTGTGTCTTTTGCTCCCAGTGTCACTTTTGTTCCCAATTCACCGTTAGAGACTAGTATGCCTATCATGGGACAGGATAACAATCAGAGTATCTTCCATCTTATGGGCCAACTGTCGCCATATTCACCGAGTCCGTCCGGATTTGGGGTTGCGGAGTTCCCTCTGCCTCCTGGGGCAAATATAACTCAAGTCCAAGTAAGTGCATTTCTCTCTACAGAAACCTGGTCTAACATACATGGAGATGCTGTCTCGTCATGGCTCGAGATACCCGACATCTGGAGCCAATGTCTGTGCCTTCGGGCAGAAGATCGCAAATCTTACAGGTAGATTTCAAGCTTCTGGGAAGCTTTCATTCTTGAACGATTGGAAGTATGAACTCGGCAGGGAAATTCTTGTCCCAAGAGGACGACAAGAATTGTTTGAAAGCGGGGTTTTACACTACTATCAATATGCCCAGCTTTACAACCCGAACAGTAAAATCATTGCTAGGACGACAACGCAAGATCGGATGTTAAAGGTATGCACATTTATTTATTGAATAAATGATGTGATTCTTGCTGACGCGTGAGTAGAGCGCAGAATATTTTCTGGCCGGGTTCTTCGGCCTAGAATGGACCAATAATGCTACCATTGAAGTAATCATCGAGGCACAGGGTTTCAACAACTCTCTTGCTGGCTATGATAATTGCAACAACGCAAACAATTTTCGAAATAGCGGTGGCGTCAACGCGACTGCAGAATGGGTCAATATCTATCTCAAAGACGCCACAGAGCGGCTGAAGGAAAGCATTCAGGGCTTTGAATGGACTATCGAGGACACATATGCGGCGCAGAACATGTGTCCTTATGAAACGGTTCGTCGATATCCAAGCTGAGATCAAGTTTAGAGTTAATGATAAGCAGGTTGCATATGGATACAGTGCCTTTTGTGAACTTTTCACCTACGAAGAATGGGTTCATTTTGAGTATTCCCTCGACCTTTACTTCGCCGGAAGTTCAAGCTTTCAGGTAAGCCATCCTCACCACTGCCCAATATTCATCTTACAGTAGCTGATATCACTATAGTCACCCACTGGTCGCGCTGTTGGCCTCGGGTATGTCCAGGAAACCGTTGCCCGTCTACAAAACCACACCCTAGGCTATTCCGGATCCCAAATCAACGTTACCCTGGACAACAATGAGGAGACCTTCCCCCTCAACCAGAGCCTCTACTTCGATTTCTCACACGACACCAATATAATGAGTATCCTCACTGCCTTTGGCTTCAAGCAGTTCAACTCCTTCCTCCCATCCACACATTACCCCGGTCCCCACAATCTCACGGTATCCCATCTAGAACCCTTCGGCGCCAGACTAGACATTGAGCTGATCAAAACCCCTTCGCCGCTGAACGCGCAGCGGGTATACGAGAGTGGCGAGGAGACGACCTATATTCACTTCATCCTCAACCAACGCACTCTACCCCTCGGATTGAATTTCCCAGAGTGCGATGCAGGCCGCTTGGACGGTTGGTGTGAACTTCATACTTTCTTGAAGACGCAAGAGAAGGCGGAGGAGCTGGCGAAGTACGATGAGGCTTGTAATGGCGATTATGCCGTCGTGCCATATGGAGAGGTGGTAGATGGTGCGCCGGTTAGTTGAGGAGGCTTCTGATATCATTAGAGTGTACATCATATATTATTACAGGCAGTTATAGAGCTGTGGTGACATACATACACGAAGAAACGTTGGGAAAATCAACAGAGGTAGACTCCCGATTGGCATCTTTGCGTGTATGATACTCATCAATCAACCTAAGCAGCCTTGCATTCCCAATTATAGATTCTGCACATCATAGTAAGAAACAAATCGCAGAAACCGCAGGACATGGAGACGGGTATCACATTCTGGATTAATTCATACATGCTGTGTATCTGATCGTACACATATCTGTTCTCTTTTCTCTGTTTTCTCCCCCGCTCCACTCCCGCTGAGACACACCCCTTTCCACAGATAGCAACATCTTGCTACTCATCTCATTCGTGCCTGCACGCATATCTACACCTAAACTAACAAAGTTGTCTGATATCACTGACAAGCTCTCTCTCTTTCATATTTCGAAACATAAAGCCCTAGGGATCGCTCAAGAAAAGAAGAAGTACGGATCTAACGTCCTTATCTCAAAGAGCACTAATCACATACCACGTTATAAGTGGAGTAAGTGAAATAAGAAGGTGAGAAGCGCCGAATACGACCAAGGCCCCCATATTAGATGCAGAACGCCCCGCTTGGAAACCGAATGTAAACGCCTGTATAAATCACTTCAATGACTTATGCATGGTTAAGAGTTTTTGATAGAATATCGGATGGAACGTCAGAATCCAAGAATCTCGAACCGATATGATGAGCTCCAAGTACTTCATCGCCAAGGTTTTTTATCGTTTCCTCTGCTATCAGCGCTAGTCTGACTGTTGGCTCGCATCGCGCTCACCGCTCCTGCAATGGCTTGAGGAGACTCTGGTCCGGCCATAGTAGAGTCCTGTCTTCCTCTCGGCTGGGGCAGTAGACTCACTCGTCTATTCGCTGCTAGGGAGCTCGCAGGTCTGACCGGCTTGGAGATGGGGCTGCTAAACGAAGTTGGATCGCTTGCCTGTGGTTGGAAAGAAGCTCGTCGATTTGTGGTATTGGCGAGGGCTGACATAGAGCTCTTAGAGACGAGCATGCGAGGTCGAGTCGGCAGGGAGTTTTGTAAGAGTACCTGTTGGGAGTAAGGGCCAGGACTGGTAAGTGGGTTCCGAATTCCAGTTCTGGATGTTGATTTTCTCGATGGTGTGGTTTCTGGACCAGGGGAAGAGGTGTTATCGCGACTTAGTGGTGACCGGAGCGGGATCTTGGAGTCAATTGAGACATTAGACCTATTTGAATGGACAGAAGGAGGCTTTGTGCGGGCATGAGGACTTGGGGTCGTTAGGCTTAAGGGTTTAAAGTTGTGGCCAGTAAAAGAGTCCTTAGTATTCACACTTGAATTCCATCGAGGCCTGCCATCAGCGTTGTGAGTCAAAGAAGGTCGTGGCAGTCGGTTTCCAGTCGGAGTTGCGGATCCTTGTCGGGACGAAATTGGCGATGGAGTCGCACGATCTTGGTGAGCACCAATCGTTGAGAGTCGACTATTCACTCCTTTTCGGGGGAGTTGGCTTGCAGTTGAAGGATTGCTCTCTCTCCTGCCACCCGGCTGCGGGAGATTGCTACCAGAACGAGTTTTACCATTCTTCACAGGGGTCATCAAGTCGGGTCCACCAGTAACTCCAGTAAGCACAACTGAAGAAGCCGGCGAGCTACCAGGAGTGTCATACTGGCTTCCAATCGTCGACCGGTCGTTGGAAAGCATGCTTGAAATCGAGTCTCGAAGTTGTTGGTTCTTTTTGCCCCCTTGGCATTCCTCCAAGCTCAAATCAAGCTCGCTCATTTGTTCTTTTAGGCCTTCCCACTTGCGTTGCATCTCCGAATGAAGCCGCAAGATCTCGCCATTTACCGTGAGGCGGTCTTTGACACCTCTCTCGATAATAGACAGTACCCGGTCGATAGCTGGGCCGTAATGCATTTTCTTAGCCTCGTAATTCTCAATCTTTTTGCCCATTGAAGCTGGCTTCTGAAGGTGAATTCCACCATCCACCGCTTCTTTGAGCTTAACAAGACTTCGATCCACAGATTCGTACATCTTCTGCGCCTGTCGTCCAGCTCCTCGGAACACTAAAACCCAACGGTCTTCGCCTAATTCTCTCCTCAGGGCATCGGCGTCCTTTTCGAGGTCCTTCCAGCTGCTCTCAAGTCCAGCTCTCCTGGTCTCAAGCTCCTCGCAAGCGGTCGGAAAGATTTCTTCTGCTCTATAGTGGAAGGTCGATAATCTCATTGGAAGAAAGTCCAACGAGGCGCGTAAAGGTTGCATCCTAGCAAACAAAGCTAGTAGACTCGAGTCGTCGTGCGCTGTGATGGCCGAAGGATTGGGTGAGTTTGGGCTGAGTGGGAAGGACTCTGTAACACTAAATCGGTTGTTCGTAGACAACTTCGTTTTCGATGGTGGAGTTTCTTCGACAATCGTTTGCAGTTCGTTCAAGTCAAGTCCTCCGTCTGCGCCAGTCTCGGCCATTAAAGACTTGTGTCTCTTCTCTTCCATCTCGAAAACCAATCGGGCCAGCACATCCATTTCATTACCAATATCTCCCAGAACAATGTTCCATAGTTCTTCCCATTCCATAGCGATTTCTACAGAATTCTTGACGCTTTTCAAAGTTCTTCGGATCTTCTCCCATTCAGACAGGATGGTTTCTACCTGTAGCACAACCTTCTTGAGTTCGTCCGCAGAAACTGTAGATATATCGGGCCGACCTTGTAGCAATTCAATGGCCGAAACATATACATTAATGAGCTCCGTGAACCTAGAGATAGCATTGTCGACTTCTTCTAATCCTTCCCTGCCACCGGCCGCAGCCCACTCCACATCATCCTCACCATCTAACCCCGATATGACCTCAGACGCCTTTGATATCCAACTTCGTATTTGCTCTGCAGCTCCCATCAATGCTTTCGAAGCAGCCTTGGAGGTTGGAATAGCAGAAACTTTGGTCGAGAGAGACTCAGCATCAGGGAGTTGCAGGGAAGTTAATTGTGCGAGTTGGCTTGCAAAGGAGACCCGCGAGAGTGTGTAGATAGAACCCGTTCTCTGGAGTCCAAAGGGGTTGAAATATGAAGCGGCATCGCCATCGAATTCGGCAGGTGTTGTTCCTCTTGGTGGTGTGTCTTTAGCTATCGGCGGCGGGGCATCGTGGTCTGGAGGTATATCCCTCTCGATGTGCGCTTGCTTCATATCTGACATGGCTTTTGTACCATTCCCATTGGTATGTTCTGGTAGCCGGTACTTCTGCGAGTCCAGGTCCATCTGCTCAATATGGGTGGTGGTCATCGCCCGACCTTGCGAGCTCGCAGCGGATGATGTTCGGCGTGTTCCTCCTTCGAAAAAGCGAAGGTCGACAGGAGGGGGGATATCAACAGGTGGAATCTCCGTATAGCTTGAGTAGCTTCCACCTGTTACCTGCGGCGTGAGATGACCGCTGGTCCCACTCCAGGCACGTCCGCGGGAGTGTAGGCTGGTAGAGTTCGAAGAATTCGCCGAACTGGCTCGGTGAATGAAGTCGAGCTTCTGGATCTGGTCTTCAGGAATCCGACCAACTCGATCGTTCGACGGGGAGCGAGATGTGGTGTGCTCATTCGAATCTTTGCCAAAGCCCAGGGCTTTGAGACGCGCTGCAAGGCCTGGGGATGGCTTACGCGCCTGGCGAGGTTTGCGATGGTCGTTTGTGTCGTCACTAGTAGTAAAGGCTATCGAGGCAGCAGAATTATTATTCTTTAAGCAGTGTTGTTGTACGTCGTTCGAGCTTTGCCAGGGGGCCAAATAGGGTCGGGAGTCTGAGAGCTGTGATGGACCTGGACCTTCGCGCAGCGTTGTTGTCATTGGATTCGATTGCCGGCGCTGGCGCAGGTGAGGGATCAGGGGGGTTGTGGATTGGGTGCAAAAGGCGTCGAGGTGAAGAGGGGAGAGGAGGGGAATTTAACTATTTGAATGTGAAAATGATGATGTAGATGCAGATGCAGATGCAGATGAAGACGAAAGAATCTGAGGATGCGCCTGCTACGAGACGGTGAATGTGTCAGTGTCAAGTTTGGAAGTCACTTTAGAGAGGTCAGGGGGGTTGGGAGCAACCTGGCTTCCGTGCTGGCAGTCACGACACTTTTTTTTCTCGTGGAGACGAGGAGACAAAGACGAAGAAGGTAAAGAAAGTATGAGGGTGATGTATCATAATCTTGTGCATACTTCATAACTCCTTTCTTTGTAGGCACATCTATCTATCTTGCATTACAGTAGTCAGGGCCAGGTACTATCAGGCTAGTGGGATCGGCAACAGCAGAGTGGTGGTGTTATGGTTGTAATAATACACTAATGTACAGGAGATGTCATTTGGGGGATTGCACTACGAAGTACTTCACAAAGGTACTTCGTACTACTGTACTGTATTTCCCCTCCGTCCGCGCCACTTAACTTCGTAACAAAAAACAACGAACCGTATCCATGCCATGCCTGCCCTGCCCTGCCCCCAACAGGACGGCAGAGGGTCCATGGGGAGCTCATGAGGGGGCCATCTCATAGGTTTGATTAAATTCCCAAGGACCTGGTTCGCCCCACCAGGCTACGAAGGTAATGAGTATCATGAGGGTTGGCTAAAGGCAAAAGGATGGATATGGTTTCAAACTTATACACCCTTGTTGGACCACGACATCGGATGAATTCGTGGCTGGCTTCGCGCCTGTCCAGTTGTAGATGTGTCTTTAATGAGAGATTCGAGGAGAGTCTATAGAACTTTCAGTGCCTTCCACAACTATTTCGAAGCTTCGAGAAGAAGATTCAGAGATCCATAATTTAACTGTTGTTAGTACACCAGTAGCAAATCAATAGTAGAACGAATTGTCCTATTTGGCCTCCTCGACTTGATATCTAACATCTATCCAAGCCCGTTTGAAACAATACAATGTAAATACATATAAATATTGTTACTTGGTTTCAAAAACACCGCTGACCTCTACTGCTAAATTTATAACCGTACTAATACTCCAGAGTCCAATTAAGCCCCATCCAATCCTTCTACTCATGACCCATTTGTTCAATGGCACAGCAATTAAAAGTCCAACGAGTGTTATCAACAAGGTCATTGCACTGATCATTAGGGTTCCGCTGACTTCGATTTCGTATGGTTTGTACTTAATTTTGTGTCCTGGATGCTTCGCATGCTTGTGATTTGCGCCCTTGATTGTCATATAAATTCCACTCAGGCCGATTCCGAGGAGTATATTGAGCATAGGCCCACCAAAACAAGCTGATAAAGCCATGACAGGATATCCAAGACGTGCAACTGTGATATCTGCCACCAAGTCGCCAAGAGAGTTACCCACCGCAAAGATTGTGAGTCCAAGAATCGCATCCGAGATTCCAAGAATGACGCCGAAAGCTTTGAGCACACCGACGACTTCATTGGCAATGGTGGATATCCACGCGATGGCGACAACGAATCCGAGAAAGCAGAGTATGAAGCGGTACTTGGGGGGCTTTGTTGGTGACGTTGTGAGTAGCAGAATTCCAAATGCCACCAAGGAGCCGAGAAGAGAGTAGAGTACTAGCTGAATGAGGAGACGCATATTGCCCTCGGTACTATTAGCCCAGACGATAATAACAACGAACAACGGAGCTGTGAAAATTTGAACGGCGACAAGCCAACGATTCCAGTCCTGAGTCGGATCTGCAATGGGGTTAGTTGGTATACCGGTGACGACATTAGATACTGGGTTTTGCTTAGATGGCATTTTAGGTAGGTGAGAATGATGATGGCGATTCTCAGTCGCGACTGCTATAGCTGCAGAGCTATGTCCACTATAACCCCGAAGCTGGGGCGACCGTGGATCGTTATGATGTGACTCAGTCGCACGACGATAGCGAATCCATTCGGGTTCAGTGTCCAACGATGGACCGTCAAGTGTCAAGGGAGAAAAATTGTTACTATTCCGCCTAGGTGCGGTACGAACAGATGGATTTCCTTCGTCAATAGAAGCATTCTCTTCCACGTCTTCTCGAGATTCTGACTCTACAATCGGGAGAGTGATTGCTAGAAGGAAAATGCTAGGTGCCGAGATCAAGCCGACTGCTTTGTCCCATACCGACTTCTCTTGCCAAGTACAAAGTGTGGGAAACAAAGTGGATCCTAACGTATAGGGACTTGGTAGATAGCGGTAAGGCCACCACGGAATCGGTCTTCCTATGTAGTCTAGGTTGTCTAAGTCATGGCTGCTGTAAGCCGAACCTGGATCCATTTCTGGTTCTGGCAAGATGATACTTGGAGTTGTCGAGCTGATGCCGGACATTGATGTAGGCGAATCTGTGTAGGCAGGAAATTGGATAACGGGTGATAGCGTTCTCGACTGGGAGCTATCTCTTGAGGAAGTACCGGGAATATGGAGGCGGGGACGTTGCGTAGCTCTAGTTTCCGTTTTCGGTGAATCATGTGGTGATTCCGTTTGAGTCTCGTGGTCTTTGATGTACCCAGCCCGAAGGTGTTTCGCTCCTGTAAATCTCTCGTCAGGAGGGGCAAGTGTATCACGCTTAGGCCGCTCATGAGAAGGAAGTGGATCAGGATCTTGGGGCTCGTTGATAGAGGGGGGAGGGGAGATAGAGAACGTAGGGGAAAGCGGAGAGCGTATAGTTATCGATGGTGAGCTATGAATAGAGCCTGGCCCTGCAATGTTGAGATTGCGTGGAAATGTAGGAGTTGCAGCGACGATACCTATATGAGGTATGCTTGCTACACCTAAAACAGCAGCGTCGGTCGGTTTCGTACTGGCCACATCATTGAGGGATACAGCTCTTGTCCTTGTAGGCGGCGCGAGCATTGAAGGCTCTCTATGACAATTTTCTGGTAATATATCAACATCAAAAGCATTGTCAGAATAGCTGCCCGGAAAGTGTTCGCGCCTTGATATTACCGAGGCTTGAGTTGCTAAGCCAGCAGTTGGATCATCCGAATATCGACGCAAATGAATCGGCCTGGCGTGTGACCCTCGAGCTTTCTGCAAGGACGAGAGGACCGATCTGAACTCCAGAGCACCTACTAAACTTGGGCGGATCGGAGTGATGGTATTCTTACGACTACCGGGCGGCCGTGTCACTCGCATACTGCTGGCCATTTCAGCCGCCAAGTGCATCCCCTCGTCTCCATCATCATCATCATCATCACTCTCAGCGTTTCCCTGTGGCCGTAAGAGAGGACTTGTACCAGCACCCTCCAAGGCCGCAAAGTCTTCCACATCTCTATATCGTCTTGCTCCGGCCGGTGCGTCTTCCTCATCTTCTTCGTTTCCTTCGGAAACCTCTAATTCCTCATTTGCCATTGCCAAATACTGCCCACGAGCGGCAGCTTCTCTTTCGCGATGTCTTCGACGTCGTCCGAGTAACCAATGCCATAAGACAACTATTACCACGTAGAAGACGTAGAAAGCAACCATAACACAACATTCCCATAAATGCAAAGCCCCATCGGCCAAAAAGACCATGCTGAAACAGGCAGCAACAATGAAAAATCCGACATCTCTGACGAATGTTTTCTTTCCAACTTTGAACTCCCGGACCAGAGCCATTGACCCTGCAACAACTGCGGTAATGAAACCAGCAGCACCAATCAACTCTCCAATAGCTAGGCTACCACTATGTGAACTCATAGCTGCAAACGTTGAGAAAACGTCCGGGCTTCCGTTGCCGAATGCTAGGAAGGTAACCCCCGCCATACTCTCGCTCATTCCCAGTATTGACGCTATTGTGCTAAGGTTAATACAAAAGAAGTCCGAGGCAGCTATTCCAATGGTCGTAAAAAGTAGAGCGACCCAGATAGATAGAATCATGAAAGCGACTGGCTTCGCATTCTCGAGATTGCAATAGTAAAGTGATAGGTAAGAGAAGAGGCCTGCTTCTTCGTCTGGGCAGTTTGCCTTGATGAAGGCACATTTGTCGTCGGCATGGTGAACAAGGCGACACTGGGAGGTGGAAGGGCGATTAGTCTGACTTCTTCAAAATGAGGAGGAAAAGGTTCAGCCTACCTCTTCGTCCCTCTTCACGAGTCGGTTCAGGTCCAGCCCGTTCAAAGCTCTGCGTTGCACCGCTCCGTGTTGTACACCATGACGGTATCTAGCAGACTGGTGTGCAACGAAGCTTATGACCGCAAGCAGAGACAAGTAGAGCACGGTAATGTAGAAAGCGCGGAATCGGAATTTCCTAGTGGATCGCAGTGTGCTATTCGGCATCGCCTTCGGTGATACTCGTCGCATGTTCCACAAGCATGATCTGCTGAATGCATCGACTACTTGGTTGTTATTGAGTAGTAGATGTGATTATTATCGTATTGAAGCAAGGTAGGAATGTTCCGAAGAGGAGCATCAAGCATTGTGTCTTGGAAACTTGGGATACAGTCATCAGTAATCAATCAGTGCCACTTCCAAGCTCAAAAGCAGAGCCAGCAAGACCCAAGCCAAGCCAAGCCACGGTAAGTGCAAATGGCCATGACATAATTGGGAGATCTAAAGCCGAAAAGGCCCAATAACAATACCCATAATAATTAATGCCGCCCTGAATCTGACCTGGCCTGGCGCCATTGGGAAGACACTAAGATAGCGATAAGGGAGATACTGACTTGACCGTTGTACCACCTCTACCTTTATCGTAGAAGTCAAATCCGTCGATTGGAAGTCGATAAGAATTGATTTGGGAGTTAAAGATGTATGTTTGACTCGGAAACATTCAAATGAGAATAAGAAATTGTGCAGTCATCAAATAGGTACTGTACCTAAATTCGTAGGTAGTCATAAAGCACCGCATAAAGAACCACCAGCCACGAGCCACCCCACACAAGCCACATGCCACTGCCACTGGACCACCCTACGGCGGCCGAACAACGCGGCCACGCTGTTGTCTGGCGCGTTTCCAAAGAGCGTAAACAAAACTGTTACGGTGGAAGTCAACATTAGAACTTGGTATTTTCTTCCAACACGGACGACGAAACACCGCCCTCGCAATCACATTGCGATGCCTCGAGTTGCGCAAAATCCACGCGGGCCAAGTAGTGGTCGTGTGGCCTCTGGTTCAATTGCTGCTTCGCCATTCAAATCACCTATGAAGTATGCTGTTCTGTGTACTTGGAATGCTCCTCTCCTGACACGCTTCTAGAATTCCGCTCAACGATGATGCGCAAGAAAAGGCGAAACGGCTACAGTCGCGGCATGCTCTCCATGATATACACATGAATCAAATCAAAGCTGCAGCTTCCCCCATGCGTAAACTTACGAATTTCGAAAGAGCAGGCAGCTCTTCTCCATCTTCCAACCCTAAGACGCCGCGACGAATCCTAGGAAAGGAGAATGACCTTGAGGGAGGAGTAATGATGGTTGGCGGAACAGCCGCTACCCCAATGAAGCGCGTTCCTATTCTTGCCAATTTTGAAGAATGGATGAAGATGGCCACAGACAACAAGATAAATGCTGCCAATTCTTGGAATTTCGCCCTCATCGATTACTTCCACGACATGTCTCTACTCAAAGAAGGCGATGGTGTCAATTTCCAGAAAGCCAGCTGTACACTGGATGGATGCGTTAAGATTTATACCAGCAGAGTCGACAGTGTGGCCACGGAAACAGGCAAACTCCTCAGTGGTCTGGCGGACAGCGGTAACAGCAAGAAGAAGAAGAGCGAGAGCGAGGAAGGAGAAGAAAGTGAAGAAGAGGTGGAAGACGAAGATGGAGTTGTCAGGAAAAAGCCAAAGAAGCGGGTGAGTTTGAACTTTCGTCAATTGGTTCTGATATTGGGTTCATTTCACAATTCATATCCATCGCTAGCTGCCATAGCAGTAGCGGCAGCGATTTTGTCAGATAAGGGGAGGATAAGTAAATTGCAAGCGCGATTTGTTTTGGCCTCGATTCCTCCTTCGCGTTGTGTGTCAGGAAACGATGCTGCCAATATTCTCTTTCGCTGAAAACAGTGCATTCAAGAGGTAGCAATATCTTACACCATCCTTCTGGTTATGCAGCCATGGCAAGACGCCTTCTCATCTTGCCATTCGGCTGAGGCTGCAAAGCCAACTCATTCTTTTGGTTGCGATGTATAGTTGATTAGTGATATACCTGTCAGGGCATCCCGTCCGCTCTGCCATACACAAGCCTCAGATCGGCAGATTAGTAGTTGGGTGGGTGACCACCAGCGAATACCTGCTGTTGTATGTTTTTTTTTTTTTCTTCTTTTGCGTTTTGTGGATTTTTCGGCGCCCGTTCGCTGTCTAGAAAAATCAGAAATAGGTGGTGGCAGGAACAATCGTCTCACAGAGCCTCTGGGAAATGTTACTTTTGTAATAATGCTGCACAACTGGGTTATCGCAGGACCGAGTGAGCTAAGGCGATTATTGTTTCGGTTGTGGTGGTTTTCAATTTTGTCCAAGTCGCTGTCATGACCCCTGCTGGTGTCTGTCAGGAGCCATAGAACACCCAATGGCAGGGGGCGCTAGGCTCTGTCGCTGCCGACCATTCCCGCATATACTTTTCAATAAGCCGAGTGGACACATAAGCAGTCTTCAGCTGCCACATCTTTGATGGTCTAACGGTCATGATTTCCGCTTGTCATACCGACAAGTCGCGGGAGATCGGGGTTCGACTCCCCGTCAGAGAGTTTCTCTAGAGTTCATGCCCCTGAACATTGTTCAGATACGGGATCTCAACAAATTTTTTGCCCCTTCGCTCTTTTCCCATTTTAGCCACCATTTGTGTCCATCTACACTTTATCTTGGCACGTCTTTCGCTTACGTTTCGACCTGAAGCTCCAGAGTCTCCGCTCTTTCACCACTAACTTGTGACCAGGCACAACGATCATCTGAAGCAACATTAGCGAGTTCGTTTGCATCTCTACAATTGAAGAAATTCGAGCTTGAATTTTCGGTTGATCCACTTTTCAAAAAGGCGTCGGCAGATTTCGACGAAGGAGGTGCGAAAGGCTTACTTCTAAATCATCTAGCAATTGACTCCCAGGGTCGCATTGTTTTTGATAGCAGTGATGATGCAGGGGATGCTTCTGGTGAAGGGCAGGGCAGGAGGCGGAAAAGTGACCTAGTTGAGGAAGAGGAGGATGTAGAGCCTGATTCTATGGCAGATACAACCGCCAAGGATCTTGAAGAAGAAGAAGAAGATGAGGATGATGTCGAGATCGATATTGGAGCTTTAGGTGCAAAATTCTTCTCCAGCCTGGATATTTTAGAAGAGCAGGATATTTGCCCATCTCTAAAGAACTTTGATCTTGGAGACCCATCCGGATCAATGGATATCCCGTTCTTGAAAGCACCTGAAGACTGGCGACAAGAGAAAGACAAGCCGGAGACTGCCAATGTTGGTGACAAGTCGGGGATCTTCCTCGACGATGACAACCCAGTTGGCTTCGAAGACGATGAGGATGGGTTGCTAGGAAACTTCGACATCCCAGCCGACACTGGATTTGGCGAAGGTGGCGAGGCATGGGCGCGGGACGCTGCTATCGAAACTCGGATGCGTGTCCATGATGGTGGCTTCGACAACGATGGCATGGGAGGTGGTGAGGGCGAAGATGGCGACGGCACTGGACCTGGACTTAGGACCTTTGATCCCGAGACGGGCGAGTACATCGTGTCCTTAGATCGTGGGGCAAAAAGTCAAGGTGGTCATGACGATATTTTGAGCTACTTCGACGAGGCAATGCAAAAGAACTGGGCCGGACCGGAGCATTGGAGAATTCGAAAAATTAAGGACATCAATAAGCCAGCTTCGGCGACCAAAGCGCGAAAGGAGAAGGAACTATTTGAGATTGACTTTCTTGCTCCTCTTTCCACTAGCCTTGCAGAAACCATTTACACCCCAGCATCGACTAACAATGTGATCTCGCTTCCCAAGAAAGATTGGAAATCTAAGACAAGAAATCTTCTCCCAGACGACAAACACTTCAATTCCAAGCAACTCCTACGACTCTTCTTAAAACCGAAGGCTCGGATGGGTAGTCGAAAATGTGGACTTGGCATGAAGACAAACAATTTTGGTCAGCGCAAAGAAGAAGAGGCTCCTGAGGGCGAGATGGATGAAGCCTTCTGGGCACAGAACGAAGGGCCAGCTGGCGTGGATGACGCACCTGCTCAAGGGGACTACGACGCGAACTTTTTCCAGGATGATGGCTTACCTATGGCGGGAGGAATTGATGATGACGATGACATCGAATTTGCTGATGCTCGTGATCATTTTTCGCCAGGTACCGAAGAGCATGGACAAGGTGGTATGGCTGGTATCAACAACGTTTTAAATGGTGGATTGGCCCAAATGGTCGAGGGAGAAGAGGGCGCGTTTGGCACTCAATTAGTCACCCAGAGTCGAAGAATGAGACCCGAATATGTGCAGTATGCTCGTGTTGCAAAGAAGGTCGATGTGCGAAGACTGAAAGAAGAATTGTGGAAGGGTATGGGAATTGAGGCTCTTGATTTTGTAAGTCTGTTTGTCTCAACAGAAGGTATCGTTTTCTAACTATTCTCAGGATATTCCATCTCAAATGCCGCCTGGCAGACTACCCACTCCTCAACCAGAACCAAAGAAAGGAGAAGATGGCAGCCTAAAATTTACATCGGTGATGCAGAACTTACAGAGCGTCTACCCAAAACAAGCGATGAACGATATCTCAACCAGTTATTGCTTCATTTGTTTGTTGCATTTGGCGAATGAGAAGGGTTTGGTGATTGAAAAGCAAGAAGGGCTTATGGAATTGGATATCAGGAAGGATCCAACTGCTGAGATTACTGTAGGCGGGTAGTTCAGCTGGAGTTTTGTATTGCTAGGAACTGTGCTCAGTGGCGTCAAAGGGAGACCCTAGTGCAGGGCATGAATAGAATGATGTTTGAATTTATCACGTCAAATCCTTAGGCTTGTTCTCTGTTTAAAGCATCAGTTGATGATATATATGTAGATGTGATGCGGAACAAGATAGCTCATAGCCCGAGATGTGCCGAGGCTGTGAACAAAACTTGACGTGCTGGGATGTCATCATCAAAAATATCTCTATACACGCTCTAGAAAGAACTGATTTTTGGTCTCTGGTAGGGTAACAACCGACCAGTCCTTCAAACCAGGAAGTTTGTCGGCGTCACGTGACTCAGAACTTGACGAGGCTGAGACCGAAACGTCAATTCATCGCGAATATTCCGAGAACGTCAGCGTATTTGCATCTTCTACTTTCCCAAGCGCACTGTACAGCCAACATGGCTATCGACGATATCGTCACTGACTCAGGTCTCAAACTCGCCTTAGAAACCTCATCCCAAGCCAGAGAACAAGCACTTGCGCTGCTCGATTTCGTCTCGACCCAGCCTCCAACCTCATCACCTTCCCATGAGTTCCAGATCCAGGTCTCGAAGCAGCAAAAGCTCCTTCTCACCTATCTCGCGCAACTTCGAGGCCTCCACCGAGATGCGCACATGGGTGCTCGAGAAACAAAGGCTGTGACTGCCGAGGCGCGTCAAGAGGTCGACAAGCTACATCTTCAGCTACAAAACTTATACTATGAACAACGGCATTTGCAAGGAGAAATCGCTGCTTGCGAAAATTACGAGTCTGCTACCCTTGTAGACGTTGTATTTAATTTGAGCTAACAATGTATACAGACACAAATACCTTCAGTTGCCACTCGTTCCAGTGGAAGAGTTTCTCGCCGAACAGCCAGAGCATACGGATGACGACGAGGATACCCTTATGATTGCGCGTATTGACCACGAGTTTGCCGCGCGTACAGCCTGGGAGGAGAAAAGGCAAGGTCTATTAAAGAAAAAGCAAGCTCTCCAGATTGGCAATTCGAAGCGGAAGGACGACCTGGCAAATCTGGATAAGGATCTGGAGAAGTTCATTGATGTATGTGTCATTGTTTATTATGTAGTCAAGATGCAATACTAATCTCGGGCACAGGCTGCAAAACCTATACAGAAGACTTTCGAGAAGGTGGTTTAAGATACCATCTGACTAGAATTTCACCATACTAAGCTTCAGAAAGCCGCCCCGAGAAGCTAGGTCCAGCTGAGGGTCTCTCTAGGCTCGTAGCTACCTGGCACATGGATCTCTTTGGTTCGTTAGGGACATTCGCAGGTCAACCAGCAGCCTCAGTACCTGTGAGCCTTTGGGATGTCAGACCAATGGTCTGTAGACTTTGTACAATACCGCCATCCTCACGCCTATGTGCGTAGCTCTGCAGCAACAATGCATTTGTACGACGTAAATGGAAGTCATGGGGCTATCAATATGGAGGCTAATATTTGTCGTATCGCATGCGACCAAACTCAAGTTAGGTGATGCAGACTTTGCTGAGACAATAATTCAATAAACCATTTGGCAATTCTGTGTTCTGTGTCTGTTGGCGTCACTTCTTTTTCTGGTCTACTTCTTTGTGGAAGAGTTTGTTAAGCCGTCGCATAAGTACGCCAGCTTTTCCGTGTATGCAATCTATCAGCGATTCGAGTTCGCTACACACTCTGACAGTTTCAATACCGATTAGGAGCAAACTCTGCTACTAATTAAACGTTTCTGAATCCTATCGCTTGTCTTTCCGTTGGACTATTATTTTCACTCCCTACCAAAATATCTCGAACAAGACCGAGTTCAATTCCTAAAAGATCCTCGACATGAATCATATCTCTGCTGTAAATTATTCTTCAAGGTCCAATACATAACCATGTACTCTATCAGTATTACATCGGCGCAAAAACTTGGGCTGCATGGAGAACATACGAAGCAAGTCTCTGGCTCCAAAAAGTTCAAGTATGAGGGAAGTTGAATATCGTGGCTTAAAAGCCGTGATAGAGTGGCTCGCTTAACATCAAGAAGCAAACAAAGGCTGCTCTGACCAGGTCACTGATAAAGACAAAGCATCCTTTGAAAGCCACGGAATGCTATATTATGTGCATAACAGCTGGACTCGCCCCCCATTTCTAGCTGCACTTTCAATGTATTGGAAATCCCATACCACATGAGTGCTAAGCCACCTTCATAATTCTATTCTCTATCAATCCGAAGTACCATACTAAATTCGGTGCAAGGTTGACTATAGTCATGTTGTCACTACTACTCGGTTTATGGATCCTTTCCTTTGTGCCTTACATAGTGCACGCTCAGACAACAGCATCGTCCTCGTCTTTGACCTCGAGCACTCCTGCGGCTACCCATTCCGTCAATGTCGGTGCTGTGAGTTGTCTTGAATCTAGTCTAATTGTAAACACTGACGACTGATAGGCCGGCCTCGTCTTTACACCTAATAGTTTGTCGGCAAAAGTTGGGGACACTGTCGGTGGGTGACTCTTTCTTTCTCTTTGCTCCCCAATTTGAGTGGCTGACAGATATTTTAGAATTTCGGTTTTATCCCCAGAATCATTCTGTGGCTCGATCAGAGTACAAGAGCCCCTGTATTCCGTACGAGGTTACAGAGGTAGGTAGGCAAGGCTTCTGGAGCGGTTTCAAGCCGATAAATGTTGTATTGTCTGATGTGAGTCCACCGTTGTTTTCCACCAGCACAAGCATGTCGCTGAATCGAGACAGCCTCCCAAATTCAGTATCCTAATCAATGATACGAATCCGCTATTTTTCTACTGATCAGCTCCTGGCGCCTGTGAAGAAGATGGAATGGTGGGCGTAATCAACCCAAATTCGACTCAAACTCTCGATGTCCAACAAGCATTTGCACATAATTCCACAATAGCATTCAGTCCGGGAGAGAACTTCCCTGCCGAGTCTAAGTCTAGTGCTCCCTCCTCAACATCTTCGACATCTACTTCCACTTCCACTCAAGGTTCTGCAGCAGCAACTACTACTGCAAGCACTTCTGGCGTAACGTCCTCGTCTTCTCATCCACATCTTTCCGGTGGTGCAATCGTAGGTATAGTACTTGGCGGAGCGGCAGTCCTACTTCTCGCAGCTGCTTTGATCTACACCTGCGGAAGACAACGAACAATGGGAGATCTCTTTTGACAAAGTCGTCGATCACTTCCTCCGCCCTCATACGTATCTGGACCTGGCCATATGTCCATGGCATCCTCAACAGCCTATACCAAGCCTCCACACATGGATAATAATTCTCACCCCTTTTCCGCCCAAGGAGGCTTCTACAATGGGGAAGATGAGAGTTATGGGCCCAGAAGTCCTCCGATTGATGGGAGGGGAGAATTGTACAGCCTCACAGACAATGCGAGTCCAGTGCGTGTAGGGAGTCCGTTAGTGAAGAGGCCTATGCCGATTAGCCCCGGACAATCGAATCAGTTGAGCCCCATCACGCTGGCTGATGGGCCGACGTATGATTCCTTGCGGACTGGCGAGGGGTAAGTTGGCTTCTGAGAACTGCAATTATACTTGCTGATGTTATGCATAGGCCTAATATGAATAATTCACAAATTGGGCCGCACGAGCTAGGAGTGGAAAATGGTCGGAATTACCACCCGTACTAAAGTTTAAGGTCTGTACAGAACATAGGTAGACTAAGGTGCGGTGGGCCTTTGTCAATATCGACGGTGGTTTTTCTTGGTAGGGTTTGGAAATTTTGGGGCATTTACTTAGTCTTTGACTTCACAGTTTGGAAGTAGCTTCTCTTCTTGAAATCATGTAATAGTCGGCGCAATTTTAAGAGAGCCCGCAGAATTACAGTGGTGAACCGACTATTCGGGAAAATATTTTGACTTTTAAGGCACATCTTATGGAATCGTTTCGTCTGTTCTTTGTGTAGGTGTGGAATGTTAACAACTATCCTTTTATAGAATGACCTCTTCACAAAAGTAGAGACCTATTCGGGAAGGTAAATAGACCCGACCCGAACTCGCAATGGTATGAGTTAAAATCTTTGGCTGACGGGTGCAATATGTAACCTGAGACCTGATCAACGATTTAAGCCTATACTCAATAGCTTCGCATAATTCGGCATAAACGAAAGCCAACCTTGATCACTGTCCGCAAGATGTCTTCTCAAAACGAAGAACACTCCAATGATAAATCGAGCTTTGAGTGGCAATTGCAATCAGGACGAACTGAGCAGCTTCGAGTCTATATGCAATGGCTGTGGTTTACTATTAGGCTCGTCCGAGGTGCTCGGAGTAAACACGCCGACTCGCTTAATCCGCTCCGCAAATGGCATAATATGAGCAGGTAAAAGCTTACCAGTCAGACAAAGAGTGACGCGATGAATGGTAACACAGGTATGGAAATTCAAGTCGGAATGTTGGTCATAGGTTGGTGCCTTTATTTGTATACATTTGTGCCAATGAAATCGAGAAAGATATTTTCACAGCCCGGCTTTACTTGCTTCCTTGATACATGATCGATATCTTTGAGCCTTGTTGGATATGTGACAGTTCTTGGCAAGAGTATTGAGGCCAGAAAAGGTGGAGCTGAAGCGAAAAACATTCCAAAAAATGTCTACGCGGGGATATTGTGCTTTCGTTTCCCTCTGATGCCCACGCTTAAAGGAGCTCTGGTGACGCTAGCCGAGGAGTCTAAAGGTCCCTAGATCATCGATGTCGCTGGACGAAAGAAGGCTATGCCGAAGACTACGTCCATACTGAGGAATTATGTCTGTTTTTGGTCAAATGCTCCGATCGTGGGTTCAACGACAAATTTCAAGGGCTGTCGAAGGGGATCACGTTGAGTAATCGGCTCGTCGAAATAGGCTGTGCAGTAAGCCC
Organism: Ploettnerulaceae sp. D365; assembly: GCA_003988805.1. Classification (NCBI taxonomy): domain Eukaryota; kingdom Fungi; phylum Ascomycota; class Leotiomycetes; order Helotiales; family Ploettnerulaceae; species Ploettnerulaceae sp. D365. The sequence goes on along the minus strand of QYAL01000035.1, from coordinate 110,772 downwards.
CTTGTCATCTAAGGATCCGCTGGAGCTGAGGAGATACTTAAAAACTCAACCAAGATCGGCATAAATGGAAGTGAAGTGACGAATATAATGTCTCTGAAGATCACCGGGCCCAAAATGGTCGACAAATACTCCCAGCTCGGCCCATTCATAGACAAGGTCGATCTAAGCAACCTGCAGGAAATTAGATGTAACTCCGTCAGGCAAGACGCATGAAGACTAATTGCTTCGTCACGTAGGGGTAGCATCAATAAATTTTGATGTGCAGGATATCGATCCAAGGTCCTTCCCTCTGGCGCCGAACCTGCTTCCTTCATCCTACTTATAATCACGTGGTAACCAGCTACTTCATGCTTTCCTTGGTCAACATGTGCGTACCTACGGACCTTGGGCATTGAGCACTCATAATTCCATGCGTTAAGGGCTTTCATCAGGTGTATGATGACTGGCTTGAATGTGTTCATGGCCTCGTTCACGAATAGGCGCTTGAAGCTGCGAGAAGATCAAAGACATTATGAACACGGTCTCCAATACCTACCTGTACGAAAAGTTTCGCAGCTTGCCTATCCACCACAAGAATCTTCAACAATAGAAGTTTCTTGTGTGGATTCAATACTAGGGTCTTCATTCTTTCCAGGATTTGGAATTATTCCAGATTGCTAGTCATTCCTAATCTGTTTCCTACACGTAGCATAACCTCCTCCCACTTTTGGGATGCAGACGACGCACATTGGTGGCAAGAAATACGGCGCATGTTTGGTAGAATTTGAGTGGAGAATAGTGCAACCAAACAGTGCCACAGTGCCACAGTATGAGGTGGAGCTGCTTGGATTTGAGCAGAAGTTTTGTTCATATCCGAGAGACCAGTAGTATAGCACTCGAATACTTTGACAGAAAATGAGGAATATTTTCTTCCAACGCCGCTCACTGATCACTGCACTTCCAGTTTTGTACATTGATATTTGGTGCTAGCTGGCCATCTGGCCGCATAAAGTAGACCTCACTCGGGGTCCACGCAAAAGAAGAGCTTTTATCTTCGACCCATTCAATCTGCACAGGGAGAACCACAGGCGCCCGCTGTGCCATCGTGGCGTCAAGAAACCCCGAGTTTCCTCAGAGCAGCGGACCTGTTGGATGAGGGGAACATGAAGGCACGATACGTTGTCAGGAAGGGTATCCTTTCAATGCTCCCCATTCGATGTTACCACATGGCAAAGATGGAACTCGGCATACCCGCGCGCTGCTGCTAGCTATCAGGTCAAGAATACGTCTGGCAATCGCCATTGGATTGAAGTCATAGCAGCCACTCAGATGACAATCTTGAGCCTTTTTCAACGTCGCTAATCCGTTTTGTCGTGGTGGCTGGCGGTTGGTATCCTAGTAGATTCGCAACGCGCGCGGGAGTCATTGACCCAGACTGAAGCCCGTTTTCGCAGGCTGCGAAATGTACTTAATCATAACTAATGATTCGATCATTGAGGACTCCAAAGAAATTGTTGAAGTTCTACAGCCGCGCGGGCAATGTATCAGGCGCAAGGACAGGCGGCATGGAGAAGAAGAAGCACGTCTACATAATGAAGCAGAAATCCCAAGACATATATCATATAGCTTCCTTCAAGTTCCAACACGCCCCCACTGCTTAATTCTATCTGTCCAACACCCGCGGCCGTCGGAAACAGTATCCCTCGGACTCTGATTCGTTTCAAGTTCTGCCATCTACCAGCAACCATACTCCCGGAGCAATTAAGAACGCACACCCTAGTCTCGTCCATCCTCTAGAAAACAGTTCGAGGTCAAAGATAACAACTTAATACGACTCGGTCGGAAACTTCCAACACTTCTAAGACAAATCCAATCGTTGCCAGAATATCAACACTGTACAGCAATCCTCATCATCCTCTTTGTCACTCTCGCGCCGCAAACTTGCCAGCACTCAGTGGCTGCTAAGTATAGCCAGCTCACGATTTTTCACACGAGGACCTCTAGCACATCCAGCACCAATCAACGGACAAGATCTTACAGACGCTGTTCCATCTGCACTTGCGAGGCGCGAATCACGTCCAATCCCAGGAGCAGCATTCCCCGGGCCCTGTCGTCACTGCCCGCGGTGCGATTGCGAATCACATCCGCCACTGGAAGGCCTCGTTTCTGGCTTCTTACTCGCCGCCGTACCCGTCGAACTTTGTCGCCCAGCACAAGTCTGCTTTCCCTAGCCTTCCCTACTCGGTCAGCGCTGTACGATCGAATCACAGCCGGCCGTGTCAGCTCTGTATCCGACTGGCCAATACGAGTATCTTCGTGTAGACAGATACCCGCCTTTTGCCTTTCCCTCCAAGTCGAAGTGCCAGGCCCGGCTACATCTTCCAAGCCGTCTTTGTACAGAGAGAGAGAGAGGATTCAGAGTCCAAGCTGAATCCTGAGCCTAAACCCAAAACCCAAGTCCCGCGGGGCCAACCGCCAGCCAATCAAAACCAGACAACTAATCAGGCTTAGCTTTGTCGCTTGACTAACCCTCCCCTGTCGTCTTGACCACAACATCGGCGGCCGCTTGCATCACGACGCTGCTTTGAACTCGTCGAACAACTCACCCCCCCCCTTCAACCCTTCCATTCCTTCATCCCTCAATCCACCACCCAAGCTTCGCCCTTCACCTCACTCGCAACCTCGCTGCTCCACCGGCGCAAGCACAACAACACTTGACGCACACTGCAGGACGGTACAGCCAACATCCTGAACCTCCTACCGACCTCTCCAATCCCCCTCCAATCGCCCTTGCAAGCGCCTTCATCTGGCAACCCACATAGCACTGGTTGCTATCGGTCTGACTTGGTCTTCCCCTCGGACGCGCTCCCTCCTCTTTGCTCTGCCACGGCCACTCTCTGCCACAGCTGTACCATCCATACCGGGAAAAACAAGGCCGCTTCTAGTTGTCACATTATAATACTTCTCACCACCCGGAAAACCTGACCTCTTTTTCCTCCCTCTCATTACGGACTATCCGTCATCGCTTTGCATCAAAGCTTGTAGGTCACTTGTGCTTCGAGTCCCTCTCTCACAGACACTCATTACTCTGGACGAAAAGACAAGATGGCTCCCTCAACCAAGCCCAAGCTGCCGCAGCTCAAGACTCCCATGACATCGACCTTTCCCTCCGAACTGTCGGCATTGTCTGCGCGAAGCCCTCTGCCTGGATACGCAGATTTCATAAAGCAGGAGGAGTACATCAAAACCCCGATCACTCCTCCGATTGCGTACACGGATTTTCTTAAGACCATGGCAAGCCCAATTGCTGGGGACAAGTCATCCTCTGGACGAACAACTCCCACTTCAGCTCCTTCAACCGGCTCAAGCGAACATAGTGAATGCTCCTGCAATTGCGAAAATCACAAATCACCCACCTCCGCGTTACCTTCGGCGCAGCAATTCGTCTTCCCTTCTTCAGCACCCTCAACAAGCCGATTAGGACGATTACGGATACCTCCGTCCCCAGCTTTCACTGGCGGTGAATCACCATTGAGCGCAACTTCTGCACTTCGATCACCCTTTAGCGCCAGAAGTGCGCGATCACCATTCGACTGGGACTTTAAGAGCAAGGGAAGATATTTCGATGTCAAGTCACCTAAATCGACACGGTCGAGCGTTCGCCAAGTCCGAGAAATAGTCACACGAACGGTTACATACACACCACGGATGAGCCCAGCACCGAAGGGAAAGAGGAGGAAGATAGACTAATATGACTCTACAAACATGCACGGCCCGATTCACTTTGTCCTTTGTGGACACACTTCTCTATCAGCTCCCATTTTGTCATGACAACTATTCGCAACTTCATATAACTATCTTCTCGCCGCCACCATTTACGATTTATGTCTTTATTTCTTGTTTATGAACACAAAAACCCAGACACACAAGTCTCGGTTAGGGAAAGGATAGGTTGGGGAGAAAAACGCCACGCTTGACGTTACTATCTTGCTCGGCGCATCGCCTGGAGCATCGTTGGAGTAAGGTAACTGCAGGACCTCTAAAGAGCCAAACCGGGTTTGAACTTTCGGGATGTCATGTTAAGGGCAACTGCAAGGATTGGGGCGGAAATTTCTGGATAGGGACTTTCTCACAGGAGGCGAAGGGAAGTAAGTCAGCCTGTCAAGGCGTTTCACGGCGTACTTTGGGAATGGAATGGGATCGGACAACTACTACGGTGTCGGAGAACAGAGGCGTGGGAGGCGATACCAGAAGAATCAAGCAAGCAAGTACAGAATTTCAAACAAATTTACCAATCAAATCACTCTCGAGCCACGTTTTCCTCGCTCCCTCTTATCACTCCACTATCTCGATTCATGTCTCGCGGAAAAGCCGCAGAACCAGATCTAGTACTAGACCCCCTCCCTCTCTTCACGCACCCATGACAATCCGTACAAGCAGATCATAATATTTACGCCCAAACAAAGCCCTATTCGCGACCCAAGAAGGCCCATCTGCAGACCGACCTATTATTCACGCCCTCCGCACAACAACTTGTACCTTACATACACCACCCACGAAAAATCCCCTCACAACCAAGATCCAACATGCCAGTCAATCAGTTGTTGAGCCACATGTGATGATGTGAGCGAGCGATTGATCAGCAGTGCAGCGCTCTCACTCTTTCACACACACACCATCAAGTACTGTAACAGTAAGCATAAACAAGTTAACCCTCATCCTCTCTTTCTCTCTCATATGCATCATCATCATCATCATCACCCCTCAGCCTATCAATCCCAAACTGAAACGCGCAAAACACACTTCCACCCCTCCCCCTTCGTAGAATATTTTTATATTTTTTATATTTATTTTTGGAACAGAGCGTACAGTACAGTACAGTACAGTAAAGCAGCAGCCGAACCATCTAGCCAAACGGGCCCGACATCCTGGACGCTTGCAGGGGGGAAAGGGAACCCCCCCCTCTCTTCCCCTCCCCAGGTTCCCATGCCCACCTTGTCATTATCCCCTCAAGTTTCCCTTAAGCGCCGGGACGAGAGGTGGGGATTCAGATGACTACTGCTCCGTATGAAGGATTTCATTGGCGCTGAGGGGAGGACATGTTAATGTGTGATGGGTGGGCGTGCATACTGCGGTATTTGATTGGTTGGCTAGCCCTGCTGTTAAGCGCTGGATTGGACGTACGGGCCACGGGTACGGCCTGGCCGGTTTGTTTTGCTGGCTTGTTTGTTTGTTTGTTTGCTTGCTTGCTCTTTGGGGGATAGATGGGGGAGGGAGAGGGATAGCGAGATAGAGATACAGTAGAGGGGTGATGGTCGGCGGTAAGGTTACAGCTGGGGATGTAGGTGAGATGAGAAAAGTAAGTTGTATGTACTGTCAAGCCATGTGGTGGTGATTAAGGTACACGGTAGGTAGGCTGGGCTGGCTACAGGATGTAACATTACTTACTTTTCATGATCTTGAGCGCCAATTCACTTCATCTTAACAAAATTGAGAAAATTCCCTTTTCTTCCTTGTTTATGGAATCAATCTCCTCCACTTCTGAGCCTTCTCCCATCCCATTCTATCTCATCCTACCTCCTCCTTATCACAGGTTATCAACCCACGGGCAATATACCCCAAACAACCTTAACTTTATATTTAGACAATCTCCGATTCTCCCCTCTCCATATCCTCACCCCTTCGTTTCATTAATAATTTACCTCACCATCTCATCAAACTCTCGGTCAGTAAGTCAAACTCTTATTTCGACGTACCAGGGTACAGTACAGTACATAGACGTTTCAGATCGATATCCCTTCCCCCTTCCTCCTTCCCCTCCCCTCCCCTCCCCTCCCGCCGGGTTCAACTTTCTTCACTGCCGGATACGCAAGCGACGGACCTCGGACGGCACTTTTTGTTTTTTCTTTTTCCTTTTTTTCTTCTTACAGTACAAGTACTACGAAAAGTACCTATTTTTGGCTACGAACTCACTAGTTTACTTCTACCCTCCCCCTACTCGCATGCGGGAGATGTAATGTGACGATACAATGCAGGCTAGCGCTGGTGCCTACTTTACTGTATAGTATCACACGTCTCTAGATCTTAGCAACAACGTTCCAGTAGGCAGCAGTTGATCGCTGCTACTTCGTGTCGCGCCGTGGAAGAACAGTACAGTATGTAATACAGTATTAATTCGGGTTTGCATTTTTGTTTGGTTTAGTTAATTGATCGAGAGTCTTCTGTAAGTTTATACTCTTTTTATACGTCAGAAGATCTATATTCCTAATAAGATATGCATCTTGAAATCGATATCTTATCTATTTACTGTTAAGTGTGTAGCTCCAAATGAGTACGAAACCCATCCATCCATCCATCCATCCCAACCCGGGTTCCCTCGATCATTCCCCTTCACTTTCAGTAATCGATCCCCCCTCCCAAAAAAACCCCACCACCAGCTTCCCATTCTTTCTCAATTATTACAGTAGTCTCCCTCCCTCAGCACTCGTCATAGTATTAACCTCTTCTGCACGTACAGACCGTATCATACACACATACATACATACATACAATCGCTCTCACTGTAATTGATTTCAGTCCACTACAATACAGTACTTCGAAATCCTGAAACTTTTCATTCTTTGTTCATTAGCGAGTCAATCACCGAATGTAAATATATATACTTGTACAATTATCACTGGCACATCAAGACAAGGCCATACCACATTTTATTGCGTGCGTAATTCTCTCCGGGGGAAGCGACGATTTTCGATTTATGTGGTAAATCGTCATCTTGATGGAAGAAGCCCGAGAATATTAATAATATTGCTTTTGAAAAATGTGAGATGTGTACATATCCTACTCTTATATCTTGATTCTCATAGCAGGGCTACTTGATGGGCTGATGTCAGCGCTTGATATTACTGTATCGTGCCTCGCGACCAACCATGATGGAGCTGATTCCTTGTTGTCAATCTCACGTGCATGTTAGGGCCAAACCAGATTTTGGCTGACGAGTATGCTACGATAGATACGAGCCGATGATGGCATTGGATGGAAAATCTCAGATGCTAGTCCACGGCTACGACCAGAGGAGGATAAAGATTTTTATTTTATTGCGCCTGCTTGCTGGCAACATGCGTGCGCTTTCTGGCTGGAAAACCCTCCAGCAGTGCATAAACTCCTAAACGCCCATGAAGTTTGAATGGCCATAAATGCTTGCCTAATTCTATCGTGTCCAGAGAAATGCTCTCCAGATACCACAAACCCCGAAATGAAATGAAGGGTCTCGCCTATTTCCCAAGGTAAGTCCAGTCCAGCAGATACACCGCAACTGCAAAGAAAATGCGAAAATATGATTGTGCCACCTCAAGATTCCTCTACTCATATCTTTAGGCTCCAATCAGCTGCCCTAAAGGTCTATGGCGAAATTATAGTTGGTCAAAGGGTCTGTAAAGACCATTTCAAGGGCCTTTGTATTTTTCTTTGCTTGTTTCTTCCGAAAGACTTGTCTGTAGGTTCGGATTAGGTCAGCCCCAAAGCCATCCAAATCCTGGATTTCTTTGTCAAATCGGAATGGAGACATTCTAGAAGTAGATTGAGAGAATATCTCCTGGACGAACTCTTTGACACATGCATCTGCAAAGAGCTTCCGGACTGGATGATTGTGTGGGAGAGCTGCCGCCAGTCGGATGTGTCCAGGCATGAGAGCGGATCGGGAAGGAGACGTGGTGATGCAGGCTTTGATCCTGAAGACGACTGAATCGAAGGGACCAAGCAGACTGATCCGATCGGCTAGTTTCAAAAAAGCCATCAAGCGTGAGATTGTCATGCCTTTCTCACTTCTCTGCAGTCCTGGGTAGAATCCAAGATCGAGTTTCTCTTCCTTGGCCCATAACAAATCGACATCATCGAAAGACACGGAGCTTTGACGGGATTCTGTCGCAATTTCAAAACCGACATCGTTGGAACTGTCGGAGGCATCGCCTGTATCATTGCTAGAGATTTGGGCATTAACTTGGCGAGTACGCACATTAATCTGACCTGTGTACAGCCATTGAACTGCAAGCTCGAACGTCTCCGGGGAGCAATCTGGGAGGACGATTTTCTGCTCCTGACTCTCCTTGAAGCTACCATTGAATGCTCGATCGAAAAAGTGGGAGTTGTAGCAGGCAAGTGCTTTTGGTAGAGCGAAGTCCTTGTTTCCAACAGTCACAACCACTTGAGGTCCACCGAACATAGCGACCTTTCTACACAATATGAGTAAGTTTTGCTTCTTGGGAGAGTTTTTTCAAGCTTACCCGAGAAACTCATCAGCTGGAAGATCCTTCAGCAACATTTTGCCAGTTGCTGGACGTTGTGCATCTATCAGGGTCTTGGTATCGTCCAATTTCTGACGTTTCGAAGGATGCTCGACGGTAGTGTTAAGGGAAGCCATTATTGAGTTTTGATGTCGATATTCAAGGAGGATATATTCTGCTAGTACGCATTAGTGCTTGGTGGTAGAAGTGAGACAGCGGAAACTGAGCGTGCCTGATTGAATCTTGAAAGCAGTGTCAATGAGTGGTAACAGTGAAAGCAGCGTTGGACGAGCAATGTGACGAAGAAATAAGAAGTAGAAGGGAGGTAACTGGATGTTGTAGTCGCTGTGTCGTTGGTGAGTTGGTATGGTCTACTAAGCTGCTAGATATAAGAAGTGAAGCTTTTGACAATGGGACAGCTTCAATAGTGAATATGGTGTCAAGTAAAGAATAATGCCTAAGACAAGAATGGTGTCGAAGTAGTTGTGGTGTGAAAGATGAGGAGAGCTGTAATGAAGTGACAAGGTTAAATGGCTGATGGGAAAAATTGAAGGCTCTGAGGAGCTTACAGTTGCCCCAAGAGACCAGATGTTGTATTCTCAGATGTGAAGATTATCGGCGGCTCGAGGTCACCGTGGAACAATCTTTGATAGCTGAAGCAAAGTTGTTATTGTGGTAACTTATAACTAAAGGCGAGGTGATATTATTCGAAGGCTGTTGGTTCCTCCTAAAAGGGAAAGCGCAATTATCTTCTTGCAGACCAGGTAACTTTATGCTGAGACCCACAATCGGAATTCAGCCAGACTCCAGCCAGACTTCAGTGCCTGTAATATCGTTATTTTCATAAATCCATGATTTTTCTGAGAACCAAAATATAACATCTCTTACTCTCTAGCTATCCAAGGTCTGAAAAGAGTTCATGTGTAAGGAAGCGAGGCCCAGCAGAAAAGACCGACACACGTTGTCACCCAAATTTCCAAGAGAACTATCTCACACTCAGAAGTTGAGTCGCAATGCGGCCCTAACACTAGGCCGCCCAGAGAGTCCTTACTAAACTGATAGCTGTTACCCAGTTCTATAGCACAGTTTTAGAGATATTATAAAACACGAAACCATCATAATTCAAAAATAAGGGAGATATTTTGTATTTTGATTTTGAAAGGAAATATAGGAGAACTATTCCTTCTCATATGCAATTTTCCACAATAATTACACCCAAATGCCCTATTCCACAATACAGCCACTGCAATGAACTCATTGCTTCTTCTTAGATGCAGAACGAGTCACATGGGTCCCAGTCTTAGGACTCTTGGCAGCGCTCTTCTCCTCTTGTTCCTTCTCGAATTTGATAGCCTCATCGAGATCCTTGCGCTCAGCATACCATTGGCCAGCTTGTAAGACCAGTACACCGACTAGTACAAGTGCCAAAATGGTGTTGCTAGCAGCCAAAACCCTCAAGCTGTCTTCTCTACCAATGGCAATCTCGCTATCACTTTCTTGAACACCGTAGAGACCCAGGGTCACGATACGTAGACCCTTGACAATGTTCGTGATGTACACGACAACGGCGATGAGGTATAAGACCAAGGATGCGCCATCGAAGAGGAGGTTGGCCTCGGAAGGCTTGAAGAGCTTGGTAAAGAAGCCGACGAAGCCGACAGTGATTGCGATATGGAGGATCCGGGCGATGATCGGGGGCGAGGCGTGGATAAACTTGAGATGTGTTTCCAATTGATCGTAGTATGCAGCAGGGGTAGCCTCAGAAGTCCATAGAAGGGGATAGTCGTATGGAAATGAGGAGAAGAGCATGCCTAGGAAGAAGCATACCGCTATGAATTATTAGCCAAGTGAGATATCCTGCGGAACCTGAGCAGACTTACGGCCAATGATCATGAATGTCGCAAAGGAGTTCGATCCGCCCTCACCCCTTGGCTTGTCGTAGGTCTTGAAGATTGACACCTTACTAGGATCCATCTTTGCTTTGCGCCGGGAGATTTTGTGATGTCGCGGATGGCGGGGTTAAGGCTACGAAGGTCGGATCTGAAGCAGAGAATCCGAGTTTGGATTTCAAGGATAGATGAGTCAATAAAATAATATTAAATGCTCGTCGCAGTCTCTGAAAGGTGTTCTTATCGTGAGAAGTGGCTAGAAGAAAACGGAGGGGGTAGCTTCAATTTGACCTCGACTGTGAACTCCGCTAATGTAGCCCACGCTAGGCCTAGTCGGTTTTCGCTCTGCGGCCAAGCCGATATCTTAATTTCCTGTCAACACTCGGACAGCATTATTCTCGATTACACCCGATTAGAAATAGGATTCTTCTCGAAAATACAAATGGCAAAACGCCGCGACATGGGCGTTCTTTTTTTAATGTTGTTCTTCTAGATCTCTTGCAGCTTTCAACCTTATCTTCAACTCCTCGAACCCCCGCCCCGCCACTCAGAGCCTGCAACTACAAGGGTAGGGCAAAGACATAATAAGTGGCATCTAAGACAGCACTGACACCTACAGAGATTAAAGCCGCCGAAGAATTGCTAGAAGAGTACTTACAGTAATGCCGAGATGCATGAGCTCTGTAGCCATCGATTCAAGTGATGGAGACGATAAGGCAATATCTGAATGTAATATTACCACGAGACCCCAGTGTTGATATTCTAGAGGTTCTGGGGCTACAAAATATACAGGGAGATGCAAATGGCTACAACCGTCACGCGGCTGTAGGCATGTTAGATTCTGATGCTAATTCTTAGTCTTCGACATGCTGGAAAGTGATTCGAGAAAGTAACAGCATTGGACACTTAACACGTCGAAGTTCAATTAATTGGCAACGACAGATAGCCATTTCTTTCGCTTATTCAAACGCACCACTTTCAGTCCGAGAACAGTCGGGCGCATTCAAAAATATGCACTAAGTTTATCTGGGAGTAATCAATCAATTGCCCGTCGTAGGGTGAATAGCTAGATTATCATTATTGTGTAGATTATTTACAATATCTCAGTAATCATACGAGGGGTTTAAAAGACAACACAACACTTACAGTAAGATTGGGGTTCCATCTTCTTTCCCGGATAGGAAGGTGATCCTTCGTCATCATCCCCGTCGCCTATCGCTTATCGTCTGGCGTCTAGAACCTTTACTCGTCGAGTGTATGTCTCGGCCTGCTCGGTTCGGAATTTAAGCTTCCAGCAGTGACGACTCCAGTCCGAGATGCCGAATAGGAACACATGACGGTTTGGAAGACGGCTTTCTTGACCATACTATACTCGTTACCGTTTCTATAATCGAATGACCTGTTTCCCTAGCTCTCAAAATTTTGTCAATAGAAACTCCCGCCTCCTCCTAGACATCTCCAGATTGTCTCCTTCCGTCTTCTCCTATATACAAATATTAATTTCTTCACGATGGCTGGTATCCTCATGTACCTGAGCGCAGCCGTAACTTTCATTCTGGTCACTCTATTCCTTCTTGTGAGAGTCATCAAAGGCTCTATGAATAGCAGCACTGTCATAGCTACGCCGAATATCTCTCGAGAGGATGCTGTGTTCACATGTTCTGCATCGACGAGGATCAAGGGGCCTCCAGATGAAGTATTTTCTGCCTTGATTCGATTCAACTCGGCTTCGGCTTGGTCCCACTACAAGTGGGAGAACCTCGACGCTGATGGAGTTCCTATTCTTGGGAGTCTGGGTACATTTAAGGTAAGGATTTGCCCTTTGTCTAAAAATTAAACGTACATGGATTTCCGCTCTCATCAATTATCTACGGTACATGAGCTGACTGAGACCAGCTGACGATTGATGACATGATTTCGAGGAGAGTTCCCATCAAGTTGTCAATGTTAGATCGAGAACGGAGAACTGTTGCAGAGGCAACCACTCGCTACCCAAAATGGCTATTGTTTGTCGAACGCGTCCAGGAAGTTTTCCCAATTGAAGGCCAGCCTGGTTTTTGTGATTACAGGACATATCACACTCTCGAGGGAATTGCTTCTTATTACCTCATGCTAGCGTCTAAGCACGATTTAACTGAAAATCAGCGTCGATGTGCTAGCGATCTCAAGGCTTATATTGAACGGGATGGCCTCTCTATAGCGAGGAAGGAGTGATTGACGGTTGATTCAGGCCCTCATTTACGAAACACCCCTCTTCTGGCTTTAAATTCGACCAGATTTTATCTGAAGTCATGCACGAGACTCGACGGTACTCGGCGCCATCACCATCTCGGATGGTACCGGTTTCCGTTTTGATAAACTCTGTCTACTGCCCGTCTCGTTCGAAAGGCGAAACTGTCACCATGGAATGGTCACCTGATTGACCATGGTCTGTGGCTATTCAGCTGCCTCAACTCTCATCAGCCCGCTACTGATAACAGCTGCCTTGGCCCCAAAATTGACTGTCATTCTAAAACGGAGCATTGCGAGTGTCAATCGATACATTACTTGCACAACTGTGGAGGGCCCAACAGCAATTACACATCATTGGAGATGAAGTACCTCTACGGCATGTAGTGCAGTGCGATAGGGTCAGTGCTTGTATAAACCACGGCAGAGATTTACCGCTGGGAATATTGCTGGCAAGCCCTATATTGCTTAACCAGCATCCCACTCGGCTTCTGTCACCTAAAGTAGCAAGATCATAACAGATCTTTCAAACACGAACATAGTATGGAAATACCTCCATAGCCGACGAGAAACCCCGAACATACATTTAGGAAGATCGCGGCGGCAACAAACGGAATTTTATGCAGCGACGCTCGACTCGGGCAGTACGATCCGTGCGGAGCAGATCGACTGGAAAAAAGCCAATGCGACAAGCATACCACCAGTCGATATCGGGAGCAAAATGGATGGTAAATCAATCCATCAATACCAAAGTACATCTCAACGGCAATACCATTCGCAATCCGACTCTAGCGCTCGCGAGCAGCTTTGGTCTTTGAACCCATCGATGAGATCGGGCTCGGTCCATGCGTACATCAGAGCTGTACTTGCATGTCACATATAATAGTAACTAGGGTGCTCAGCATGAAGGAATTCAATTTGTATCTCACACGAACTAGCAAGATGTGGAGAGAGATATTCCAGGACTAGCTGGAATAGAAGTGGCATGGTTTCTATACAAAAAGTTAGTCCCTTACTATCATATCATGCCCGAAAGCCATGGATATAGACGTTGAGTAATTAAATTTTTTTTGAAAAAGACATTTACTATGGGAATCTCAAATATATATCAAGAACTCCATATCTATCTCGAAATTCCCGATGAGCTAGAATTGATCCATCCAAGAAAAGTTCTAGATTTTTTTGGGGGCATCTGTGAAGGTAGTATCACAATCATGTCTCACTCAATGGTTTATTACGATTCATCGTGACACATGAATCCCAGCTTGGAGTTTATCTTCTGATCGTCACTATTTCATGTGATATACGTGTTCAGTTGGTCAATCAATTGTCAATAATGGTCAATCAATGAATCAGCATGAATCTGACGATCATTCATATGCATGGCCTCATCAAACAAGCATAAGCCAAAAGTCCCAAGATCTAACCCGATGTCGATATAGGCCCAACGTCAAAAAAACATCATTCTGAATGTATTCCCAACATCCTACCATGTTCCAAGCTCAGCTAGAACATAGACCCCCCTCCTTATTTGATTTTAATTCCCCTCGCGATCGTAAGATTACTTAAAAAGCTCTATAGCTAAGCTCTGTAATTAGCTAGACATGCACTGAACAGGAACAAATCCACACTGCAACTCAGTGACCATAAACTCATAATGGCAAATATGATTATTTGCTTCGGAATATAATTTTTTTTCAATCCTGGTACCGATAAATAGATTGTAGAGATGAAAAAGCGGGTGTTTTTTCTTTTTTTCGAGGATTTGAACTTGTTCTTGATCATGGAAAGCTGGTGAGGTTCATTGTTAATGTTATGTATACTCTTTTCGGGGGAAGGGTGGAGGCCAGGCATGTATACTTCAAGTTCAAGTATGACACGACAGTACGATAAATGAAAAAGAAAATGCAATACATCCCAATCTACAGTAAGACGCATACGATATCCTAAGAGATACAGCTTCATTCCAAAATCTAAATCACGCCCGGTGGATGGCTGAGGAGCATACATCGTAGTGATCGAGCAGCATTATTTTTATGAAACCCATATCATGAACAGTAAAATAACACATTCTAGAAGGTTTCACGATTAAAAGGTATATAAAAGTGGAAGGAATTATATTGCAATTGATCAAAGTATGCTATGCCCAGGTGTAAATGAAATTAAAAGGGACCAAGTCATGAACAAAGGCTTCCCCAACGCCCACGCAAAATCAATGCCTATCATCCATATATATATATCTGTGAAGCCTCAAATTCACCACTGTACATTCTAACGCCCTTAGTATCCTCCATATATATAACTCATATCAACTGCCCTATCTTCTAGGTGGGGTATACCCAGCTGGTGACTCTCCTTTATAAACGTAGGCTACATACATGATACTTAGTCGACGGCCAATATAGCTGATTAATAGATGTGTAACTTACGTTGACCCTTTTGCAAGCCTGCTAGACCAGAGCGCTCCATCATATCAGAAAAGGTCGTCTGGTGACTTTCCCTCACATCGGGCCCTCGGGGAGGCTGTAGTCCGTGTGCATTCGCGCGCTGCCTCTCCCGCAAAGAACTCGCTGTATCTCCATCAGCAAAGATGTTGATGTCCTCGTAGCTTGGTTCTCTCTGCAATGGTGGTGTCACTGGCCTCTTGCTCTGTGCCATCGGTCTGGGCACATTCAACGGCAGAGGAGACCCGAATTGAGGGCTTGTCCCACCGCCATTATTGCCGTTGTTCTTGCGGAATAGGGATTTCACTCTTTGCACGGTATGTCGTCGCTCGGGTGTGCTCCCAACAACGGTAGAGGGTGTTTGAGGTGGCTTTCGTAGAAAATCGGTTCGCATGTCGTTGTTGGGTTGGGGTTCGGATATGTTGCCGAAAGAAGAACCACTACGTCTGCGAGCTGCTTTGCGGCGGCGGGAACCCATGATGCAGAATCCTGCCACTGTGAGCAGGATACCTGCGGCCAGGCCTGGGAAGAAGCCTGTCAGGACAGCGGTAGCCGGAAACTTGTCACAATCTTGTGTTACGATTAATGGAGCGTTTGTTGAGGGAGAGGAGGAGGATATCGAGGTCGACTGGTTGGAGCGTGTGGTAGCTGAGGAGGTTGGTGATGTAGAGCTCGAGGATGATGAGGCTCCTGGCACAGCCTTCTGATCCGCATTCATAACACAGTTATTTGAGCTATTGCAACTATACCCAAACGGACAGCATTGGCCCCCACAAGCCGTCAATGGAACCGATAGTGCTGTAGTTTTCAACGTATTATTTGGGTGGAGGGTAACGTTCTGTGCTGAGATGTCGCAGGTGATAGGCTTGATAGTATTACAGCTTTGGCTATTCGGGCAGCAGAGAACTGTAGTATTCCCAGCGAGTGGTATGCAGACTGAAGTTGATGGGCAGCAGAAATCTGCGGGCAAGCCTGCCTGGGAACATTTACTATCGGATGTTACTGGACATGTCGACTGTCGTTCAAAGAGATGGCCGTTTGAGGAGTGTGCGGTCGCGGAAGTAGCAAGAAAGACTGCTGCTAGCAGTGCATGTCCGTTGAATTGAAGCCCTCTCATCGCTCTATTATTACACAGAAAATAAGGGTATTTGGGCTCGTGAATCTTATGCCACAGCTGTGGATGGGAACTTGATGAAAGGTATGTAAGGAACAATGAAATAGAGGAAACGTAGGGACACGTGTAAGTGATGAAGTATATGTATAAATGATTCCGCAAAGGTTCGAGATTGAGATGATGACTCCAGGGACGGTTTAAGTTGGGGAATATTTAACAAAGAAACATTTCGAGGAAACAAAAGTCACAACGAAAGGGTCCAGAAACGGCGACTTATTATTAACCACAACGACGACGTTCTTTGTCCCCTACCTGGATCGCTACTAACCTTCGTCATCGACCACGATCTAGATCGAGCGGTAACATGGTATGTATGGCAACGCATGTCCCTTGGTCGGGAGGTCTCTCTTGTGTCGACCGTGTATCTTCGAATAGCTTCGGTAGTGCTAGAAGAAGTACGGCTTTTAGTGCGCCGGCGGTTCGAAGGGTCTGCTTCATCATAGGATGAAGGAAGGCGCCTTTGGAAATGACCAGAGAAGTGAGGCGGTGCAGTCTCCGTCTCCCTCTGAGTCTTTGAATCGACAGGTGTTTATGAGCGCTTGGAGGCGAAGCGAGAGGGGAGATGAAACATGGTGGATGGGTTGGATGATTGGTTGACTCGAATTGACGCCAAAAATTAACGCTGGTGTTTCTCTTCAACCGCGCTGAAGTAAGCTTGGTCACATGCGCGAGGTCTTATGGCATGCTTGATACCATCAGGTACTTACATCGAAGGTAGAATGGGCCGTTCTATCATTCGAGAAACGGGTAGACCTGGTTGGGAAAAGGCCAGTGATGAACTTGACTGGAAAGTATCTCCATGGATATATATCATGAGCTCAGTTGACCTACCTCCTTTTGACCAATCAGAGTGCGACTTGATCTGGCAACTTTACAAGGGCTTATGTATATCACTCATCAACCCAAATTCCGAAATGGCGAATGGGCTTAAACATCCAATAAATCAGAGTTCGAATCCTATACAGTATCTGTAGTACTCGAACATGTACAGTACGCCGTAGCTCATCCCCACCGCCAACCTGCTGGGCTAGATGAAAAGCAGTACAGTTATTGCATGTAATAGCAGACTATTAACACAGTACTTAGCAAATGATGAGGAAATACTGCTTCGAATCAAGGCCATCTAATCGTCTGCAGCCCCCTCAACAAGCATGCAATATTATCAATTGATTAAGAAGAAAACCCCTACCACTGCTGAACACAAACTCGGTAACCTTCCTTCATGCACGCGCCCTGCTGGCGGGGTCTTACATGTACTGTAAGTTAGAGAGTGATTCACTTACAGTAGAGTTAGTTCAGCTGCAGACCGCCTGTACTGTACCCTACCCTAGCCTACCCACTCTCACGAATACATGTAAGAAACCTCCAAAAATAATATTAAACTCATACGGCACTTGCATACTCCACAGCCCAAAAAGAGTGAGTCACACAAAATCCCTCTCTCCTCCTCTAGAGAAAAAAAAAGAAGAAAGAAAAAGCTAGGACGGAACTCCTGTCCTCGTACTACTCTGTATGTATCACTAAAAAAGTAAATTAAGCATCGACACCGAAAACACACATACACATACTGTACCCTTCCTTCCACACTGTACTCTTTCCAACTGCCCTCTTCCCCCCTCCCCTCCCCTCCCCCCCCAAAAAAACGGACACACATATATATAATTCCCACACAGAAAGAAGAAAGAGATAAATAAATAAATAAACAAATAAACACTATAGTCGGCGATCCACCACTGTAATAATTCCAGTAGAGGACCGATTATATATCATACAGTACCCTAATCCCTAATCCCCTCCCCTCTCCCCTCACCATACAGTAAGTAGTACAGTAAGTAGTACATGTATCGCAATCGTTCCGTGCCCAACCGATGCGACATGCAACAAAGAAAGCCTATCAACGTCCATCCATACGATACGTAACAAGAAACCAACCGTGCCGAGAAGAAAAATACAGAAGCATGGAATTTAAACTTCCTTCGCCTACTGTACAGTACAGTATCTAAAAATCTGTTACATGTATTAGAAAAATTGATTTGTTTGTCAGCTTGAATTGGATATTAGCCTAAAAAGGGCAGGCTTTCTTTAATTCCATCGAACTTCGTACTTTGCCTGAAGATTGAGGCCGTAAAGTTTGAATTTGGCGTGTTGTTGTTGTTGTTGTTGTGTGTGTGGTTGGCGGTTTGAACAACAACTGTGGCGGAGTGTGGCTAAACCTGTAAATTTATTCGCGTGACCGCGAAACATCCGCCATATTACATGTATCAACTTTGCAATGCGAATCACAACTATGAATGACAACAAGATGACGAGGATGATCTCACGCTTCTATCGAAGCTGCTCGCAGGCATACTCGATGATGCTGCGTGTACCACGCACGGCTCTGGCTTTTATCTGGCGGCGTCTCATCCGGCGCATGGTATCTGGAATACCTCGATCTCACGGACAGTATATCGACTTTATTCCCAGGTCTTACGAAGAGGATGAAATATGGGAGAAAGGCATGGAGCCGAGATGCCGCTCCCTACGACTCGTATATCATTCCTTGGACCTTACATGGCATGTCAAGGTTACGTTTCGAGGCACACTGCAATCGACTCGGACGAGCACCTTCGCGGCCAAACAGGTCCGGAGGGAACAACTCATGAACCTCTGCCTCTGTATCGAATTTGACGTAATCCGGCTCTTAGATGATACAGTTGCCGAGCTCATCATCATCATCGAGTGCCAGCAAGATCTGACAACGAACGTTTCACAGTCGCAAATGATGGATTTCAAGAAGAGACTAGATATCGAATCCGAGTACTCTCCCATCATCGATCATCTTTGCGTACGTGTACGAGAAGACCCGAGCCGTGTACGCTATCCAACATTCGATGCTAGCGTCGGTTTTGTTCCTGTTCCCACGAAAGAGGTATCGGAAATCACCAAGGTGGTATGGGCGTACACAAGGCACGTATCATTGGAGATGAAATGACATATGCATACAAGGAAGTGTATCGGCCACTGTACGAGCCGAGAGATAGCGAGACGCTGGAACAAGAGCTGCGCAACTTGGTATTGTTGCGTGGCGTTGATGGTGTTGTGCAGCTCGTTGCAGCTGTTGTATCCAGGAATCCGTATCAAACCATGGGTATCAACAGCAGCAGTGATGATCAGACCGTCTTACGTGGGATTCTCCTTGTCTATCACTCGAACGGGACGCTGCACAGCTTCTTGCAGTCGCCCACGAAGGACCTGCCCTGGCTCCAATGGGCGCTTCAGATCACGAGTGCCCTCAGCCGACTTCATGAACTCGGTCTAACACATATGGATTTGAAACCTACAAACATCGTCCTCGGCACCAGAGCCATGCAAGCCGTTCTCATCGATGTCAGCGGCGTGGGAGGCACCAGTCGAGAGTGGCTTGCGCCGGAGATGAGAATAGCATCAGATCCACTGTCGGAAGATCTGATGTCTCGTGTTCAAAACGACATTTGGGCACTGGGGAAAATTGTTGCGGTAATGGCTAATGCTACAACTGATCAGACAGAACAACGACTTCTGACGCAGCTTTCACAGCTTGCTACTATAGAGCTTCTTCCGCAGATTTCTCTTCAAGATGCGCGCCGCGCGCTACTATGTAAGACAGTACAGTATCACCACAGTATCACCACACACACACATACATGCATGCATGCATACAAAATGCGTAACACGGAATCTTTTTAAGAGGGGGTAATTTCTTTTCTTTCTCTTTCTCTTCATTCATAATTAATTCTCCTACTAATAATCGGAGGAGCAGTAATGCTCAACTCCTCAACTCCCTTCTCCCAACCTAAACTCATAGACTAGCCTAATCCCAACTCCAATGCCTCTCCTCTCCTCTCAGAATCCTCGAGACATTTTCTTCTCCTTTCTTTTAAATCTCTTCTCCGCCCCCACTACCTCCTCCCGCCTTTAGAACGTAATATCGTAGGTAGTAAGGAGCTAGAACCAGCCTTTCTGGCCCATCTAGGGTTTCCCTTCCTTTCCCTTTCCCTTTCCTTTCCTATCCGTAGACTGTGAGTCCAATAATATAAACCACCCACCCATGACCAAACCCAACCGAACCGAACCGAACCGAAACCCGCTCCGATCCCTTTCCTAACCCCAAGGGACAATGGGAACAAGGACATAAAACAAACCCATCCGAAACGCCGCTGTTGTGGGTATGCCAATTATGTCGATCGATGCCCTACTTGCTTGCTCGCTTGTGAAGCGCATTTGCCAAATCATCATCGACTTGATACGATGCTCCTTCGGGCTGCTACCCCATGATGCTCCTCCCAGACCCAAATCCATCCCAATCCATTCCATGATATTCCCTCCCCCCTTTAACCACCCCTAGATCAAACCTCGTGATCTCCTCCTCCATGCCTGTTTTCGTCTCATTCATCATACGTACGTTTCCGAGCCCATTAAGGCTGGCGTATCCAGCGCGGCTCGCACCATTCACCCTCATCGGAAATAAATCCCAATCAACGCGTGAACCAAAACGTCGCCGGGACCTTCTCGTCGTGGGCGCTCGACGTCCCGAGGTGTTTTGAAGTGAAAGAAACGTGATGTGGTACGCTGCACCACTCACTGCACATCAGCAGAATGTAAGGTTTTCAGCGACCTCCAAAAAACCAGTTTGGAGGTCCTAGGCCGGGAAGTTTTCTAGATCAACAAGAAATCCCAGCCCTTCATCTGCATCACGTCTCGCCAGGAAACGTAATGTGCTTCTCCACCACCAGGACTGTAGCGCCCATCGACGTGTCCCCATACCTCCTTCAGGAGGCATGATACGCGGCCGAAACTGCCAAAGTTCGCGAGATCACCGAGAGCTTGGAGACGCTCCTCGAAGAAGGCTCGGAAGGGCGAGTCGACCATGCTGACAGAGCCGCCAATGAGATATACCCAGACGAGACTGCGGTCGAAACCGAGTTGTCCCGAAGGGATGAACTCGAGCACTTGGGTGAGTTTCGATACGAGACCAACACAGCTTGCTTGGCTGGGAGTAAACCCGGGAACGAGACTACACAAGTAAATGCGCGCTGCGATTCGGAATGCGGCAGTCATGTTTTTACTCAGTTGTTTCGGGCTCAATACACCATGGTTGTTGTAGGGGATTTTTGGTCCTGGGTCGTTGATCTCGGTAAGCCCGATTTGATCACCCAGTGCGTGCACGTGCTGGCAAAGCTGAATCTCGTCCATGCCATCTTTCTTGAGCGCTTCCAAGCAGGCAATCTCAGAAATCAAGTACATGACGCGATCTTCGCAGCCCATGAGCTCGCGGAGACCGAGAGATGAGTTTGTCGACGAGAGATGCTTTTCCCGGTATGTGTGCGCAAATGTTGGAGCTCGACCTTGGATCGTTGAGCCGAGGATATCAATCCAAGCCGTGAGCGTCATGTTGAATTGAATGAGATCATGCGATTCAGAGACCATGCGATTCAACTCAAGTTTTTGCACAAGCGAGATCGCAGCTTGGAAATGTTGGTGCCATGGAATGTCGGGTAGCGAGTCATCGTATCGACCAACTGAGGTCTGGAAGAAGATCATTCCGAGGGTGGCCTCCAGAATGGATGAATGGTCCGTGTCTCGATTGAGCGCCTCGCACAGCTCTGAGATTGTCGCATATCGGTGGCGCATGATGTCGTTGTCGATCTGCTCCCCCTGAATGTTCATCGTGGCTTTGCAGTGCTGCGCCGCAATGCTCAGACAACAATGCAGGTAACACTTGTTGCTTTGGAGTGCAGGAAGCACATAATCTGTTCGCGCAGATCCATGTTGATTCGTCTCAAGAATTGGGAAGACCGTGGGCAGGACATCCGAGATGAAATGATCAAGCAGTCTTTGGTCACCCTCGTCTAGCTCAATGGCGACTTGGCGGATGCTCGAAGGAGGCCCATGCGAGAAATCAAAAAGGTTTGTGTTTAGAGTCTCCTCAGCCAAAGATTCTCTTCTGTCGCTGTAGGACCCTTCCCAATCATTCTCTGCCGGGTATGATGGGAGCATTGCCTCGGGAGGTGGTGGCGGGTGAAATGTGCTGAAGGTAGATATTGTCGATTCGCGGCGAGTAGGGATGTCGTTGACAAACATTTGCCGCTCGGTCTTTACATCGATCTCATACGGCGAATACTCGGGGTACATTGATGCGTATTGCGAGTGTGAGGAGTGCATTTGCGCATTATATGCTGTATAGTCTGCGATGTGTGGCGGGGCGTTGAAATCGAACAGTGATAACTGCGAGTCGATTGACGCTGACCGGGTCCGATCAAGAGGGTCAGAGAACGTTGCCGATGTGGGAAGCGAGTGGGATAGGCCGGGAGGAGTTTCCGAGCCGGAGCCGGGCCGCATGACTTGGTTCGTTGTCGAGGAGGTGGTCTTCTCTGTAAGCTTCTTCCGCTTAATGATGTTCTTGATATTGTCTTTCTGCTGTCGGCGATGGTCATTGTTGCTCCACCACATGGGCCTCTTGTATTCGCAGCGCAGACCGAGATGTTTGCAAGCAGTGCAGGCCGGTGAACCTTCATCGCACTTTTTTCTTCGTAGTCTGCAGGTGTAGCAGCCTTCGAGTCCAAGTTAGCAAGTAGCCCCCCCCGCCCAGAGAGATAGATGACAGCAAGGAGACAAGACCGGAAGTAAGAAGTAGATATCCCACAAACCTGTTCGTGACCGTCTATGCATTTGCATTTTTCCTTTTGGAGTTGTGTTTGCCTTTGGAGCCGGCTTTGGCTTTGGTTGAGCGACCGCCATTGTGACGTTCGATCTGCTCGTCAATTGTGGGTTGGGGGGTTGTATTGACATTTGTACCTCGCATGCAAATGGTGGGGAGGGGGGGGAGGAGGAGGGGGGTGCGGCAGGCGTTGAGTCGAGCTTGAGCTTGAGCCAAGAGGAGTCGGGTCCAAGTGCTATATTGCAATGATGAGAGACCAGGATATGCGGAGTTGATAATTGGCGAGACCGGGGGTAGGATCAATTAAATTATTAATGAGTGACGGGTCAAAGCAAGTCCAGCTTAACTTTGATAGAGGTTGAGGCGTTGAGAGAGGAAGAGAGAGAGAGAGAGAGAGGATGCGGAGATGAAGAGAAAGGACGACGAGGACAGAGAGCTACACACTGATGGACCTTCAACTCTCGTAACGTCTGCAAAGAAAAGATGAAGCTGTGTGTCCGGGTTCATTCATATATGAACAGGAAAGCAAAATGCAGGTCAAGCCTCAATAATCCAGAAGATCTATTTCTGGATATCGAATGAAAGAATTGACTGCTGCTATTTCGGCTTCAGCCCAGCAGGTCCGCCTAATGGCTACCTACTCTAGTCCATATGCACACGTGTGGCTAGTCTGGTTGGGTGCTCTCAATCTCATCTCCATATGGACGCGGTGGGCTAAGAGAGCGAAGTTAGCAACTTTGCTTGTGGTAGTAGTGTAGTAGTGTAGTAGTGTCGAGGTTGGAATGGTACCACACTCTTACCCTACCACAAGACAAGACTGGAAGTATTGTGTGCAGGGTTGTGGTTGCAGTACAGTAGGAGTGGTGTGGTGGTTAGCCAGTGAGAATGGGAGGAAGACCTATCTATTTTCTTCCCTTCTCGCGAGGCGCCTCATGCATTCAAGGCCCAACCGCTCCCCCCTCCCGCCCCCCGACTGCATACATTATATCCTTATTCCATGCCTCCTATTGGGCCTTGATGTTCTCCTTGGCCCGTACGACAAGGACGGGAGAGATCCCTAATCCGTCGATGGCATGGCTCATAGGCTCATAGGCTCATTGAGGTACACAGATAGATATCATAGACACAGCAGATGATTCGGCGTCCCACGAACCAGATCGGCTGCCGAATGCTGCATTTCTTCCCCTTCCTCCATGGTCTACGGTCCACCCCACCCATGCTCTTGCTCTTGCTGCTGCAGGGGCCGTATGCATGCATGTCGATAGCTACCCTTGCGCGCACTGGCTGTCAATCCAATTCGTCATTTACTAAAAAGAATACCAGTAATACCGGGATATCCGCTGCAGAAGCTTCTTTTCGTCCAGCAGGTAAGCGAAGAATCCGTCCAAAGTAAAAATAAAAAAATAATAATAAAAAAAAGAAAACCTGGCGACATGTCGATCTGCCTTTCCATCATCAGGATCAGCCGAACTCTGTGAGGCCCCATGAAGTAATTTTGAGTTCAAAATGTCAAGCTTGACATTGCTCATCCAAGAAAAGAACATACATACATACTTAGTACTATATTATTACTATTGTACGAAGTACAGACATGGTGGAGATACAGTAAGTGGGGGTTGAGAGAAGAAAGTGGAGGAAGAATACCTCACTCGAGTCTTTCAAGCATACCTGCTGACCATCTATCTTTCCACATACAAGACACAGACAAAGCCAAAGCCAGCGGTGAGAGAGTACAATAGTAGCAACAGCAGGCCTTTAACTCGTCAGGTGTTTTTCCAATTTTTTTTTCTTCTTCTTCTTCTTCTTCTTCTTCTTCTTTCAGTCTGTTGATTGATATATTTCCCCCGAAAAGTTTCCGTTCCATTAATGGATCAAATCTCTTGAAAATTTCCTCCAATGGTGTAGCGTCAAAGGGCGGTCAGATCAGATCAGGTCAGGTCAGGTCAGGTCAGGTCAGGTCAGATTTGGAGGAATAATGAATGGGCCAACCACATATGGACATCGATATCGATATCGATCCAGTAGTAAGTAGTCAAGGCTCTCTCTCTCTCTCTCGTCTACACTACTCGTAAACGAACGAGGCTTTCTCTTCTTCCTCTTTCCCCCGTTTATTATTTATCCATGGACTGGGGGGGGGGRGGGGAGGAGGAGGTGGGGGATACAGTACACAGAACAGGGTATATAGTAGGGTAGGGTAGGGGTAAGGTAGTAGGCATGGCATGGCAGAGAGTAAGGCAGAGGACAAGAGGGGAGGGAAGGAAAGGAAGTGTGACCAGCCCCCCAGAGAAGAGAGTAGTGTTGCCATCGCGTGATGAGAGGTCGGTTGGATGAGAAGGACTGAAAGGACTGACGTTGGAAGAAGAAGTTGTGATTGAAACCAGGGCAGCCCGCATTAGCCTCCTTTCTCAGCGGTCCCTCCCGTCCAACGGATTTTCAACTTTAGCCCTGCCTGCCATTTTAAGTAGGAGATGGGAGAGGGGACCGGGGGTACATCACATACATACTGTACATCTGTGCACCGCACCGCACCTCCCCCAAATAATCCCTGAACACGCATAATCAATTTGATAAGGAGTTCGATTAATTATTATTCGATTCGATTCGATCCGAACACCTTCCCCCCTTCCCCCCCCCACATAAAAAAAAAACTTACCTATTTAAAGAAGCATAATAGATCCGAATCCGGGTAGTTTTGCCCCCTTCCCCTTCCCCTTCCCCTTCCCCTTCCCCTTCCCGGAAATATTGGTTGCTAATTTTGATCCCCTTCCCTTCGCTCAGCGCTCAACGCTCAACGCTCAACGCCCAAGGAGAAAAAAGTGTGATAATAAGCGCCCGATACGGTTTCTATTTTGGTGCCTAATTAACCTGATATATCTTTTTTGCTCCATGTATGGTAACTAATTAGGTGCTCACTTCGGGGAGGGGTAGAGGGGGGCTGCGTCTGTTTGCATGTTGTGTTCAAAGTTGATGTGGCTGTTGTTACTGCTGCTGCTGCTGTTGATACTTTGGATGAAAGTGGGGGGGGGGTTGAAAGAAAGGGCTCCCTTCTCTTGACCTTACATATCCACTGATACCAAAGGAGGAAACCAATGACGACAGAGAAGAGCTTTAAGTTTCTTTGGCTTTGGCTTTGGCTTTGCCTTTGCCTTTGATCGAGTCATATTATTTTCTCTTTAATATATTATCATGTACGTATGTGCGGATCCCCTCATAAAATAATGGAGACGCTACTACTGTACTTACTAC
The DNA here is from genome assembly GCA_003988805.1 of Ploettnerulaceae sp. D365. NCBI lineage: Eukaryota > Fungi > Ascomycota > Leotiomycetes > Helotiales > Ploettnerulaceae > Ploettnerulaceae sp. D365. The sequence goes on along the minus strand of QYAL01000035.1, from coordinate 84,853 downwards.
TGTACTACTTCGTCCTTAGCAGTTGTGATAACGGTGACATCGAGTGTCGGTCAGGGGGTAGGGGGGACGGGGGGAGACGGGGGGAAAGAGGAAGAGAGGGAAGAGAGGGCCAGTGGCTTTTCTCGTCTGTTTCTTCCGATTGGGGCATGGTTGGTTCGCATGGAAGAAAAAGATATTGTATTTACTAGTAACTGTACCACATTATTCATAGCCTAGCTACGAGGTAGATCTCCATCCACAAAGCAAATTTAAGCATGATGAGGATGGTGAGGATGCGGCTGCGGATGCGGTTGCGGTTGCGGTTGCGGTTGCGGTTAAGATTGAAAAGAAAAAAAAAAGTCTGGCCCAACCTCATTTCATCCTTTTCGTTACTTGCTTCCAATAGCATTGCAGAAACACCACATCTCGAATGCGATTGATCAGTTCAGCACTAAATCACTCGAGTCGAGTCGAGTCGAATTCAAGTTCGAGAACTTCCATCTGGCCTATTGGAGCTGCGACCTCCCGTCTCTGCGCACACTTGCACACATGCACACATGTGAACGTTCCAGCCAGCTCCGAAGTTCCTCGTGGCGATTTTGGAGTTACAGTACTGCTGTACTTGTACTGTAAGCAGTTGCGAAGAATGGATGTCTGAGAAACATCGTGACACCCACCACCATCACCACCACCAGCATTCTTCCTTACCATACCATACCATGCCATACGTATACCATGGTCCATCCATTCAAAACCCTCCCTCACCCTCACACCTTCTCCTTGGATCGATATCTGATCTATCTCTTCCCTCTTGAGTCTCACAAAGGAGGGGAAACACCGCATCAGATTTCAATCATGTGAGTCTGGTGTTGCTCGTCCATTGGGTCGGGAGAGCTGAGGGCAGTCTTTTCTTTTTCCCTTTGAGACCTCGAGACACCGATATTACATACCTCTCGGTCAAATCAAACACTCAAAAAGTATGTTACGAGTACTGTAGTATAGACAGGCTCCGGTGGTGTCGCATGAAATGAATGGAGTTGCTTGAGGTTTCCAGAGCCAATACAATGTACCTTTCAACACTGGGCGGCCAGCGACGGCCCAATTCCTGTCACGCGGTACGGTACGGTACGTAACGGTAGGTACATACACCTAGGCGGAGATACAGTACATGATACTAGGTACTGTACAGTAATAGTGCTGGACCTTGGTACGGTAAATTCCTACCAATTGATACAAAGTGTGACCAGGAAGAAGACATGGCAGAGCTGAAGTGAACCGAGCTATCGTCATAATTGAGGTTACTTATTGTCGTTGAGACATCTTGCGGCCCAAGGCCGAGATCGAGACCTCGATCTCGATAGAGTACAGTACAGTAATGAGGTGGACTTGAGATGGCAAGTTCGCATCGTATCGCATCGTATGGTACTGTACCTTAAGAGTGATACATAGTGGTGATAGTGATAGTGATGGAGCATGCAGCTAGTCGATGCAACATATTCGAAGCCAAGAAGAGGAGTACAGCTACAGCACCAGTAGCCCCCCCCCCCCCGGGCGGGAACGCGCATGCGGCAAAGGAAAACTTTCAGTGAACAATACATAATACATACATACGGTATTGTTAATGGGTGAGTAAAAAAGACGTGCATACAGTAATTGTACATATTCTTCCTGCGTGCACAATCACCTTGACCGGCATCATATATTATGGGGGTCAGGATCATATCGCATCTCTGGACTGGACAGGACAGTTACTAGTACAGTACGAAGCTAGTGGTGCAGTAGTGGTGCGGGTGCGCGCGGGGGGCGGCCGTGGGGATGTATTGTACTGTACGGAAGTACTGTACGCACGAAAATCACTCTCTCAGATGAGATGAACTCTTGATTGTTCTGTGAATATAGTACTGCATGATAAAGATATTATTATTGTTCGCCTCATTTTCGATGGCTACAGTACTTCATAGATGTCTACTGTATCTCTCCCGCTAAATCCCTTCCTCGCAGCGGACTTTTCTTCCTTCCTCCCCGTCCAACCCGTCCATGTACTGACTGTAATGTACTAGTTTAGGGGAGCGGAAGCAGCCGATCCCTTCCTTCCTCCCTCCCTTCCTCCCTTCCCTTCACTTCCCATTCCTCCTCTTTTTCCATCTTCACATTCGCTACCCTCTTTAGTCCCCTAATCTTGAAGCGGCCCGCTCCCTTTGATAACCAGTCACAAACTAACTATTGTAGCAGCAGCTAAAACAAAACTAAAGAAAAGAGGGGAATCTAGAGTCAAATAATGGCCATCTTCAAAGTATCATTGGTCTCATGGCTATTTACATCATTACACCTTCGTACACCTTCAGCTCATGGGCGATGATTGCGATCTCCTGGGATTGGCGAATCGTTGCGAGAGAGAGAGAGAGATAGAGAGACCAGGTTACAGTAACGAACGTTCTGACAAGACGAAAAAAAAAGGGTGGGCGCGTAAATTCTAATTCCGTACCCAATCAGAGTATATCCTCGCCCATCCTCACCCATCCTTGGAAAAGCCATGAGTCTCCTGCCGCCCTCATTGGGGCATCCTGCAGTCCTGTGCTTCGCCTGCAGCCGGTCCTCTCTGACTGGCCCTTTGGATCCTTCTGAGGTCCTTTCTAATGCACCAACCCAACGTACAGCCCTCAGTCGAACGACCGCGACTCTGGCCAACGGTCAAGAATAGTCACACACAGTCTTTCATGCAGAACACTGAGCACAGGTCACAATGGAGACATACACACATCCTGTACCAGTATCATGCTGGCCATTGGCGCTTTGACGGCGATGCCCACGATGCAGAGGGCGGTTGAGATAGATACATATACTCGAGCAAGCGCCGGCAGCTCCAACGCCTCTCTTTCTTGATGTTTCCTGACTTTTTGCGCCGTACCACTTTTGATCATCTGCGATTTTCCTAAATCATCGTCATCCTGTAATCATCTCCAGCATTTTCTAGAAAGTTGACCGGCAACGGCAAAAGCTAGTCTTCTAGCAATAACCCTCACTCAGAATTCCCTTATCATAAACCAGACATAATGGTATGAGCTCTAGCTCTAAAGGGACTCGCTGCCGCTGTCCATACTGACTATCGACTAGCGTTCATCACCATCACCGGTGACGCCTATCGACCCGAGAGTGGAGATGTTCCAAAAGGGACGTCCAAGAGACGCATTTTTCAACATGAAGGCGCTGGCGCCACGACCAATGTCAGAGGCGACCGAGTTCGATACTGATTTTGAGGATGACATGAGCGAAATAGAAGACAACTCTCCCCGGCATAGCGTGAACTCGGTAAGTCAACAAATATCGATTGTCTCGGCGCCCATCTGCTAATATTATTACTAGAGTAGTAGAAGAAGTGAGAGGACCCTATCCTCATTTGAAGAGATTCGCACGCCGAGTCCAGACTCCCAAGAATTCAATGGATTCCACTTCGATTTGGCGGCGAAGCAAGCGGTTGAGGGGCCTCGAGGGCCACATCTATTCCGAGCTTCGGTCGACTCCTCAATTGAAGAGCATGAAGACCAATATACATTGGCCATGTCTCCTATGACACCTCGGCCATCGAGTTATCAAAGAGCACAAATGCTTGCGCCAAGAGTACCAGAAATACCAGCTCGCCATCACCGCCACCTTAGTTCACTAACAGATGCCGTTGAGAACTTAAATCTGAACGAGGTTGCCATGTGGACACCCCGGCAGGTCGCAAGGTGGATGAATGATGCAGGCTTCGAGCCATCGATCGTGGAGAAGTTCGAGGAGAATGACATTTCCGGGGCGATACTGATCACCCTGAAGTTTGAGGACCTCAGAGAGCTCGACATCCCGTCCTTTGGACAACGAACAAAGGTCTGGAACGAGATACATGTGCTCCGAGGCAGTGCGCCGGGCACACCGAAACCTCCTACTCCAATCGACGAAGCGATGTCACCATGCGTGGAGTTCCAACCAAATGTCTTCCAAAGACCATCAAGACACACATCAAGAAGGGAGAGGAATGGAGAGTGTGGATCCGATGAGGAGCCAAAGCGCCGCAAGAGTTCTCGCAGACGACACCGAGCTCGAGGGCCTGTGGATATCATCTCACCACTCGAATCCGTCTCTATCGTCGGTATCGAGCAGCTTATACCGAAACCGCATAAGTGCGCCAAAGGAGAGAACTGTTCGAAATGGAGGAAACAACAGCGGCTGATTGACAACTTTAAGAAAGATCACCCGGTAAGCCCAGAAGGTGGCTCTATCTGGATCGCTGGCGATCCAGGAAATCCACTCACGGCTGGCGCTGTTGCAGAAGTCATTCGTCCAGTCTCCGATGCAGTCCCATCTGTCGTTGCTTCATCAGATGTTCTTGGCCCTTCCGTCCCAGCCTTCCGCCACTTGGAAGAAGCGAGCCTTCGCAACGTCCAACTGCGCGACCCCCAAGAGAACGTGAAGCAATTCCTCCAGTTCCAGCATGTGGATCGCAACCATGCGCCATGGTCCTCGGAGGAACCTCCATCTCCTCCTTACGAGATGTTTCCAACGCTCCAAGCTCCAGTTGGTCCTACCAACCACAAACTCCACAATCTTCCCAGACTTGCAATCCCTCCTCCTCGTCAGGTACCGCCACCACGGTCTGCAAGCGCCAATGCCTTCTCCCCATACCGTATGGAGCGTGTCGAAGCCATGTCGCCAGAACTGCGCAACGCAACTCAGTCTCCAGCTACTGCAGTCTACCGTTTCGGTACTCCCTTCTCTGAGATGGACGTCCCAGTGACGGCTGTCCCTCTCGGCCCAGTGGCACGAGATGCTTCACAATCCGTCCCTCCCAACATGTCCTACCGCCATGCTCCCCCTCCCGCTCCACTTACTCGCACTCAATCTCGCACTTCCGCTCGTCGACCATCATTCCCCGCCATGCCGCGCGTAGACGAGAACATTTCCACCGCGCCTCCAACTCAAACCAGGTTTCATCCTCACCAGATTCAGCCTCCTCAGAACCAAGGTTACCAGCACTCAAACTCCTATCCATGGTCCCCCGTCACCCAGCCGGCGCAACGTACGGTCGATGACATCTCAGCTCAAGGGTGGATGAAGAAGCGCAAAACCAAGATGCTCCGCCACGAATGGCACGAGCACCACTTCACGCTCAAGGGCACCCGTCTCACCATGCACAAGGATTCCCGCGCGCTCGAGACCCTAGAGTACATAGACGTCGACGACTACGCCATCGCCTGCTCCTCTCTCGCCTCGGGCTCCAAGCTCAACGCGGCCTTCAAAGCGATGAACATCTCGCGCGGCAGCAAGGACAAGAAGGATGAGTCTGCCTTTGCCTTCCAGCTCATCCCAGCCGCCATTGATAAAGGCGTGCGCTTGCGAAAGAGGGAGAGCGCCATGGTCGCTGCCAATGGTTCGGGCGAGGGCAAGGACGCGGGCGCCAAGACCAAGACGCATTACTTTGCGGTTCGGAGTCGTGATGAGAGGATCGATTGGATGAGAGAGTTGATGCTTGCTAAGGCACTGAAGCAGAAGAGCGAGGGCTATGAAGTTAACCTTAACGGTAATATGATCTGAACAGTCGCTTGGAGATAATCCAGGGGAGAGAAGAGAAGGAAAAAGAAGAGAGAGAGAAAGAAAGGAATAGGGCAGATAAGCATTCATTTTTTTCCCCAGTAGGATTTCATTTCATGATACCACACTTGTTTTTTTTTTCCTTCATCTTTTTCAAGCAAATAAGCAAGCAAGCAATCAAAGCAATCCTTTTCCGCATCAAATTTGTCTTTCTTTCCCTTCCCCTTCCCCTTCTTCCATGATGAAAACTTCTTAGCCGGCGGCATTTAATTTGGGCGTTTGTTTCTTTCTTTATGGTATATCTCTACCTTGAAACTTTTTCATCTTCTTTTTCATCTTCATCATCGATATCTTGAAGAAGAAAAAGGAAGGAGAAGAATTAAAGAGAGGAGAAGAAGAAGGGATATGGATATGGATTGGAGATATAGAAAGAATAAACACTCCTTTACAGTGATGGAATCGTAGTAGTTAGTAGTTAGGTTTAAATTCGAAAGAATGAATTGAATGACAATGAGAATGGAAATGGAAATGAAAAAATGAACAGAGAAATTTATGGTGTTGATGTTGATGATGATGTTCTGACTCGGGAAGGAATATAAGTAATAATAAGAGGGGGTTGAATGTTTGTGATGTGAAATATGGGGAATATGTGAAATCTGAGAGGGAAAAGAGCCTTGCTCTGTGCCTCCTCACCGACTGGATACTGACCTGATTCTGATATATATATATATGTGTGTATATATATTCCACAGCCCCTCTTCCAAGCCTTCTTTTATTCATCCTCGTACAATAATATGGTACACTGTTTAAACTAGTTCATGACATAGGCGTCTTTCTCTCCCCTGTTTATTTTGCCCTGGAACAAAAGAACGCCAGATCTGCTCCTAATATATATGCATGCTTTTACAATGATGCAAAATTCCTCCTCCCTCTCTCCCTCTCTCTCTCTGTTTCCAGCCTCACGATGTCTGGAACTTTGGCAGCGCGGCTGGGCCTGCCCTTTCCGTCACCTTGGACCAGTCAATGGTATGCCACCAACTCTCCGCAAAGGCCTTCTTGCCTCCCACACCACCCGCTCCCACGCCGTAGTCCGCCAGGTACACGTGTTCCCACATATTGATGCACAAGACGGGCGTGATGTCGATGCCGCCAGGCGCCATCTTCCGCTGACTGAGTTCCCCGTGGGCACCGACGGTGTTGACGGGATCGCCTCTGGAGACCCTCCGGATGGCGTCCGACACGCTCTTGTCCTCGGTATTCATATCCACGGGCTGTCGTCGGTAGTGGGCGCCGGGGTACGGCGAGCCGGCCAGATAGGTGCAGAGCAGGGAGTACTTGCCGGCGCGGGTACGCATGAGCCAGACGAAGCCAGGTCCGAACATTGAGCTGGCTGTGGCGACGAACTCTCTGCGGAGCGTCTCGATGGAGCCGAAGGATCGCTCGAGCTCGACCTTGAGGGTCTCGGGGATGACGGTCGGCTCTGGGGAGAGGGTCTGGAAGAAGAAGTGATTGTTGTGTGCCATCGAGGCATAGTTGAAGATGGGAGCTGAGTGTGGATCGCGGGCGAATTTGATGGCGATGTTTTTCACTTCCGTAGATTCATATTCCCCTCCTGTGAAAGAGAACTGTCAACAAGGGATTCTCTCCAAATTTGCGCCATGCAGGAAGCTTCAGAAGTAGGATCCCAATTCTCTAATTTTCCAATTACTTGACGGAGGGTCATTGGGAGCGGTAGTTAATTGACTTTTGACGTACCAGCGACGAGGTTATTGAGCTTGTCCACCATGAGACTTTGATATTGGGTCCACGCGATATCGAAACCGGCGGGTGAAAGCAGGCCAGGAACTCCATCGTTGAAGGCCGATTTCAGCATGGGAACGGAGTGCAGAGAGCGGCGGAAAGCCCTTAGGCCATGCCTCGTCGTTCGAGGTAATAGTGGGCGTAACATGGTGGACGGAATGGTGGTGTTGCCAGGTCCTCGTCCAAAATATACATAATATTTCTCGGAAGTTCTGTCAGGTCACGATGATTGGGAAATTTATTTTGGCCTCAAGATTGAGGCACTCATGCATATGCTATGGTAGGGAATGGGGGGAGCGCAGGCGCAGGTCCCCAGCCATCAAAGGTTGTAAGAGGAGGCGAGCTCCGACTTTTATCGATAAGATGGGGATGGGGGAACCTCCACTCTTCCACTCTTGTCGCACAGCTCCGTTCGTTAGCCACTGTTTGCTATTATTGTACTTAGGAAATATGAAAACTCGTCATTGCAGCTGGTTTATCTTGTTCTCTTTCAAAAGAGGACATATTTTCGGACTGGTGTAGCTTCTAAAAGTTACAATTGTTTGCCCCCCCAGCAGCATGGCAACAGATGCATACAACCAACATGTGGAAGTCTTTAGGAAGGAAGAGTATCCCATGCTCAAGAGTAGATATGCCCAAACTCTTGATTACTCGAGGCTCAATGCTGACGGGCTGGACGATTAGGTGCTGTCTATCTTGATCATGCCGGCACTACTTTGCCCTCGAAGTCACTTGTGGAGAGGTTCACGTCTGACATGATGTCAAACCTCCATGGCAACCCTCATTCAGCCTCCCCCTCCTCTCAATTGTCGACAGCACGAATAGAAGACACTCGTTTGAAAGTACTGCAGTTTTTCCACGCAGATCCAGACGAGTTTGACCTTGTCTTCGTGGCCAATGCTACTGCGGGAATAAAATTGGTTATGGAAGCTTTCCGAGATTCGAGTGGTGGTTTCAATTATGGTTACCATATTGATGCACATACGAGTCTCGTAGGTGTTCGAGAGAATGCTAGAGCTAGCCGGTGCTTGGATGATGATGATGTGGAGCATTGGCTCGGGAAGGGCTCAGAGCTCCTTGGGGATGAAGATGCACCGTCGAATGTGAGCTTGTTCGCATATCCAGCTCAGTCGAATATGGATGGACGACGACTACCGCTGTCATGGGTACAAAGAGCTCGAAATAGCTCGGCAGAACAGACGATATACACTTTGCTAGATGCATCTGCACTCGTATCCACAGGGCAGCTAGATCTAAGCGTTGTCGGTGCAGCCCCTGACTTCACAGTCTTGAGTTTCTACAAAACATTTGGTTTCCCGGACCTTGGCGCTCTGATAATACGAAAGGACTCTGGGGCCATCCTGAGGAATCGTAAATATTTCGGTGGTGGAACTGTCGATGTTGTATTATGTCGCAAGGAGCAGTGGCATGCTCCAAAAAGTGAATCTTTTCATGACAGCTTGGAAGATGGTTCACTGGCGACTCATAGCATACTTGCCCTAGATGCTGCGATTGATGTTCACAAAGATTTGTATGGCTCCATGGAAAGAATTTCTCGACACACAGCGTTCCTTGCACAGAAGTTATATGCTGGGTTAGCATCTCTGCGGCATATCAACTCAAATCCCGTTTGCGAAATCTACTCCCATGGGTTCGCTTCGAAAATAGCTGCCAGAATGCAAGGGCCGCTTGTTGCGTTCAACATACGAAATAGCCAGGGAGCCTGGATCAGTAATACAGAGTTCGAAAAACTTGCTGCGGTCCGCAATATTCACGTCAGAAGTGGCGGACTTTGCAATCCAGGAGGTATCGCTGCACGCTTGGATCTCGAGCCTTGGGAGATGCGAAAGAACTTCTCGGCTGGCTTCAGATGTGGCTCTGAAACAGACATATATTCTGGCAAGATTACTGGTGTAATCAGGGCGAGTCTTGGGGCAATGAGCACAGTAAGCGATGTTGAAACATTCATCTCATTCATTGAGGAATTTTATGTGGAGAAATCTATTCCTCCAACCATCACAGAAGCCTCTACTTGTGATATTTCTAATCAGCTTTTTGTAGAAAGCTTGAAAATCTACCCAATCAAAAGTTGTGGCGGATTTTCCATTCCAGTAGGAACTGACTGGGAAGTGAGACTGGAGGGACTTGCTTGGGATAGAGAGTGGTGTCTAGTCCACCAAGGTACTGGGCAAGCCTTGAGCCAAAAACGACATCCAGGTATGGCCTTGATCCGACCTTTGATTGATTTTAACGAAGGGATTATGCGTGTGCGATACCATGGTTCTGCGGAAGAGATACCGATACCTTTATCATCGAACACTGCGCTCTTCGCACCTGTTGGTGATACGCAGCCTTCACGCGTGTGCGGAGATGCAATTGTTGCGCGCACATATGCAAATCCGGAGGTCAACGAATTCTTTTCTAGGATACTTGGTGTTCCTTGCGCACTTGCTCGATTCCCGGCCGGCGGTACAGGATTCAGCACACGACATGCTAAGGCCCACATGCAAAAGCATCAGAAACCGAAGGCAGGTCATGCCAGAGTAGACCATGCTGCTGGGCTTTCGGCTCCTCCAACTCCTCCCGATTCGGACACCGAGGCCCAGAAAAGGCCAATTCTACTTTCCAATGAAAGTCCCATCCTAGCCATCAACAGAGCTAGTCTCGACGCCTTGAATGAAGAAATCGCAAGAACGGGTGGGAAGCCGACTTCTCCCTCAGTTTTTCGGGCGAATATCGTTCTGGCATCTGCGAATTCTGATAGGCGAGAACCATATAGCGAGGATCATTGGACTTCTCTTCAGATTGGACATCAGAAGTTCCAGATGCTGGGCTCATGTCGGCGTTGCCACATGATCTGCGTTGACCAGAATACAGCAGAAAAGAATGAGGAGCCATTTGTCACTCTCGCAAAGACCCGCAGATTCGATTCGAAGATCTTCTTCGGGTCTCATATGTGCCACATACCGTCCAATATTATCACGAAAGAGAGCCAGTATCCTACGATACGGGTCGGAGATCTTGTAAACATAGGAGTTGATCATTGTCGAGGATGAATGTGGATGATTTAGACCCATTTGACTTACATCTTGCCCATTTTTCCGGTTTATCTTTCGCACATTTAACTTTAAACACGGCAATTATTGATAGTTCACATCGGTGGTTTGCCGAGGTCTATTGGTTTTTGTTCTGCTCATGCCCTAGATCTCTAGGTCTCCATCAAGGTGCTCTGTTGAAAATTGGATCTTGTCGGTGGTGTGTACGGCACTATCCTGGTTTCTACATTAGTCTTCCAAATATGCATCCAATTAGATAGATCCTCTAACATTTTGTACAAATTTTGAATTCTAATTGGGTAGCAAATCCGCTCCGACGGCTACAACCTAGCAGACGCAAGACGGAGATGGGGCAGACACTGCCGAGTCTAAACGTCATTACATACTTAAATCGCTCGACAAAATATCACGACTACCCTCCCCATCTTTGTTTGCGACCATTTCCATATAAAATCTAAGCCGACATATAGCTTTTAATATTCATTTAATATTATTTCCGCCACAATATTGAAAATGCCTACCGGCGTTGGCATGAGCAGTTGCTGCCTCTCGGGAAAAGTCCATGAAGGCACGCCTACTGGGAAGGTCGAGACCATTGATAACTTGCAAACCTATGTTGCCGCTCCTAAGGACGGCTCAAAGACGAAAACAATTGTGTTTATTACAGATAGTGAGTTTTATTTCAGCGAGCTCATATTCAAAGCACCCTAACATCTCTAAAGTTTTCGGATGGGAGTTCAAGAACGTCCGGCTTTTGGCAGATAACTATGCCAAAGCAGGGTTTTTTTGCTATATCCCAGATGTACACCAGGGAGATTCGATCCCACTCGAGTTTCTAAACTCTGTCGAACCTCCACTGAAAGTCCGCGAGCAACTTACTATGCTCGATAAGACCAAGGCGACCGGTATTGTTGGTACCACCTTGCCTCCGTACGTCATTCCGGCCAGCTTATCTACTCCAATTTCTTCCTCATTAATTATCCTTCATTTTCCCCCCTAAAATTGACTCTTGAACAGCCGGCTTTCCACATGTGCTTACCTTCTGATCGTCTAGTTGGTTGGTCAAACACCGAGAAGCCGTCTCTAGACCGCTGATCGAGGACTTCATAAACGCCATTCGCCAAATCCCGGGTACTGGGAAAGTCGGTGCTATTGGGTTTTGTTGGGGTGGCCGTTATGCCATTCTTGCTGCTAATGGCGTGGCTGATGCTGCCTACGCATGTCACCCGTCTCTCCTCGCCGTTCCTGGAGATCTCGAGCAAATTTCGCAGCCTCTCAGCTTAGCTGTCGGCGACAAAGATTCTCTTTTAGATAATGGCACTGTTGGCCAGATTCAAGATCTGTTGGCCAAGAAGACCGAGCATTCCCATGAGCTTAGAATCTATGAGGACCAGGTCCATGGATTCGCGCTGAGGAGCGATTGGAGTTCTGAGAAGGACAAGAAGGCGATGGATGATGCAGAGAAGCAGGGTGTTGAGTGGTTCAAAAAATATCTAGCATAGATATTATTGACATGGAATGGTAACTCAGTAATTGTACCACTTGCATTCGTTTGACTTAGATCAACAGCGGTAAGTGATCACTCTAGCAGAGGCCAAAATATAATGCCCTTGAATCGTCGGACTTGGTCTTTTCGTGATAACCCTTGTGTCTCCCTTATTTCCTAGCACCAAGTAATTAATGACGAGGAATGCTTATATGTGCTCTGGCTCATTTAGGTGATATAGAATCTTTCTATCCTTAAAATTCGATTTTGTGAAACCTTGCTAATCAGGATTGCGTGCAAGGGAAGCAGGGCAAGGTAGATTTAAGATAAATTTGTTTTGATCATTTACGAAAAATACCGCCATTCCATGGTGCTGTAAACTTTATTATGAAGGCCTGCATTGTTGGACCCATGTTGGTTTGGTTCTGCTGTCTGCATTGAATTAAGCCTTGTGGGAAGCCTTGTACGGCTGAAGACGAACTCCTCGGTTATGAAAAAAGATCGCGTCCGAAGGCGTGAATGTAGAAACTTTAGCCGAGGCAGGCAAACTACATCCTTCCGGTTCCACCTTCTTCCCTTCTCAACCTTCTTCCACTACTCCACCTCATCATTATTTGCATTTCAATACAATATGTCTCTCACTCACGCGCAATTATCATGAGGCTTTGTCGCCGTGGCCCATGCATATCATTCTCGACAGTGTCTCCGTCTATGGTCGCGGCTCCTCAAAGTGGCTTCATCGTCGCTCATACGCAAGATTCTGCCCCCAACGCATCCCAATCAATATATCATAAGGGTATAACCGGTGCATTCAATTGTAAAGTACTTGCAAGTCATCCTTCGAACTCGAACAAAGGATCTGGGTTACTGAATCCAACAGGTTGAGCCGATACCATACCATCTCGCGCGATCAAACACTCGAGCTCCTCACCAAGGGGAACTCAACAAGGTTGCCTTCTACAAATTGCTTCCTGGCTTCCCACAAAAATGTCAAGTCAACAGATATCTCCTTCCAAGACCAATGCAACTGCCAACTTCAGTCGACGCTGGTCGTTAGGACTGGTGTTGATCATGTTATGGGAGTTCAGGCTCTTGACTTTGCCAATGATGACTTCCAGGTATGCTGTAATATCTTCGTCTCTGAAGTAGGCTACTAGTCCACAAAGGCCTGTTCATGTATTTTCCCATTCGTCGTTCTTCTTGGAGGCGGGAATTCTCGAGTTCAACCAGAACAAGTACCTCCTAATGAAGACTACGAATGTCTCAGCCATTGGTGCTGCTGCTACTACAGATGGTACTAGTGTACTTCCATTTTTCACTCAGTCCGAACCTCAATGCTTATGCACAATCCACTCGGAGAAGCATTGTTTGGCCTTGCTAGATAGTTTCAAACGCTTGCACGTCGCTCAAGCTACCTGCAGTCTCAGATGCTTCCCGGAGCTTTGCCTCAATCGGTGCAGGTCGGCCGTGGCCTATACTTTTGTAAAGCCTCGTGCAAGAGCCATAACAAGCACGAGTAATACTCATTACTTCCTGCTATCTCAATATCGGCAGCCAACTCATCTTTACAATGGAGTCGTTCTCGATAACAATCAAATTGTCATGTATAACATCGCATTATCAGCAGCCAACAACGCCCCTTGCGGCGTGTAGGGCTCTGTCACTTTGAGCGCCCCGATTATGTCTCAGTATTCAACATTCGACAATGTTCTTGTTGTCCAAGTTGACAGCTTCCCTCGAAAACAACGGTGTTCTCTGTGCTGATCGGAAAAGATACCACGAAACAGTACCAAGAGATCGTACCGTAGCCAGTTTTCTGCCCATTATTCTAGTGATGTGGCAGTCAAGGCATCGGGAACCTGTTGACGCTCGTGGAGTATATAACAGGGTTTGACATAGGCTTGCTCATTGACTTTCTGCGGTCCATGAAGCGTCAGTTGTGGACGTGGAGCTCCAATGGTGCCAAGCTATTCCGCAAAGGAGAAAAGGGGGGAGAGGTCATAGGTAAGAGCAATTTACTTAGAAGTTCTCTGAATCAAACCAACGAAACAAGTGCTCTTGGCTGCTATCTTTTATTCGGACTTGTTCCTCCCTTGTCGCTCATCTCACTATTTCTGTCGGCAAAATCTTGCAATTTAAAGACTTCTTCCTTCAAAATAGCTTTTGCCTGAGGACCTCTCCCGAGGCACCTGACTAGCTTGGAACTTGCAAACTGAGATGGGATTTGGTTGGGTCGGCAGCTAGCCTAGGATGTGTTCCGGTCTCTGCCTGCTTTATATCAGGCACTCAGGTATCTAGCCGACTAAGTCAATACTCCGTTATTCAAAGATCTTTCGTCGCTCAATTCTCGATTGCAACATCGACCGACGACCGTTGAAGTCTCTGTAGGGGGTGCCATTCCTTCCTTCGGGGTTTACAACCTCCATACCGACCTTCGCATCATGCCGCCGACTACTACAATGTTGGCATCTCCACCTCCCGCCACCATGGTCGAAAAGCAGGTCAACACCCCAAACACTTGTATGTCCTTAATTCTCCATCCGGATCGAGCCACCCTGCGACTTATGGCTCCTCCATCGAACAGGGCTCTGTCAAATAGTTTCCCCTCAACCACGACGTTCCATTGCCTTCCCTACCCAGCAATTGCCGGCCCTGGGAGATTTGGTCGCGTCTTGTTCTCTCACAATCCTAGCATTCACGGAGGAGCTGTCGTATTTACAATCTTTGAACGGCTTCCACCTGAATTGCAATGCATGATATGGGATCTTGCCATAGCCGCAGAACATGAAGAGATGCGTTTGCTCCGAGTTGCACCTGATGAGGATCTTCTTGAGCGGACCGAAGATGAGGCTAGGGTCGTTCAACTCCGGATTATATCAGATGAGGTTCGCCGCCCATGTCTCATCCCAAGCATGATGCATGCCTGCTGGTACGCTCGATACAAAGCTAGCAAGGGTTACAAACTGTGGGAGTGTGTCGATCCGATCACTTACCAGAAGAATGGTGCCTATATTTATGTCAAGGTAAGTCCCTCACTTCTTAGATGTTGTATTATTCCAATGCATTGCAAGGGTTTCTGACTGACGCCATTTCTGTGAAGCCTGATATAGATACCTTCTTCTTCGGCGATGGTAACTTAGGGGAATTCTGGTTTCTAGATACACTTGTCTATGAGAGCAGCCAGAAATCGGCTACTGCAGACGATATTGCAAGAGCCAATCTGCTTCCGCAACTTGTGTCGATCAAGAATATCGCCTTTGACTGGGGTTTATGGTCTACTATTCTCGCATTTGACCTTACCTGGCTTTATAACTTGTAGGTGACACTCAAAATTTCTTCATTCCTCCCCTTCCTGTTTGCTACGCGCATACATTTTACAAACACCACCTCCAGCTACTCCTGAGACATCCGAGGATAGCCACGCCATGCTGACCCTCTGTCCATCTAGTAAATCAGCAAAGGAGTTGACTGTGGTCACTCGTAACCCTAACCGTGAGGTGTTGGAAAAGGACTGTCCATTGTTTCATATGCGTCCAATAATTTCCGAGACTATTGCAGGAGCAAGTGCAACCCTGATCAAGGACATGACTTTCAAAGCTTACGCCGACGCCCGCGACGAGCTGCTGGTGATGAACTGGCCGAGAAACGGCAGTGTTAGGATCAGCGTTGCAACTCTTTGTCTCGGCCAAAGCATCTTTGTAAATTCTCTACTTGATGAGTTACTCTATGAGGACGTCCTGATGTAAGCATTCCCAACGATCCCCAGAGTGTTCAAGCTAACGATCACAGCGAGGCAAACAGTCATCAGATCATCTCCGACGCATATTTCGATACTCAGTTGGGAATGATGCACCAGCGAATGAGTCAATACTGATTCCAGTAATTTTGTGCTTGCAGAAAATCGCAGCCCTTGGGTGTACGGATGTTGCTAAACAAAATTCACAGCGTGCCTTGTCTGCGAAAGTAATGCCAATAGTTGTCTTTCTTTTGCTTAGCTAGTCTCACTTAGCTGTTCCAATGAAGACATACAGAATAAAAATCCATACAATCAAAAAATCTTGGGAAAGCGGCGAGCTTGACATACAAAGTTCAGTTGAAGCTAAGTGAACCTACGTCACGTTACATGTACTAGTACAGTATTTTTGGATGACAAATACGTGTTCGATTTCTCAGCATTAAGTCCTTACCTTAGCTTTCTCTCAACCACAACAAATATATCGTGCTTCCAATCCATCACCTAGTACATACATGAGTCGTGCGCTTCATATTAATATTGTTTAAATCCCCAATTAATTCTCAGACAAGGGGTTAAGCTCTAGTGTCGGGACCAATTCGAAGATGGATTCATCCAGTCGGGTCAGCAAATCGCAATTTCCTCCAAGCTGCATGAGTACTCGGCGGCCCGAAAGTCCCCATTTGGAACACGATCAACCCAAAAAGAAGGTCCGGGGTCGGCCGTTGAAGAGTTCGAGCAATTCAGATGTTCCAGAGGTTAGTTATGCAATATTTAACATATTTATTAAGACATCCCAATCATCCACCCCCAACCCGTTTGATGTTGCCCAACTTGAGTCTTTTCAAGATCATTTTGGTTTGCTTCCGAGGAGAGGAGTAGGCAATGCCACGCCCACATAGCTCTTCGTTACCTGGATCTCGGTCTCTTTATTGCAATCACATGACTACCTATTAATCAATTGTGTAGGAGCGCAGAGCCCAGATCCGCCGAGCACAAGAGGCTTTTCGTCTTCGTAAACAAGCTGCAACTAAGTCCTTGGAGGACAAGATCGCAGCTCTGGTAAGTCTCACTCTCGATTACTGCCTTCTCAGTCGCTTCTCTGGGGCATCCATCTTGTCTCTTGAGAAAATATACAAAAATAACTAACTTTGAATTCGTGGGAAAAAGGAGGGATGTGTTGAACAAATGAGCACTATCTTCCTAGATTTTAGTGACTCCATGCTCAAATCTGAGGCTATTCGACAGGATCCCGAAGTTGGCCAAAAGCTGTTCACAGCAACGTCGAAGATTGTCTCCCTGGCGAAAACTGCTGCCCATGACCCAGAAGATGCTCCTAAGGCCACCTCCGAAAAGAAGATCTCTCCGTCAGCTGTCCCCAGAAGCGTCACGCAAGTACAACCTCCTACAACTTGCCCTACTAGCCAAGACATGGGCCTGTCACCCGCCTTCATCGCACAATTTACTAATCCAGGACATTTCAATCCTGTATCGGGTACTATCTTGCGGAAACAGGTTTTCGGAAACGGCTGGTTTGGCCTCCAGCCAGAAACGCTGTCCCGATTGTCGTTTGGAAGAGCAGACATGAGCAGGTTGGACAATTCTCTAGGCGTCAGAATAATTCAAACCACCCTTGCCGTAGCATACGAGTATCTTATGGATCCAACTGGAGCTTCTGACGTGTTCGCAAGGGAAATATACCGCTTTGCTCTGCTATACCACTCCCGCGAGGAGCTTCTCTTCAATATTCGGTGGTTCCTCGGCCCTGGATTCCGGGCTCTGCGAGCATTGGGCCGAGCTGAATTCGGATTCAGCTCATCTCTATCTCTACAGTATCTTAATACTCTGAGTTCCGGAGAGCCGAAAATTTTAAACCCTCTTGTCGATGCCCAGGCTCTCGTAGAGGCACAAAAAGAGCGCCCCGCAGTTAGGTTCATGAATGCATTTGATATTGAGGATCATCTCATTAGCAAAGGGGCATTCCATATTGATCAGGACATTGTACAGATCAGGAAGCCATCTCACTTCGAGGTCTGTGCGGCCAGCTCCAGAGGCAATTCTTCCTCAGAAAGCCTGGTGATACAGCCATCTCACGGTTTAGAAGAGGCCATGAGCTACCCGCCCTCTGGATTACCACTCCCAGAGTCTGATTTTCTCACGGGCAGCATCTTCCCTCCAAACACGGGTGGCGCTTCCGTAGAGACTCCCATTGTGGAACCTTTAGGTGACGTCTGGGGTGGTGTGTTAAGTTTTGATGATGTCCTAGAAGGTACCAATAACAGCATCCACCACGCAAGAACTACCCCGCAGCCGATACTCGTACCCAGCCAGGTACAAACGCTCAGTGTTCCAATCCTTTTCCAGAATTTAGCCAAGAAAGCTCTGTGTCTTGGTACCGGGCCAGGGTACCCAGAAGAAGCTGTTGATATGGCCATTGAGCTATCTACGGTTGACTTCTTGCCTTATTGAAGCGACTTCCGTCTCTAATCTGATTTTGGGATACAATAGACAATCTGCAGCCAGAACTCAAGTATAACTATATCCAGTCAATGGCAGTCATCTTTGACACCTTTACCATCAGAATTTCAAATCTAAACCAAACATCTTGCCAACTCTCGATCCTGGCGTCGATACTGGCACTGACTACGCTTCGGTGTTGGAATCTGACACCACATCTCGCGCCTACGGTTGAGCATCGCTATCTTTGGGTCTTGGAGATTTTGGTGGTCTGACAGTTTCAACCATTGTTGTGTTCTGGTTCGTTTATGGCTTACCGCCAAGACTTTACCAAGATTCATGCTAGCTAGACCTGGTCCTAGGTTGGAAAATAAAGTGAGAGATGGCGTTGGGGTAGATACACATGCACGACGGGCTATACCATAAAAGGAATCTGGGGAGCGCCTCATGTCGTCATGCTCAACAAGAGTTACAGCCAGTCATGTATAGGCAATATTGCATACCACTGAGCTTTGCATTTGAAGCTTTGAAGGGCAATGTGATAGGATTTGTAATCACAGATTTACAGAGGATGCTTACCGGACGTTTTGGAAACAATCAATTACAGTAAGGTTTCGGATACAGCATTTCTCGGTGTTGGCACAAACAAGCTTCTCAGAGTACCCTAGGCCAGCAGTGTAACCATTTGTGAAACCTCGGGTCGCTCTACCATGGAATTGGGTCCGGGAAGAACACGTGACTGCGGGAGTAAGAACAGGACTTGCGACGCATGATGGTATCGATACAGCATCACTACAAAATAGCAATAACAGAGCACTCCTCGAATATTTATGCAGTTGAAACAAAGTTGGGTTAAAATTCGGGGAGGATAGCTGAAAAGAATGGAGTTGATGATTTTCCATGTGATCTCAATAAGGACTACCGCCCTCCTATATACGATGAAGCTGTTGACTTCAACTTCTAAGCAGATTGCTACATCATAAGTGCTACGAGAACTTTGACAGTACCTATCTCCTCGGTTTTTAACTTGCGCTGCACTGATGCTTGAACTCTGCTTTGTCTCATTGTCATGAAACAAGTGTACACTTCGAACGAAACCCGGATGATGTCTTGCACTCCCCATAGCATTATATATTCTGGAAGCCACTGAGCATCTTCGACAGAACTGAAAATATTCAGACTAGGATGAAGAATATCAATATATCATTCACTATGTACAAAAATCGCTCACGGCGAGATAGTAAGTCAGGGATATGTACATTGATGTGGCGTAAGGTAAACTAAGTCGTTACAGCTGATGATGACTTGGTTCGGTAAGTGGAAATACCACGAGATAGTATAAATCGGACGAATCAAACAAAACCAAGTATCTGATTCGCTCGTTGGAGCATGCTCTCGGCGCCTGGCATCTTTTCTCCCTCTACTTTCGTCAACTTAGACAGACCCATTGAGCTCAGACCAAGATCGTTTGTTTTCCCGGTGAGGTACTCAACAGTAGCTCGACCAACATGGCCAGACTCACCTTTTCCCCCTGGGAAATCTGGCGCAGGAACGCCAACCAAGAAGGCATCGCGCTGCCGCGCTGCATACCCAGCATTCAACTCTGTCGCAGGACAGACTGGAATATACATAACGCTAGAATCTGTTTTACCATTGTGGACTTTGTCCACTGCATGAATAGCTGGGTTAAAAATGAATCAGTCCTAATGTCTTCAGAAGAGAGGGAGAGGGTAACACTCACTATCGCAGTGCCATACAACAAAGTCACCGGGTTTAATGGTAGGTACATGGACCATGCTACTTTCCAAGTTGAGGTGAGGATGTAAAGCGTCGTTGAACTCCTGGCTAGATCCAGGGTTGGCACCGTGCAGAACGGAGTCCATCTCACTTGTGGTTTTCAATTTCCAGTTATCGGCACTCAAGTATTTCGACGCCTCTTCAGAGCCAAATTCTAGTCGGGATTGTATTGGATCAAAGAATGGCCGAAGCAAGAAGTATGAAGTGGAAAGTTGTAGGAGAGGGTTGACCAAGAGTGTCCCCTCTCGAGGCGAAGTGTGAGATAGTCCTAACCATCCTTGGAACATTCGAAACATGGAGCAACCTCCAGGGCTCTGATATAAATCGGTGACCGCAGGGATGCGACAGCTGGATTCCCAGGGGTCGTATTCTTCCCAACGACCTTGGAATACTTTTTCATACACGCCACCGAGACCATACCCGCTCGGCTCCCAGCGCTCAACACTGCCTCCATCAACATGTGGGCCTAGAGCAAACTGGTTATCGCCCGGCTGTCTGATGCGGATTCGATCCGCATACGTGAGAGGTACTGAGGTCGAGATCAGCGCATCTGCGTCATTCGAATGCCACAAATTCATGAGGGCGGTTTGTGCTGAAAGAATATTTGGATGTGATCTGGCTTTGACTTGTGGTGGCGACCAATACAGTTCGAAGATTTGAGGGTTATCAGGAGGGAAAGCTTGTTTTGAGAACTTTAGTATCTTTGTATGCATATTACACACTACATTTGATTGAAGTAGAACATACCTTTTGTCGAGGGATTTCGCGCGATATATTCTTCAATCTCAGTCTTGTAACTCCTGGCTTCTTGCTCTGGAACAACCCCCTTAATCACAGCCACTCCTCGCTTCCTAGTCTCAGTGATGAAGCTTTCGGGGGCATTCTTCAAATCTTTGAATTCGATCTGTGGAATGATATCTGGACCTCGTTGTTTGACAATCTCGATTTCTGTAGCCAATTGTTCCAGCAGCTTTTTCCAGCTGGCAGTGATCCTTGCTTCATTTCCTTGTATCAAGTGGCGTTTAATATCCGTAAATCTTTCTGGGAGCGGTTCTGAGATAGCACCTGAGAGTGAGGGAAATACGGCGGAAATGTCTCCCTCAGCCTTGCCTTTGGACATGGCTTGGCTAGCGACACACCGAATGAGGCGGGGTGAGTTTGAAAAGATGATCTTCCTGGTCGATTTGAAGCACGATTTTGTTACAGGAAACATAATAAAAAGATCAAGTACTACTTAAAGCGTAGAAAGAAGAAGTTGGAGAGAATTTGTGCTGGGAAAGAAGCAATTGGGAAGGGAGTTCACAAATGATTCTTGTAGTGGAGTTGGCCGGTACCACTGAAATCCGACATTTCGTTGCGGAAACAGAAGACGGAGTACCTGGGGGGAGCTCAACCTTTATTGTTGTAAAAGAACTACAAGAGCTATATTATGGGGAACGTGGAGGTGGAATCCAGAGAGGAGGTTGATGTGGATATCCCGCCAACATTACATGTACCGCCGGCGGTGGTCTATCCTCGATTGGGAACTCCGAACCTGGCCGGCAACAACTTTGCAAGATTCTCACCAGTGAATCATTCGACTCTTAACTCAGCGAAGATCATCTCTCCAGTCTCTTCGAGTTAGAGTCGAATTATCGCAGAATGAGATGTTGTCGCAAAAGAATAAAAGCAAGCACAATGGGATTCAGGTTGTGTTTACAAACTCTTGCTGGGGCCGCTGAGTTTCTCCTTTTTCAAGCGAGGTTCACTGAAAATGCGGGCGGGTCCGGATTTGGATAGCCGAGATGACCCCGCACTTGAGCGGAACTTCTCAATCAGGCCAAATTCCGACAGATTTGACGCCCAGGTGGATGTAGTTTTTGGTGTCTTCCATATTACACCTCCAATTTAGAGCTCCCAACAACTCCGACAAACGAGGTTGTATGTTCCGACAAGAGTATGACTCGACCCCTTCTGTCTTGCCGCCAATTAACGGTTACGGTACAGTAACTGGAAATGGCGGAGGTGTATCGCTTCGTAGCTTCCGATGGAAGCTCTCAAAAAAGGCAGCAGACTAGCAAAGCATGTGAGAGTTGCCGTCGGAGAAAGAAGCGGTGCACTCATGAAGATGTGATCCTTCGATCTTCTAGTGTTATTGACAACTGCGCACCTACTGTTGGCCAAAGTGTTCTCCACGATATCTCGAGCACCTCGCCAAGAATCAGAGATATAAATGGCGCACTGCCTGCCCATATACCTCGCAGCCCAGTGAGTGCGGAATAGGTTATATTTCTCATCTTTGTATCCGGAGGACATGCTTGGCATACCTTATAGCAATGAAACATTTTATCTGCTATCCCAACATTTCTGGCCCAGCAACTGCTGACTTTCCCCTGTGTCATTAGGCAGTGCGGAGCAACCGCTCTGAACCAGAGACAACGGCGAGCAGACAAGTGTCTACAACCCAGGCACCGCTTCTCCAACGAAGTTTGAATGGAGAACATTCGGACAATGGGTCACAGGCCACTCGGCATTCCCGCTTCATTGGAGACCTCAATCCAGAAGGCATATTTCTTGCAGCAACAAGTCCTGATGCAACTAGGGGCATTCCCTTGGATGATAGCATTGGCGTATGTAAGTATTGGGGAAATAGCATTGTTTCCATTTTGCGATCATCTTACCTCCTTCCCCAAATATTTGGAATTGAACAGTCACTAACCAACTCCAATGATGTCTAGGGTTGAACACAACGCTGAAAAATAAGCCATTTCAAGATCGTTCTCAAAAGTTACAGTCACCAACGAATCTATTCTATGGATCCGGGTCTTTAGTTCAAAAGGTTCTTGTACCAATGCTTGAGCAAGAGTGTCTCTCAGCTCTCCCACCACCACTCAGTCTTCAGTTCCTATCAATGATATACTTTGACAAAGTGTACCCGATCTTTCCCGTGGTCGCTAAGAATATGTCCCAGAGTCCACATTTGGCAAATCCAGACCGTACTATTCTGCTACAAGGCATTTGCTTAGCTGCTTCCAAGAACTTTTCTGCCAGCAAGTACCTTGTCATAGGCGATAATACCTCCACTGTCTTAAGTTGCAGGGAATTTGGGGAGAGGGTATCGGGAGCGATGAGAATTTCCATCGAATTAGGTCTTATCGCCAACAAGATTGTGATCATTCAAGCATTGGCTTTACTATCACAATTCACTGATAATCCTGAAGGAGAAGATATATCATCTCAGTAAGATTTCCCAGTGCAGAACCCAGACTAGTCTATCTCTTCCGAATGTATAGGTATATCAGGGATATTAGACTAACGAACTCAAAAGACTCTGTGTGAGAGCTGTGCACCACATACAATCGCTGGGCCTACATATCAAAGGACAGCATGATGAGCCTACAGACGAGCGAAACACCACTCTATTATGCTGTATATGGGCCATGGATCGGATGAATGCAGCGTTCAACGGCCGCCCGGTTTCAATGCATGAGAGAGACCTTCGAACAGACCTCGAAAATTGCTTCCAGCAGCAAGAGCCATGCTTCCGCTTATTCCTCGAGGTTATTGCACTGCTAGATAAAGTAATTGACCTATATCGACCGTCAGCAAATCCTCGTGAGGTCCGTACCTTGGATTGGGAGTTCCCTGATTTCGAAGATATTGTCTTGCGATGTGGTAGCTCGCACATTGGCACCGCCGCTCTCGGTACGTTCGGGTTCATGACCAAGTTTTACTATGTTAATTAATCTTGCATAGCAACCATCGAGGTACTCTACCATGCAATTGCAATTCTCTCCTGCCGCTCCAAATCCTGGGCCGATGCAGAACGATCAACAGCATCATTCCTCCGTCAGAGCCTGTCGACTTCCATTCTAATCTCAACCGTCAGTCGTGCACTACATGACCAGTTGGTACTCTTCCCATTTGTGCCATACTCCATGTCTCTGTCTATGAGCATCGCATATCGTGAAATGCGGCGCAGCAAGCTGCCTCCACATCGTGCTCGATCCCGAGCCCAATTCCAGACGATATGTGATGCTTTGGCAGAATTAGAGTCGATCTTCTGGTCTGCATCAACGACTTCACAGATGGGGAAAAAGCTGCTCAAGGAAATGGATCGGATTGTTTCTACTGTTTCGTCTGCAGAAAACATGATACAGCAACACAACGTTAATGGTAACCCATCTAGCGTGGAAGATGCTCAACGCACAATTCCGGGTACACCAGCTCCGGTACTAGTTCCCAATTCCGAAGGGGCTATACAGCAACTTCCAATAGACTGTGATCCATCGTTTTTCGATCCCATGTCAGATATTGACTTGTTTGGAATGTTTGACCCTGCGTTCGATCTCGATGGGTTCGATGCTTGCTTGGAAGGAAATCTGAATCCAGCTTTTCCATCGGGTTTACAATGAAATACCCCGGGCTTTTGGAATCAAACCTTTCAGCTGAAATTGATTCTTGCAAAGTGTGCCCAGCATGATCAATCCCTTCCTGGGAATCTTTACTGGCCGCAATAGAATGACAGCCATTGTCATGACAGAGTCTGATCCCCAAGACTTGAAGGAAGTTGTCGAGAAGACAATATCACGCCTAAATCTCGTGGAATCATGACACACCCGCCTTCTACAGAACCTGTAGCAAGTAACTGAGGGGAAAAGAATGTCCTGTCAATGGGGTTGGGAGAAATGCTATTCTCTACTGAATCGCAAAGATTCTCTATAGATGGAGCGAAAAATAGCTGCATATCAATATGATCTGGCTATTATCAAGTGCTTTGATCTTTCGTCATGGATGTTTTCCTCTTCGACCAAGGAAGTTCTCGCTGCCCCAATATATACCAGATAACTATACCCTGACGCCTAGATCCCATCCAGCAACCTTCAGCCTCGCCGCCATCATAAAAATGGAACCGAGAACCATGCTTCCTCCAGCATACATCTGCACATACAGATATTGTCCTTTTTTAGCCTCGATCAAGGCACCAGCAAGGGGCTGCCCTATCAAAAGTGCAAAACCACAAATGGCAAACACCATCCCCATCCTCACTCCCATCTTACTGCGATCCTTCGTCATACTTCCCAACGACGGAGGCAGCATGCCCTGACCAGCAGCCATAATGAATCCGTAAAATATGTCAAAGATCAAAATGGCGTTATGGGTGTGAACTGAGGCCCAGCAAAAGAGAATGAGCGCTGAGAGGAAGGTAAGAGGAATCATGAGGTTGAGCGGCCCCAGCCTAGCCGCTAGCAATGCGGGAACAACACGTCCTGCAATTCCAACTCCGTTGATGATCAGAATCAGCGATGCCGCAGACCTACTATCGATACCAATAATGCTCTTCCCAAATGATCCCAGCTGTATATACTCAATTAGCACAATACACTTCCGCGCTCCACACCCTGTTTCGAACACAGAGAGACTCACATAGAACACTGGCACCCACATCCCCAAGAAAGTCAAGAACATGGCTGTCGCTAAAAACGAATATTCAATCTCCTTGAACGCACCCCACTCAATTATCGGTCCCTTCACTCTTCTCAACTTCATGGGCTTCAGCAGGAAATTCGCGGGAACACTGCTTGCCATCACAACTAACCCGCATACCCGCATCGTCCACGCATATCCCACGGCGGGGATGCAGTTCTGTAGAATGGCCGCAAAAACCAGACCCCCGACGGAGTTTCCAATCGCGACAATGGCCAACGCGAGGGCTCTCTGCGTAGTAAAATATGTACCTACGATAGACATAGCAGGCACAAAGACTAATCCACCACCAATACCCAAGCAAACGCCATGCGAGAGTAGGATCTGCAAGTACGTAGTTGATAAGCTCGCGCCTACAAAGGCCACAATTTGCAGGACGGTGCCTAGGAAGAGCATTTGACGGGAGTATCCTGCATCTGAGAGGCGGCCGCTAAAAGCACCGATGAAAAGCATGAGAAACGCATTGAGGGAGCCAATCCATGAAATTTGTGAGGGCGGGAGGTCGAGCGTGGAAACGTAGTAGGACTGCAGGACGCCGTAGGCATTTAGGAAGCCGAAAGTATTGAAGCCGGCTTGGTGGGAGAAGAAGACGACGAGCCAGGCTTTGAATCCGCCATCGGGGGGAGTCTCGTCGATGAGGGGGTCGGGATGTGATTTCTGAACTGCAAGATGCAAGAGGTTTAAAAATTTTGAGAATATTAAACTTTTGCTCGCACCGTGTTCTCTTTCTCTTCGTGTTTCTGATGCAATGCTTTCTTGGAGTGGTGATGGCGCTGTAGTATCGGCATCGGCTCCGGCTCCGACATGCTTTTCGCCAACCCCCTTTTCCACATCCGCCTCGCTCGCCTGTTGCTTTGGATGCATATCAGTCTCTCCCATCCCATCCCATACTTCTTTCAAGCTTACAATTTCAACCCAGATTTGACCACAAATGTGAGGATATACGACGGTTAAGTACTAATCAACACCCCACCCTTGCTTAGATCGGTCAAGTGGGGCAAATATGGATACTTGCACTGATTTTTCTTTCCACATGTAGACTGTGAGTTTGAAAGAGAACAAGATTACTTGAGCCGCAGATAGCCTCTGACCACAGGGGAAGAAAATTCTGAGAAACGGAGAGTTCTTATGGTTGACCGTGAGAGATGCATAGGGCGGATTTCGGAATTAAGGTCGTGAGTGGTGATTGGGCCATTGATGTTGTGGCTCCAAGAAGCCTCTCGGAGAAGTGTGCCGAAGGACAGGATCGTATGAGACTATCCACAAGTACCGTCTTTTTGTCTTGGCTACATACCGCTCATTTGCAAAGGTCTGTGTCACGAGTCAGCAATTCACACAAGCCATAACTCTTTAGATGTTTATTCTCAAATCCACTTCATATATCGAAACTGCATCACAGCACTGCTACTGATTCATGCTATATCACCGTCCAAATTCGTGCTTCCTTCCTTCGTATTCCTCCGTGCCTCTTTATTATAAAGAAGGGTATAATGCAGCCCTCCAAAACGAACCAGGGAGAGCTTTGCGGTGCTGAATCCATATTTCGATTCGTCCTCTTCCCTGTTGATATAAGAGAAGAAAGGTCTTCCGTGTGTCCACTGAAAAGCGTAGGCAAACAATAGGAGGGAGATATGTGCAAAGAAGCAGGCATGCTCAAAGATTTTAAAAGTGCTGCTGACCAGATGATGGTGATGGACTTCTGGACACCAAACAGAGCCCTGATCCAGAAGAACCGAAAGGAATTCTTTGTGGAGGCTGCACAATCTATCCTGTTGCACAGGGAGTATCAAAGATACTAATGTGCCGCCAATTATCAACGTGTAAAATGAGGACAATCGCAGCTTCGCAGATTGAAACCGATGTGACAGCAACCAACGTGTATAACCAACCGTGGAAGCAGATGGATAAAGTGCCGAAAGTCTCTGCCTTCAAGATGCTTAGTTGAACGGGGTCTCGCATTTGGGACATAAGACTGGCTCCTCCCAAGTTCGCTGGTTCTCTGGTCGCAAATCCGTAATCACAGCCTTTGTAGGCGCATCTGAGGATTCTACAATTGCCGCTTTGAAGAGTCCTTTATAAATGGCTTTGCTGCCTTTGCCTCTGGTCCCATTTCCCTTTACAACACCATTAGTTTCGCCGACTTCTCGCTTATAGACTCTTTTTAAGACATCATCGAGTAAGTGAGGTTCGTGGAGCCAGAGTTTGCAATCTGAGTTGTCGCACACGAACATAGGGACCTCGGGATTAAAGTGGCCTTCACAGATACAGTGTTTTCTTAAGCCCTATATGGAAACTGTAAGCAGAGTCGGAATGGAACTTCGGTTTGGCAAACACTTACGGAAAGTGCTTGAGTAGCCCTGTTGTAGGTCTGACGCCAGTATAACTTGGATTGAAGATTGTCATCCTCTTCAAACCATTGGGGTACATCGGCCTTCCCTGCGAACGAAAGCACATCTAAAACTTCCATGTAATTAGACGCAATCAGTTCGTGGCTGCCATGGTACGTCCGCTTTCCCGAGTCCTTGTTTACTTGGTCTGCTGCTTTGACACTTGGTGGCGGCAGTTCTTCTGGCCAGTACATCCATGCAATCTGTTCTATTAGTTAGGGTTTAGTAGTAGTTTGGTGGGTACTATACCAGCGCATATACGTGTTGTGCATTCTTTGCCCTAACTTGCAAAACCCGAGCAACCCAAAAATCCTTCGGTCTACCATCTGTATTATTATCCTTCGGTGTATCTTCTCCTCTCACAAAAACAAACTGGTTGTTCTTATAGACCTCTCCCTGAACTAGATCGGTAGTTAGCACAGGCCTAGCATGTCCTGAGGTCAAAATTCACTTACTGATGAAGTTGTTATACTTTTTCATAGATTCCCACTCCTTATGCGGCGTAACTGAATAGTACTGGTCAAGCTCTCCCTCCTTAGCCGCATCTTTTGCAGCAAAAGGACTGGCTTGGAATTCGGCAATGTCCACAAGTTCTTGTTGCGATTCGGTCAGGGCCCGGGTGCTATTCATGATTGGGTATTCGACTTTGAAGGGAACTTTGGAGCTTGTATCGGCAGGTGTCGCTGATCGAGAGGTAGACGTAGCAGAACTTTTTGTACGCTTAGCTAGTTGCTCATCTGCCTGGAGACCTGCCAATCCATGTTTGGGAGCCATTATTGCCAAATGGATAAGGAGGCTGATCCTGTCCTATGCAAGAAGCTGAGGTAAAGAGTCTTATTATATACAGCGCGCTGCCAAGTAGAGCTCTAGTAGTAGATAGCGCTTGCGAAGATGAGCAGAATTGTCTCTGGAGACGATGAAGTATTGGTGAAGCTAGCTTGACTTGCCGGTCAATTGAGAAAGATCTGGGAAGGTGGAGGGTGTGGCGCGTTCTAACGATGATGAATTTGCTTTGTAGAGGTGAATGACGCGACCAGAGAAAGTCAAGCTGATTCAAGTTCAGACGACAGAATTGTACAGTGGAGGGGAGCTGTTTCGTGATGGTTGAAGAAAGATGAAGTTGTGACGCGCCGGACGATCATTCATTGATTGGGCACGCGCAGAGTACCACGCCGCGGCTAAGAATAAACCCTGCTTACAGTACTCAATTCATTGTTGGTAGAAAATACATCCCATCTTTATTACCTAAGTAGGATTATTATTCTTCTTCTGGTCATGCCAGACTGTGCCAGAATAACATGCCATTTTGAATCGTCGTTGATTTGCTCGCGAATAGTTATTTTCTGTTCGCTCTCTCTTACCGCGTGCAACATAAGTCCTCATGCTCGAGTCCGCGTCCCTCCTGCAAGTAAACAGGCCATTCATTAGAAGTGCAGAGAAGCCCAGAACATACCCGTTGGAAATAATAGTTTCATTGCAATTAGGGGAATGCAGTTTAAAATAAAATGGTATCAAGAATCCTTCAAACTCCCCAGTCACTCATTCACATCCACGCTGCTTCCTGGCCCAGAGGTTTCTCTATCCAACCTCATACCAGGACAGCCTTCCCAGGCACAATCCTCTCAGACAGCAGGAGTCTCCGCAACAGGCTCCTTCTCCGCGACCTTTTTCTTAAACAGCTTGTTCTTCAACTTATCGGCGAAACCTATGGGGTGCTTAGGACCAGCAGGCGCATCGGGCTTGTGAATGTTTCCACCGCCGCCTCGTCCGGTGTGGAAGTTTTGGTCCTCTATGCTTGGTCGCAGAGCAACCTCTGGAATAGCAACATCATCGTTTCGTTTCGTAGCTGGCATCCCCGGGGAACCAATGTTGGCTGCTCCTCCACGGCCGGTGCTGAAGGCGCCGTCGTGGTGATCACCAACGACACCTTCGCGCACGATTTCACCATCGGTATA
Organism: Ploettnerulaceae sp. D365; assembly: GCA_003988805.1. Taxonomy (NCBI): domain Eukaryota; kingdom Fungi; phylum Ascomycota; class Leotiomycetes; order Helotiales; family Ploettnerulaceae; species Ploettnerulaceae sp. D365. The sequence goes on along the minus strand of QYAL01000035.1, from coordinate 55,169 downwards.
TCTGGAAGTTTTGTTAAAAGTCATGATACATAATGTATTCGAGATTTTCTGAGTCTGTTTATGCGTACTGGGTGGAATCCGGTCCAATATTTCCGGCACCTGTAAATTTGTTAGTCGTCATAGCCTTAAAGGTTTGGAGGTAAATGGTAACAAACCTCCTCGACCGTGGCTGACCTCAACACTTTTTCTAATGCTTTCGACCATGGTTTCTGAGCTGGCAGGATTTGATGTTGGTATTGAATTGGAGGAATTCTAGAGGCGCAGAGATCTAAGCAAATAATCAGAGAAGTAGTCTCAAGAACGAACAAAATGATGGGCAAAGTAGGGTGGCAGGCCAGAAAGAAGCTTGCTTGTCTTGGCTCAGATTATTTGCCCTTCTATCGCCTCCGCCTCCCTGCCTCCCTGTCCATGTCTGGGCCATCATCGGCTCCCCTGCGAGAGCGGGATGGGATGGGATAGGACAAGGATAGACAGGCATCACCAGTAAGTTGGGACTGGAGAAGAGAAAACTCCAATAATATTGGCTATCATGTATTGGTGGTGGCTGGCACGTACCAGCTTCAACTTTTGGACTCCGGCAAGATTATTGAGATCGGGGTTGCAATAATAAAAGGTGTCAACGCAGCAGACAAGAAGAAAAAGAGGGACAGGTGATGAATGAGGAGATATATACGGACAATAGTGACAGTACCTTCACGTGCAGGGCAGAACTGGGGTAGATACTTCTAGGTATGGAGGGGTGGGTCTTGGCAGAGGGGAAGCTCTCTCAAGGTGGGTGACCTGACCGTATCAATCAATAATTAATGGGTGAGAGTTTAGTTAATTTAGTTAATATTTACCTATCTTCGACCTCGATGACGCAACGACAGCAATAATAATTGAGAAGAAAATCCGACCGTCACATATCGTTTGGTCAGGTCAGGTCAGGTCAGGTACGAGCAGCAAATGAGCAGGCTTTGAATCCACAGTTACTGTACGTACTGCAAGGCAGGAAATGCGAGCTTTCATTCGCGGAGCCCGAACGAAGCACGCCCTGTGTCATTGTCATAGATAAGCTGCCCGAACCTCTTATCTCGACTGCTTCTGGTAGGTCAACATCGGCTACACAGCTAAGGGGGGTGGACACTCGGGGTCTTTCTAGAACTTTTTTTGCACTTTGACGTGCAGATTTCAATCTACGAAGTACATATTCAAGTCAGGCTAGCGGCGACCGGAAGTTGGATCAGTATTTCTGTTGCACGTCGCATTTTTAACACACGTTTCTGTAGCGTAATCCTTTCGTAAATCCTTATCAACAGGGGCAACAGGTGAGGCGATACGGCCATGCTGCACTCTCAGCCTGATACAAGTACATTAATCACGCGTCAAGCAAGGCTGCACAAAAAGAAGCCCACAACATATAGGCTCCTTGATGATGATATCATAAAGACCTTATAGTTTCTCTGGATGGAACTCCATCATGCATCCAACCTATGTTTGGTTTTGCAAGAAACCGGTTGCATCACGTGTAGATTTGGTGGGTACAGTAAGCGAGTGGCTCCGGGTCCTTTGACACACATCTCTCTAAGGTAGCTACACTTCACCAGGCAAGCGGGACATAGCTTATTACTGCGAGGAGATGAGAGTAATCCAAGTTACACCTAGTCAAACAAAAGAAAGACTTCACAACTATTTGTAGGAAAGCGAACAGAAGTAGCAGTCATCCTCGCTCCAAACCCCGAGTTTACAATCTTGCGAGACCCAACTTTCACTTATTTCTTTTCTGTTGCCGGTGCGGCACCACCAGTCGTGGGGAAACCCATGAAGATCTTGAAATAATCCTGGTGATACAGTCAGTCACCTGTCCCAAGAAGTAATCCCAACCACTTACATAGATCATCCATTGAAGTCCAGTAAGCGTTCCGATCATAACAATACGGACCGGAAGACCGTTCCAAAGACCGCCGAACCCAATTTCCTTGTATATTCGTCCTGTAGCAGCACCTAGCGAATCTCAGTGAGTCGGTTTGTGCTTCATCAAGGCTCGCGAAACATGATGTTTGCGAGTCAACCCCTGAAAGTTTTCTAGATTATGAAGAGCAAAGACCTACCAAAGGCTTCACCAGGTTGACGATTGGCATTGAGTTTAGAAACCTGAACACGTCAATATCGGTAGGTGAGATATGGAATCAAGCTCACCATGACATCAGCAGGATGTGACACAATAGCACAGAGAATACCAGCAAGATAACCACCAGTGAAAGACACACCAGTCTGAGCAGCTTTGCTGTAGTCGGACTTTTGACCAGGGAGACGATCATAAATCATCTCGACAATGGTTTCGAAAGAAGCAAACTTCATCATGGTGTACGGAATTTGACGTCCCCAGAGAGGGTATAGTCCCTTGTAGAGTCCACCAAATCCCTCCTTGCCTGTAATCGTACGGATTCCATCGAAGGTACCGGTAGCAAATGGTGGAAGGGTCGTTTGCATTCTAACCTTGACGGCTTCGAATGGACAGAGAGCAACATCGGCGATGAACTCGGCAGAAGCACTGGCCGCAAGATAAAGAGCAGTCTTGTATTTTGCAGCGTTCTCGGATCCTGCGAGATCCGAATAAAACTTTTTGAAGTATTCATATCCCCCATATTTGAAAGCTCCTTGAGCTGAATATCCGAAAAAGGTTGGGCTCCATCCAGTGAAGATACCGCGAAATCCTTCAGCGCGGCCGATCTTTCCCCAAGCCTAATATTTAGGGGCTTCCAGTCAGTTGTTTCTTCATAATTGCTTGGATTGAAATATTAATGTTTGGGAAAAGATGGGGCATTATAGGCATTATAGACACAGAGATATGAGATCAGACGAGATATGGAAATTTGATTCAAGCTGAGCTCACTTGGAAATTGCCTGTATACATCTTCGAGTCGACTTGTCGGCGGCACTTCACTAAGTCCAGCGGGGTAACAGCTGTGTGGGTAAGGCCACACGCCAGTAGTCCTCCAAAGGTACAGGCAGCATAGTACTGAGCAGAATACAACTCGATATGACCAGTCTTGGCTTGAGCTTTCGCACTGGCCTTATCGAACTCTTTCGCAGCTTCCGCGCTCAAAGCGCTGGCCTTGTTCTTCGCATCATCAATCGCGCTCCAAGTTGGAAAGAGGTCAGTACGGGCTTGGAGAGGAGTGTGCTTGGTAGGAAGAGACTTTCTGAATGCAATTGGTCGCCGGCCAAATGGAATGGCAGGTTGGAACGCATCGTGGAGGGTATCTTGGGAAGGGAATAGTAGAGGCATGTTATTGTCCGGGGACGGTGAGTCGTCAGTTAGACAGAAGAACCGGAGTCAGGAACAATCTCGTCGGAGCCAGTCTGAAAGAACTCGTAAATAGATACAAGAAGATTTTCAAATGACTGGGAGTAAAATGCCTTGGAAGAACATAGGGCACATAAGACACAAGGACCTCGGACAGTTTGACCTTATCTCCGAGTATGTTGACACCAAAGAGAGCGATTCCGCTACAACAGGCCAGGGCAATCAAACAAAGAGAACAGGACTAGGAACACAGTTCACAGCTCGCTGAGGATAGAAAAATGGTGGGTACCAGCACAAGACTAATTGATGGTGACCGGCGCGAAGTATTCCTCGACTTGAAGAGTTATGGGAGGAGAGATGGGGAGCAGAACAGGAATACAGGAGAGGAGCTCTTGGGCGATTGGGAAGTGACGTAGATACAGTACATGGAGGACGCAGGGACAACGAAGCGATGGACGGGAGTTGGAACATCAAATCCAGGTCGGATGAACAAAGACAAACAGTATCAACAGCCAATTCACATGCTTGAGATGCCTAAATTCATAAGTTACTTATGCTTTTCTCTCTATATAATTCACATATAATTCACATCTGAGACTTTTGCCAAGCCTATGTACTGTAAACTCATCCCTGAGGCTCTAAAAATTCTGCCCCTCCCTCCACCTCACAAACATCACTCTGAGAGCTGCGCCATCTTCACCGAACCAAATTAGAACCAAAATTATCTCAGGAACGTCTCAAGACACTAACAATGTCAACCATGGCAGATTCGATACCGGTTGGAAGCAATGATGCTGCTTCGAGAATGGCTGAAATAGCAACTGCAACACAGCATCCCACCTCGAAATACGCAAGTCGATACAGAGGAGTAGGTTACTAAAGGCATTTCCATTTCCTGACATAATACTTACAGAAGACAGGCCACAGTAGAAGACCTCGACCCCCCATCTGCCCTCTCCTGCAATCCCACCGACCCCATTTCCCATGCCCTTCTTTCCGCTTTCGAACGAGACTACACCCACCTAACCGTCGTATCTGCCACCAATCGTGCTCTCTTAGGCTATCTCTCCATCCCACATCTCCAGATTCTTCTCAAGGCCGGTAAAGTCCAAGAATCAGACCCGGTGTCTCAAGCCATGGTTAAGTTCCGCAGGAAAGGGAAGGTGTACAGAGTCATTACGATGGAGACGCCACTGGAGGAATTGGAGATGTTCTTCAATGGTGGGGAGAATGCGGAGGCGGGGAAACAGGAGTTTGCTGTTGTAACGGATGAGAGGAGGAGGTTTGTGCTGGGGGTGGCGACGCGGACGGATTTAGAGGAGTTTGCCAGGAGAAGACCCGCTTGAGGAGTGCATGGGAGATTGTGGGAAGGAAAGGAGTTATGGATGGGCATAGAGCATGCATTGATATCTAGCGAAGCATGGAGACTGGGAAATCACCAGAAAGTCTTCAAACTAAGGACATGCTTGAAGCTGCAGCAGTGCCAGAGACTTTGGTTGGAAAGCAGAGTTGCTCCGGACATCCTAGCAGTCATGTCCACAGTGTGAGGGAGACCAACATGGAGACGTGTTTCCGCTTTCCAGGAGTATTCAGAGCAGCCAAAACAATTCAATCTTAGCGTACAAGCTCAAGTGGGTTTAAGTACTGATCATTTTTGAATTTCATCGTCTGTTACAATTGTTTCCTTGAGTACAGTGCTCGAAAGGTACGATATTAAGAAAAGGCCAGACCTGTCTTACTCCCAAATCCCACAGAATATTTGGAATTCTAGAGATGGTAGTAGAATAGCAACTGTTCATTCCAGACAGAATACACTCTCTGAATCCTTCAACCTGAGCATCCTCTCCCCCATCACCAAACCTTCCACCCCCTCGTTTCTTCTCCATCAACGAACGAACACCAATCTCAAGCAAGAAACCTCGCTTCTCCTCTGCAACTTCCGTTTCAACACGGCCAGCAACACGTCCATCTCGGCTTTTACGGTCTTTTACTTCGTTTATCGTTTAGCACGATGAGCGACCTTATATTCTCACAAGCGTGATGATCCTTGCCTCATCGATGCCGATGCTCAACTTAGTTGGCGGTCTGCAAGCGACCCATGGCATACTATAAGCGAAGGGTACTGTAATGCTTATCAATAGTTGGTTGAAAACGAGATGGATGAACATGAAGCGAGGGGGTCGAAGATGTAAAGCAAAGCAAAAGACCACGAGACCGCATCGATCGAGTGTTCATGGCAAGCTACCGCGGCAAAAAGATTACGTAGAGGTGCTGCATGACTTGTTATTAGCAGTAGTGGTAGTGCCTTTAACTGTAAGTCCGCCATTTCTTCCACGCTTTGGTCTTTTTTTTTTTCAAAATTGCTATCAGGCACCAGTTATTGTAAGCATGAATGAAGCGAAATAGACGTTTTTAGCTAGTCAGTGTTATATATACTCATTCTCTGTCAGCAGGGAATAGGGTTCCAAAGTCATGAACTCTAGGTGCAACGTTCACTTACTCAAACAAGGGCATTAGGGTCATTTCATGCTGCTCCCAGCCTCAGCTTGAATCCATGTTCTTCTGTATAGACAATAAAAGAATCTTATCACGAGGCTCCTTATAATCATTTCCATCTATCTATTCGCATCAGCCTAGGAACCACCTTTCACTATCCTAACCTACCCTCTTCTCTCTTACACCACTGTCCCGGATTCCATCTTCTCCTCATGCCAAACCCCCTGAGTTCGCATACGGCCCAACCGTACCATCCGGCATGAGCCCCGGTAACAGCACGGTAGTTGGCTTACTCTCCCCAGGCAGGATCATTTCAATCGCCTGCGGTGGCCCATTAAACGGTACAGGCGCTCTATCTATACCTTGGAATCCTGGTATCTGACCTGGTGCACCACCTGGGACCATAGGTATACCTGGTATTTGTCCGGGAGTAAAGTAACGGAGGCGTCTGCTGTGAGTGGTGAGTTGCGGCGGTAGCTGTATCTGTATCTGTGGTTGGGGTGGGAAGGATATGGAACTTGATACAGGAGCTGTGGATTGTGCTTGAAGTGTTGAGTAGGACCTCGGAGGAGGCATAGTCCTGAATCGCTCTATTGCGGCATGGGGTGAGAATACTATTGGTGGAGGTTGCATGGGATTTTGGTGTTGTATTTGGGGAGTAGCATATACATGGTTATATACAGGGACAGTGAGGTACTGAAGATATATCGTTTGCATCTCCTGTGTGGGGTATTGTTGAAGTGTTTGAGGTAAGGGTGAATGTAAGGGTTGGATTTGTAGTTGTAGTTGTGGTTGAGATGGGGTTTGTGGGATGCCTTGCGGAAGCAAGAGCGGCTGCGCCGTAAGAGTGTGCGAGAGTTGTGGCATGATTTGAGGAGGTTGGCTGGAATAGGGCGGGGCGCTGCTTCTGATGGAGTTTATGCTGGAGCTGCTTGGGAAAGGGTTTTGGCTTGAGTATGCTGGTGGTTGAGACATCGCTGGAGTTGTTGCTCGGAAGTGTTAATGCCACTTTCGGTTTAAGACTAGCAACTAGATATTGTCTGGGCTAGGATTTAGACGTGGTCGTTAAAATCCTAGATTTGGCTTAGGCTTAAAGGTATTGATTGTTTGTGAAGATCCTGGCTTAGGAACAGGATGTTTGAGGGGGGGAAAGGGTACTGTATATTTCTGCTACTGGCAGGCAATGCAATGAAATGACCAACAACAGCAAGGCGTGTAATCGAGGCTGTATCGCTTTTATAGCATGCCTGTTGTGCATTCACATCGGTATGCGTGATACGGTGTAAAACTGCAGTTGAATAACATGGTTCCTCGCTATGATTCACGTTCCGACGTAGAAATCACCGCCAATATCTTCGAGAATGAAAGAAAGAACGAAAAGAGGTATTTATGCTCTTGTATTTTGCATCTAATTTCCGCTTCCTTGACATGAGATCTAGCACGTCATTGTTATACCAAAGATGCCTATCGAATTGTCATTCAACCATGGTTCTTGATATGTACATCAGTGCAATATTCTGTTTCATATTTATGAGGAGCGCCGTATGCTATGTATGAGAGTACTTAAAGAGGCATATCATCATCATCATCCCGAGGACCTTGGCAGGCGTCTTTCCTCACTCATCCTCATCGATGATGACAAGGTCTCTGCTCTTCTCCTTCTTGCTAGCTTTCGTAAGCATATCCATTATCGAGGATTTCTTCCTCTGCGGCAGCTTCTCGTCGTTCTTGACTTTGGGTACAAATGCCTTTTCGTCTTTCTTCTCGTCATCGCCAGAAGTGGTACCAGTGCCTTCAAGAAGCATCCTAGCAACAGCCTTCTCACCCGCCTCCTCGGCCTTTCCTCCATCCTCGGCATCACCGGCAACACGTCCATCGAGAGTCAATTTGCTCTGTCCCAAAGCGTAGATTGCTTCCTCGACAGTCCCTTTGGTAACGAGTCGGACAACCTCAACCTCTCTTGTTTGACCCACTCGATGAGCTCTATTCTCGGCCTGGCGGTCGTCCTGCGGGTTGAAGCTACCATCGAAGATGATGACCTTATTGGCGTACATAAGATTGATTCCGGTGCCTCCGGCCTTGGTCGTGAGTAAGAATGCGGTGATACTTTCATCGTCTCTGAACGTATCAATGAGGGGCTGTCGCTCCTCGATCTTAGTACTTCCGTCGATGCGAGTGAACTGGATGAGCGAGGAGCTGAGGACTGCCTCTAAGATGTCTAGGACAAGTGAAAATTGTGAGAAAATAAGGACCCGGTCGCCATTCTCTTTATATGTCTTGACTAAGTCAACCATCGCTTTGACCTTACCAGAATCCATCCATGCCAGATCCGGAATGTCAAAAGATCGGATGCAAGAATAATCCAAGCACCATTGATGAAGCCAGTAGTCCGAACCTTTATGCATCTCCTCGATAAGATGTGCTCGTTTATTAGATGCCGGGAAATTAACAGGATCCTTCTTTCGTAAGATATCAGCCATCTTCTCGATCTTTGCATCGGTAAAGTGGCGACGGAAGAGCAGAGGGTGAATAGCTGCTTTGCGGAGCTGCATGAGAGGATTGTTCTCGTCAGACTTGGGGATTTTGACGCCGTCGACACGGGCTCGAGCACGCTCCCGAGCTTGTTCCAAATGGCCATCGTAGACACCCTGTTGAGATTTGTGCAAGTCGCAGTATTGGACCCGGCAGACCTTCGCAGGAAGATGTTTCAGCACTTGAGCCTTCTTGCGACGCAGGACGAATGGAGTAAGCATTGATCTTGCTCGAGCAATTCGCTGTGCAGATAGAAGAGCGGCATGGTCGGCGTCTGAGGTGCTAGCCTTGGCTTTGAATATGTAGTTCAAGTCCTCCTCGAGTTCCTTGAAGACGTTCGGCAGAATGAAAGCAAGAAGAGCAGCCAGTTCTTGAAGGTTATTTTGTAGAGGTGTTCCAGTGAGCAAAAGCCTGAACTTGGCGGGAATCTTGACCAGCCCCTGGTATCTCTGAGACTTGACGTTCTTCAACATATGACCCTCGTCATAGACGCAAACCTGCTTCCATTAGCTTCTGTAGACTTTAGTAAGAGATTGAACATACATCCGGATTCAGTTTTCTCATAAACTTGTTGTCTTCCTTCTTAGCTGCCATATCATATGTAGTAACCACGACGTTAATCTCGGTCCGATTATCAAGAATCTGATCTGCCATCTCACTGCGCTCCTTTTGAGGTCCGTGATATGGCTCAACTGCTAGATTGGGGGAGAATCTCTGAAATTCTCGCAGCCAGTTCTCCAAAGTCGATCCAGGGCAAACAACTAAATGAGGACCAGGATGGCCTGTTTCTACAAGATATGTCAAAAATGCGATGACTTGACAAGTCTTTCCAAGTCCCATCTCGTCGGCCAAAATACAGCTCAACTTATGCTTGTACATCAGGGCCAACCAATTGAGCCCAACAACCTGGTAATCTTTCAAGACACAATCCTCAGCCATCTTATCTGGCTTTTTTAAGAATTGTACATTGGGACGCTTTCTCGTGCCGCGGACGACCTTGATATCATCCTCACCATTGGTGGAGGTAGCCCCACTACTTGGGGAGCCCACGCCAGAGTCACGTTGTGAATCTGTGTCATCTACAAGAGATGTCATCTCAAGTTCACCAGTCTTCGAAGCACCAAAAACATTGAAACCCCATTTTGACATCTCCTCAGCCAAAGGCTTGCCCAGGTCACTGCATTTTGCGACCAGTTTGTCAATGGCTTCGTAGCCTTGAAACATCTCTAGAGCGGTATCCACAATCTTGTCACCAATAGGCGCTCGGTTGCTCTTCTTGCCACTCTTCAAAGGCTTCTTATTTTCGACAACTCTCGCAGCATCCAGACTCTTGAACGGACGAGCAGCTATCATGACCTCAGCAACATCTTTCGTAATGTTGGTGAGCTCAACGAGATCTGCAGCCTTGCACGTGTTGAAATACTTTAGCACACGCTCTGAAATCTCGGGATCCTCTTCAGACTCAGAAGCTACCCCAGAGTCCGTGTCGTAATCCTCGTAGTCAACGGGAGCTGGGGATTGCTGCTTAAGAGGTGAAGATATGGCAGAAATGGCGGGGAAAGAGGGATTGCGACGACCCTTCATGAGTTTTCTCTTTGGCTTAGGAGGAGTCGCAGCGGGAGCTGGAGTTCTAGCTTGTAAAGCTTGACTTGAAGAGTATTTGTCTCTAAGCGATTGAGTGGGTGCAGTAAGTGTCCGCTTGAAGACATTTTCTGGTCTCGAAATCTCCTCAATATCATCGTCATCAATGACAATTGGACTGGGTGCAGAAGGCCGGTCGGAGAAACCCCCGGTCGCAATGGCATCTGCGGCATCATTGAGATTATTGTTATGAACCAAGAGAGTGTTCTGCGCGAAAAGATTTGAACATGAGGGGAACATTATCTTGAGTCTCTGGACATTTTCTCGCAAGGCCTTACTGATTAGTTCATCTGGAAGGTCGGTGACAGGCGCTGCTCTTTCTGGTCGAGATTGAATCTGAGGTCTCTTCGTCGAGGCGTGACCCCTTGCCTTTGGATCATACTTTGCCTTGTCCAATATTGCCTGGAGGTTGTGATTTAGTATCTTTGGAACCTCAACAGCAGCGGGTGGTGCAGCACCAAACGAATTCTGAGCACTCTTTGACACAAATGTAGATGGCTTGATATCGCTTTGTCTGAATCCTTCGTCGTCAGAGCTGGCGCCTCCCTGAAACTTTGGTCCTTCATCTTCTTCATCGTCAAGTGTAATATATGTCTTGGTAGGCTTCAGAGGAGGTCTCGATACTATGCCAGCTGGAGGTTTATATGCCGTGCCTGCTGGGGCCATGGCGGAGCCCAAGCCCATCCTAGGCATGGGAGGACCATTCTGAAAATAGACGCTCTTACTACTCTCAGCAGGCTTCATTCCATCCGAGTCTCTCCCGGTGAATGGCGACGACGCTGGGACTTGTACGATATTTTGAGGGGTACCAGGGCGGCTCGAAGCTTGCTCCGCAGATCGATCCAGGATCTGTGTGGGCTGAGTTTGGTAGGTATTGTTTGAAGGGGTGTCTGGGACGAAGTCCGCGAATAGGTCATCACCACTATCATTATCAGAGTTGAAAGTATTGGTGTTATGTGCTGAATTGGATGCTGACTTGTAACCAGTCGCGGTCCGCTGCCTCTTTGGATGAGGAGAGTCGGGCATGGCTGAAAGCTTATTTGTGTACATCATGAGGGCGATGCATAATAGTCTGGCGTAAAGTTTGAGGTGCTGGATACGTATCGAGACCGAGAGGCTGTGTAGGTACGGGGAGGGGTACGTGAAGTTGAGCAATTGTTGAATTCAATCCTCCACTACGAGCTGCCTCACGCGCTCTCAGCAAAGTCGAAAAATCGAGTGCGAATGCCCAGTACATGAAACAAATAGGCGCGGTAATTGTAGTGGTGGTGTGGAATCGATACTGTATGCTCTTTGTGTTTGTGGCATGAAGGTGGATGGCAAAGAAGGCGGAGATCGACTTGACAAAAATTACTTTACGCGCTGCACTTCACGTCGTCGCGATCTGGAAACATAAGCGAGGCTGGGGAAAAGTGAATTGCAAAGATGAATATTAGATGTAAGAATAAACTAAGTGACTCTAGTATTTCACACTTTTTGGACATATGGCCCCGGAATCCTGAACTCTTCTCGACATCCTGAGTCTTTAGCCAAATTGTGCATCTTCAAACCACTTTCATAAACCACTCTTGTTTTTTCGAAGCGAACGCTTTTTTTGAACGCGCGCGAGATCACCAGCCCAGAAATCGCCTCGCCACTCAGGTATCCTTCACACTTCTTAAAGTAAAACACCAACAAATCCCCGACTTCAAACCATTAGGGTCATAATATGGCGACACGAAGGAACATTCCGGGGGAGAAGACAGCCCTCGAAAAATCATTGTCTCAGAACCTTGGAGAAAAGAGCATCATTACACCAGCAGTCCCTGCGTGAGCTTCCCTTTTCCCCCATGAACAGGTCACATGAGTGAGTATCTTGCTGATACCCAGATGTGATGTAGACATGTGATCTATAAGCTTCTAGGATTCACGATGGCCATGGTGGTTTGTCCTATTGGGTCCTATTTCTTGACCTTGAATACGGTCTTTGGAGGTACGTAGTGATATCTTGAATGCACACGTAGTAGATTATGGAGAGCAGAGGCTAATAGAACATAGGCAATTCGACCTGGGCAGGAGCGACAGCAGCTATTATTGCAAATGTGGTATTAATAGGTTATGTACTTGTTGCCTTCAGTGAGGATCAGAGCGAGGCTTTGGAGGTAGCAGAAAATGAGAAGGAATCAAAGAAAGGTATTTAGTCATGTGATGATACGTTTCAGGTACATTTTTCTCTATTCTGGAGTCTCGGACTGGCTTGGTGATGGGAAAGGGGTATTCTATTTGTAAATATGCACAGAATGCAAGGTCGTCAAAGTCATCATATTGAAACCATCCTGTCCTTATATCCACAATACTGCTTGGCAAACCAGAGTACAAGCAATTATTGGATGTGTGATATCTTCCTTCACACCCGCTGTTGCAAAGGGGAAAATCGATCCTAGGATAGAGGGACCCAGGCTCGCCATCCATGCAAACATTCAACCCGATCCCAAGTATTAACCCAATTATAATCTGAGCCTGGAATCCATGTTTGCCGCACAATCCCTCTGAACGCCGCGCCAGGAAACCCCCAGAATCCCAATTCCTCTTTACCATTAAGTATTGCAATAATTAGCCTAAGCCTTGCTAAACTTTCTTCCAAACCACGATTTGCGCTTCTCTCCTGCAGCAGGTCGCTGGGGGTCATTTTGTGGTGGGGGACCTGCGTTGCCATTGGACTTATTGAGCCTGATTGGCACACGTCCTGCACCTTCTTTCCGAGGAACTTGAGGGAGCCTTTGCGCCGCTTGAAACGGGGGTCCATTCCCTTGCCTTTGTGGACCATTGACCCCATTGTACTGCTCTTGCAAGCCGTTCCCTGGCGGGGGATACTGCGGGTTGTCACCGAATCCATTAAAACCATAGCTCTCTCCTGGCTCTTTCACAGGGAAGGGCACAATACGATCCACCGAGCTGTTCTCTGTCTGATAGCCTTCCGGGTCCGAACTACCACTCCCTGAAGCTGTTGCAACAGTTTCGTAAGAAGGCTGATTTCCTGGTATAGGGTAGACCCCTTGACCATTGTTGAAATGCGGCTCGGATGCTGTTCGAGGATATCGAGCGCGGTTAGGATAGTACCCATTGGCGGGGCCAGTATTGTCCATGTTTTGATAGTAACTGTCCGGTCTCGCCATCCCATTGGTTCTTGCCTCTGAAAAGCTCTCCGGTTTGAACTGCTGTGAACGTCCAGCATAGTAACCATTTTGGCCTCTGGACCGTTCGTCCGTTGTGACTTGTGTTCCTGGGAGGTGCGTTAGTTTCTTGTTTTGGGAATTTAGTATCTATAGCTGTGGTATAGGGCTCTTTCACTATCTCAAGAAAGGCGGCTGGGCGGCGGTGGTCTCTAGTGTACTGTTTTGGTACTTGATAGTGGATTGCTCTTGGGGGGAATTGAGATTACCATCCCGGTCAGGAACCATCAAAGCTCTCACTTTGCCACGCACACCTTCCACCGTAAGAGACAAGTGTCGCGACAAGATATGCACTTGCAGATGTACCACTTATCAGGTGTGTTAAAAGCTGACTGTTAACATACCTCCAAAATAGCTGCTTCTGCGGTTGTAGGTCGATTGCCCATCCGATTCTGTAAGAAAAAATCCTGTCAGCATTATTGCCACCCCAAGTAGAATACCACATTGAAGATTATGAATTCTGACCTGTACGGATATATGATTTACGAGAATAGTTGCCATCGATTGCTGCTTCGAAAGATCGAATGGTATCAAGAGGTCTTTCCCATCGGCTTCGTGTAGGGTTTGATCGATCAGGGTCGGCTATTACGAGAAAGTTATGTCAGTTGAAGCTTATGATAGGCCTGGGATGTTTGATGTACCTATTGGGTTCCCTTGATGATCTAGATGTTGAATTGCTCGAATTGGTGCTAGAGATGATTTCTCTGTTGCAACCGCAGCTGTAGAAACAATTAGTCCCATCATCTCGGTCATTTGTCCTTCATTTCAGAGATGGCATCCCAATATTTCGACGTTAGACACTACTTACAAGGCTCGGCCTCATTCAATGCCATACTTGGATCTTGCAGCATATCGTCAGCTTTTGTCTGCATTGGGAATTTATTCGGAATACAAACCAGCTTTCGTCTGCAGCCGTTTCGCTTCCTTCTCTGCGTGCGTCTCGTGCAGGTCGATCTTGTTATTGTGACTGCTCCCACTGCTCTTGCGAGAGTGAAAGCTGAATCCTGACTTGGTTCGAGATCTCTCTTGCTGGCCTGGCGCAGCAGGTAGCGGATGATTATTTGTGGACATCTTAATGTCGGGTACTGTATCCTGAAGCTCGCTGTGGGCCTCTAGACTCTCGATAGCTGCGATAGCTGTAATTACGGCCCTTGATCTTTATCGTCGCAGGGTGGAGCCGAAGGCGTGGGTCCTTGCACGTCAAGGTGCTACAGAATGATTGGAAATATTTGGAGTTGGTACTGTATCAGAAAAACCTGTTTGACAGTAGGCGCAGAAAACGTGAGTACTGTATTGGAAAGCGTGTGCGGTTTCAAGCGGCCAGAGAATTTGTTGAGGTTGCGCCGGCTGCTAAAATATTCGAGCGAACGATGGAGAGCTACTGTAATCGACCGGGTATTTTCCCAAGCTCTGTACTGATATGATAGCGAGTGATGAGTCGAGCCAGAAGAGTCAAGTTGGAGCAACGAATAAGTCGTCTTCGTAGGCTGTGTTTGAATGGAATAGAATAATACAATGAGAGAATGGCTGTGAACGACGGTTGTTGATTATGAGTACGAGTGTGAGTGTGTGTATGAGAATGTATTATTGTAAGAGAAAGGGAATCTTGCCGGAGACATCTGCTGAGGCACAGTTCTACGACATATGACGAGTACTGTGCGAGGAGGCGGGAGGGGTGCGATTGGGTTTCGGTCTTGGGTGCTCTTTATCATTCCTTTGCCTGCACCTGGTTCGTCGCCGCTTCCCCAATAATGATGCAAGCTTTTTTTGGTTCTTGCGGAATAGGTGGAATAGGTGGAATAGGTGGAATAGGTGGAATACGGGCATGAAAAGGTTGTTGCAAAAGGTCTTTCAGGGTTTTCCATTGGGTCGCTGAAGTAGAATGCTGGAATCCCCTTGGACGAGAAACAGCGCAAAATCGGATCCGCTGGGGACACACTGCGGGAACACGCAATCTGATCACTACATTAGCTACTGTAGTAGCTAGCCACCCTCTCCACTTCCCAAGGCTAAGTACGAGTACAGTAAAGCTAAGACTAAGTCAAATAATAGTTCTAAGGCTACTGTACTGTAGGCTCAATGATACGGCAAAGGAAAAGGCGAAGAAAGGTGGGAGATCCTCGTCGTGGAGTGATGTTGATGGCTTATCGTCTCTCCATCTGTACCTGTTGCCACTCTACAATACATAATACAGCACTTGCGTACCAGGAGCAGGAGCCCGCCCTAGCCCAAACATTTTCCGTCTATTTTTGGACCACCACACCATTTCTACCTAGGTACTCTGGACACACGGTTTCCATTCTAGAGACAGACATGCCTTTCCTAGCAGTCCAGCATGTTTATTGCCGAAGATCATGTATCAGGATGCCTGACAAGACATGAATTCCCGCCTTAAGAGCTTCTTAACAGACAACTTGTAAGACTCTGGTGCAAGTAGTCTCACCAAAAAACCTGTTGTTGCTGTTCATGGCCAGGGGCTTTATGGTGGTGGCTTATCGGTACAGTACATGTACGAAGTACGGCAAGTGAAGCACATCTTCCACCGGAAGCCTCGGATTTTGAGAATCCCATCCCATCTCGTTACTGTACTTATTGGAGGGGTAAATTTTGATTGGTTGCCCTCGTTACTGGACAGGAATGATTGGATCTTTTTGTTCTGCTTCAAACTATCGCAATTTACTGTACTCGTTGTTGATTTTCGTGATTCCTTCTCTGACGGTAATTTCACAACCTGATTCTAGTGTCCCATACTTCCATGCTGTATCACTACCGTAGAAGCAGTTCATGCACCATCTGTCTTTCCAGAATCCTAGCACCAGAATAGTTCCAAGTGCTACCGGTTTGATACAGTACAATACATAGTAGTCCAGGTTTACAGTATCTATTGATCTCGGCTATTTTATCGGTCTGGTCGAATCTCCTAGACCTGAGAGCTGACAGGTTGCATGTATTACTGTAGTTGGAGGAATTTTATTTGTTATATAGAGTAGTAGAACATCATGTTAGTTATGTATGGCCTGTTTAGCTATCAATACGAGTTCATCCTGCTCGATGTGAAGTCATTTCCTTGGTCATTTCAATATGGCACGGACTCTTCGGCATGTTTCCCTACAGTTCCCGTGAAGGATTTGTAAAGGGTTTCAACTGCTATTTACTATGTATATGTTACCGATTCCAAGACGTGGGATGAAAACAAAAACTAGAGACATTGAGAGCAATCGAATGTAGCTACTGGACGGGGCTACTTCTTTTTGAATCACCAAATGTGTTCTTCGGTCAAGCAGTGGATTGATTGGGGTTAAAGATCTAGAACCGCATGGGTCATCCCCCTCCCATCCTATAGATTCGGCACACTTTGATGGTTGGAAGGGCAATTCAAGGAAATGCTTGCTGTCCTTTGGAAATGAGGGGAGGTGGTGGGACAGGCTAAACTTTTTATAAGTACGTTCGCCAGGAAGCTATGAAGCTATGACAGAACTGTAATATGCCTTTTTAACTTTTTCCCATCTCACCGAGTAATTTTTGACCCGAAACTTTTCGAAATAGCACATATCAAGTGGCTGCACTTACAATGAGGAACCGACGTACACATCTGTTAGTAACAATAAATCCTAAATCATCCACCAAGAACACTCATTGTCTTGGATCGAGCACATTTTGGTACAAATAGACACTTCCACATTGGGTATCCTGGAGCGAACTGGGTGCCCAAGCTTGGCCATGTCACAAGAACGTTCCATCGTCCCGAAATTTCGAGTCACAATCCACAATCTAGCCATTGCCGTGATTGTAATTTGCTTTATTCGTTTTCTACCAGCAAAGGCGTGCACTTTTGCGTATGAGCCCCAATCCAGTGACCGAATGCTGCGGTTCATCAATCAACTTCCCATGCGACCAACTCCAGACCAGACCAACCCCCTTATATCGAGGATGGGTACAACATAATTCTGACCGAGGCACCGAAAGACTTGGGAGGGAGGTTGTTGCGGAACTTGGCTCGTACCATACCGGAGTTGCCTTAATGTGATATTAGTACCGTCTATCAACTCTGAATCGCTCCAAACCTACCGTGTGTTCTACTGATTGTGCCCCAAATAACTCTAATCTTTGATCCTCTAATCTCCTTCGACGCACGATAAACGAAAGCGACCTTCTTTCCGAGGTAGAAGCTGAGATTGTCAGTATTTCTCCGGTGCTGAGGCCATGGTTTCCACATACTTGGCTCCATTGGTATCAGAAACGCCCTCGATCTGGATCAAGCTCGTTCCGGGGGTGGTGTTGCGCTTGCCACGTTGGTAGCTGATGTGACGACCCCTACGAAAACCATCTGTCAGCGCCAGCTTCTCCATATTCCTGTTTCCGCATTGTGTGTCTAGTTGCCGATGGTTTCTATGCCCTCTAGCCCCGTCCAAAATTCCTGGGCGTTGATGCGCATAGCTCCCAGGGTTGTTACTCACTTCACATAGACTAACAGCAAAAGTTAGCAATTTTTAACTAAGATGATGTACGCAAAGAGTTATCCCGTCGTTTAGAAGTAGGCGATTGCTTCGCGCGGGCAAGATGTCCATCTATTGAAATAGGGAAAGTTGGACTTACGGCGGTGACCGGCTTCTGAAGGCATGCTGTCTGGAATCTCGCGGACTATTGCTAGAATCGAGAGTTGAAGGGAAGGTAATCAACGACACGTCCTAGCAAGAAGACTTCGTTGAGGCGGTTTGTCGTCGAATTTGTCGTTGGCGTTAATCGGCACGAATTTTGGAATCTGTGTTGTGCGGTGATTACGACTCGCTAGTCTAGCGCGAGCGAGGCTTTGTGAGATCACGTGGTTACAAGGAGACTAAACCTAAGTACCTATATCCTCTCCTTCGGCACCCTATGACGTGGCAATCCAGATCAGCAATAGCTTGGAATAACTTCATCCACGAGTGGTATCACAGGCCAGGATATCGAGGGCAAACAAGATCAGATTGAGTCTCTCAAAAACAAGAAACGCAGCGCATCGTTCATCCTCAAGCCTACAAATCGACATCCATCAGGTTTATTGAATGAAATGGTGTTATGTATCATTCGCAAGGCTTTCTTTCAGCTGCATTGGTGTCCCATCGAACCTCCTTGGCTTCGGACTTCCGCTTCGATTGCCTGGTGCCCAGGGTTTCGAGAATATCAATTGATTGATAATGCCGTGACAAGCGGATGAAGAATCTAATTAACCCGGTTTTTCCAGCCTCTCTCTCCGGAGTTGAAGGTTGCCAGTGGAAAAGAAATGTGCTCCTATCTCGGACATACTTCGTACATGCTTGGCTGCGCGAGGAGACTTGCTACAGTAGTCAAACCGCAAAATCCATAATAGTCTCCCCTTTCTTCTCCCAAAATTTCCAGGTACTTCAAAAAGGTGGTACTGTACCTTTTACCATACGTACCTACAGTCTCTCAGTCCCAGATCATGTCACGATAGATGTAGACTTGTAAGGTCCAGAGACCCCCATGTGCAAGGCCGAGAACTGCTAGACTTTCTTTCGAATGCCGTAGAAGACAGATACTGTACAGTACAGTACAGGCGCAAGCTGCTTTATAATCCAGCCAGTAGAGAAAATCTACCGCAGAAGGATGGGCAGTGGTAGTGGATAAATGAGCGAGAGCAAAAGAATACATCATCATTGAAAGTAAAAGCCCAGTTCGTGATGATACAGTAAAGCTGTGAATCGCACTTCCCCCGCCTCACCGTGCTTCATCTCGCCTCTGTCTTGCGAGTCTGCTACGTCTCGTTTCATT
The DNA here is from genome assembly GCA_003988805.1 of Ploettnerulaceae sp. D365. Lineage (NCBI taxonomy): Eukaryota > Fungi > Ascomycota > Leotiomycetes > Helotiales > Ploettnerulaceae > Ploettnerulaceae sp. D365. The sequence goes on along the minus strand of QYAL01000035.1, from coordinate 36,227 downwards.
CCCACCTCACCTCACTCCTCTCAAGCAAAAAAACATCTCTCTGCGCTCTCCCCCTCCCAGATAGCCTCTTGCTCGCAAACCTTGCGAAAAACGTGCATTGAATTGTCGGGGAGTTGTGGTAGGCAGTACTGTACAGGTACAGTACAGTAAGCTAAGCTACCTACTTACACCGAGCGAGCGATCTCAGGAGTACAGTAGTTCCGTCCCAGCCGCCGCCTTCGAGCCCGCCTCGACCCCGCGTAGCTCGAATTTATCATCAAAGCCGGACCCAACAATTTCTTGAGCTTCCTCTCTCCGCCTTCTTCAGATCTGACTCGACAGTCCTTTTCTAGCTCCTGCTCCTGCATCTACGCATATTTCACCACCGGTCGTCACCTTGAGAGATCTTCTAAGATGGCCGATACTATGATCAAGCCCGAGGAGGCTCACAACGCTGGGTGAGTGTTCTATTCCCCCGACAAATCTACGTCACCTCGAGCCAGCACTCAACGTCCAGAGCTCTGTTGTCGCAACAGCTATGAGCGGAACAATTAGTAAATATCAGACAAGCTGCGGGCCGAGTCGGAGGATATCTACGGGAGCTTTTTGTCATTCAATCTAGTCATTTGTTTGATGCACTATTTGACTAACCGCACTCTACCCCACTAGGTCAATCGAGTTGAAGGATAATACTGTTGTTATTGTCCTAGGTGCATCTGGTGATTTGGCGAAGAAGAAGACAGTGGGTAACATTGTGACAGAATGCATCCTGAAGTCTGCTAATGACATTACAATAGTTCCCAGCTCTATTCGGCCTCGTTCGTCCCCCATCACTCATAAGCCACCATCCACTGACAAGTAGCACGATAGTACCGTAACCAATTCCTTCCAAAAGACATCAAAATTGTTGGATATGCCCGAACGAAGATGGACCATGAGGAGTACCTCAAGAGGGTTCGGTCTTATATCAAGACCCCCACAAAGGATATGGAACAGCAGCTCCAAGAGTTCTGCGATATATGCACCTACGTATCCGGACAGTATGACAAGGACGAGTCATTCGACCAACTAAACAAACATCTGGAGGAAATCGAGAATGGAAGAAAGGAGACCAATCGAGTATTCTACATGGCACTGCCTCCTAGCGTCTTCACCACAGTTTCCCAGCACTTGAAGAAGTGCTGCTATCCTAAGAACGGAATTGCAAGGATCATTGTAAGTCAAAGTTGGAGTATATCAATCTACCTTAACACTAACATTCTAATTACAGGTCGAGAAGCCATTCGGAAAGGATCTTGCCAGTTCGAGAGACTTGCAGAAGGCTCTGGAACCAAATTGGAATGAAGAGGAGATCTTCCGCATCGATCACTACCTTGGGAAAGAGATGGTCAAGAATATCCTAATCCTGCGATTTGGTAACGAATTTTTCGGCGCTACCTGGAACCGAAATCACATCGACAACGTGCAGATCTCGTTCAAGGAGCCCTTCGGCACAGAAGGACGTGGTGGATACTTTGATGAGTTTGGCATCATTCGAGATGTTATGCAAAACCATTTACTGCAAGTTCTAACCCTCCTAGCCATGGAGAGACCAATTTCTTTCTCTGCAGAAGATGTACGAGACGAGAAAGTGCGTGTTCTGCGAGGCATTCCAGCAATTGAGCCGAAGAACGTCATCATCGGACAATACGGCAAGTCTCTTGATGGAACCAAGCCGTCATACAAGGAAGATGATACCGTGCCAAAGGATTCCAGATGCCCGACATTCTGCGCAATGGTAGCATTCATCAAAAACGAGAGATGGGACGGGGTCCCTTTCATCCTGAAAGCAGGGAAGGCTCTTAATGAGCAAAAGACTGAGATCAGAATTCAGTTCAAGGACGTTACCTCAGGTATTTTCAAGGATATTCCAAGAAACGAGCTTGTCATGCGAATTCAACCCAATGAGAGTGTCTACATCAAGATGAACTCCAAGCTTCCGGGCCTGAGTATGCAGACCGTGGTCACAGAACTCGACTTGACCTACAGGCGCCGCTTCTCAGACTTGAAGATCCCAGAAGCTTACGAATCCCTCATTCTTGATGCACTTAAAGGTGACCACTCCAACTTTGTCCGTGACGATGAGCTTGATGCCAGTTGGAGGGTCTTCACGCCTCTTCTCCACTACCTCGAAGACAACAAGGAAATCATCCCCATGGAATACCCATATGGTTAGTCCTCCCCGGAATTTCTGTAAAAAATGATAACGCTAATCATCTTTCAGGCTCCCGCGGTCCCGCTGTTCTCGATGATTTTACCTCTTCATACGGATACAAATTCTCCGATGCAGCTGGATACCAATGGCCAACCACCCAAACCGCGCCAAACAAGTTGTAAGTGTACGCTGAATCAGAGAGCTAGAGTCGGGCCCAGGATAGATAGACAAGGATTCATGTTAAACCACCTTTGAACGCACGGTTAGCTGAGCCAACTCACCTCTCTCACACGAACCTTCGGTTCCTCAGTCTTCGGCCAAAGCTATATAAGAGTTGTTCATTCTCATGAGTCTTGTTGTGGCATTTACGAAATGAAATCAAGGTGTCATAGGCCTCCTTCCCCTCATTCTTTGGCTCCTGTAGCTTTGTTGTGTCGATGCGGGCGTCGTGAAAACGGGTTGCTTGGGAGGACTCTGGACGATTAGCATTCATTGGATTCTCGGAAGCAGGCATTGAACAATGGATCTGAGCGTTTTCAACCATTCTCAAGTCACAAAGGCATATCAGGGCTCATTCTTATAACACTTTGACTCACACATCTTTATTATTGTCCAGCTCAAGCGCAGCCCCAATCCATAAGTTTCCTGATATGCTGCTGTTCGCACTTGCTCCGCCCATAAAATTGACACCACTTCATACTGGTTAGCAGCACCTCAAGACGATCGAAATTACCATCCAACTCAGCCATGAGCTTTGAAAGGTGCCCCGGTACATCATCATTCCTTTCATTACATCTTGTCACAGGCGCGAATTCGAGATGGCTTCGTCCGATTCGTTTGTCGTATATACGTAGGCATCGCAGGCTCGCTCCAAGTACAACAACGCCCAACAATGTCCACTCCCGTTTGTATTCCTAGTCAACCTCTCTCATAGCTAATAGGGTTTTAAAATTTGAAGGCTTTCAGTTCCTTCCAGATTGGAACTAGCCGAGAGAGTGCTTTAGCAGCCACATAATATCGTGCTCAGATGTAACTAGGTATCATGAGGACGGTCACTTTATGCGTAGTACAATTAGCATGGGAATGGGGAAGAGATAGCCACAGGCGCCTGTATGTATATTCCGAGAGGGAGAGCAATTATATCATTTGATCCTTTCACATGTAAGATTCTGAGGTGGATACTCTCGAAAGTTAAGTGGTTGATACATTGTACCAGTTCGGCTGAGGGTACGCCAACTACCTACCTTATTGTTTCATTATTTTCGCCCTTTTTTACAGTTTTCATCAGTATTCGTCTATAATTCAATCTTATCTCGTGAACAGGAAAAGCAACAGAGATATTTGAAAGTGGGATGATGCGTGAAGTTAGGATGTATAGAAATGGACACTAAGCACAGCAGTCTCCAGGTTTTGAGACACGGCGCAGCACGAGAACCATGAAAGTTGCGCGCTATCAGCATGAAGAAAAGGGCCTAGGACTTTCCTAGAACGTTTTTCACTTAATAGAGCATAAATCTATCACATAATACTGGAGATTGAAAGAGATAAGCAATGTGTAGCAAAATATTCATACGTATGATCCAAGCCCTCTGAACGCCACTACCGTGCCAATCCCATATGCCATAATTGTTTTTTTTTCACAGATTCTTCGATTGCAACTTTTTCAGCCTCGTTACGCCCTCATACAAACCACGATCGACAGCTGCTGCGACTGTCAAAGTACCTCCAATAATAGCACACAGCCCTGTTAGGAAACCTGCGAGACTCTTGGTCCGCTCTTCACGATTAATGACTTTCATTGGGGAGATGTCCTAGTCTTGTTAGTCAAATTTAAGGAAGGCAAGGGAGGAGGCTTACATATGAAAAGAAGACTCCTGGAATACCACCACGGGCGTGCAATTTCTCCTTGTGTCCCTCGGTAGAAGCATCACCGCCACTCAAGCTTCTTCGGTGGCTAGTAACAGAATATTGGTGGGTCTCGACGCTGCCATCATCCAAGTGGCCGAAAGATCCAATGTCCACATGGTCATGAGGAGTGCGACTGGAGGTACTGTCCCATCCAAGAGGAAGGTAGGAAGTAGGCACTACTTTAACAAAGTACATGAAGTTGTAGGCAGATTCTACAGCGATCTGTTCGGTATCATCTAGTGGGTTGATATGATGGTTGGTCCACGGTAATTGCTTGCTGCCTAGCTTCTTCGTAACACTTTCCGGAAGTTGTGGTCCAAAGCGAAGGGCATGAATATTATGCGTGAAGACGTGCCCACCGGGAACTGGTGTATCGAAGTAATTGTTCAGGTCGTGGACGTGCATGTTTCCATTACTGAAACTCCTTCCTGGGGCAATATGGAAATTTCCAACGACCTTGTTGACTCGCAGACCACCTTCAATTCGGCATCCCTCCTTTCTCTGTTCGTCCAGGCGCTCTCCGTAGTGTTCACGCTCGCACTGCTCCACGTTCTCTCCTCGTCCAAACGCCCACGATACACTGGCGTAAGCCTCTCGAACCTCTTCGCAGGTATTACAGCAGCCGGGCTTCTGTGCATTTGTTGGAGGAGTAGCGCCATAACACCCACCACAGTAATCGGGGCTCAGATGTGTGGCCTGGTCGTCAGCATTGTGCCTGTCAGACTATTAGATAGAGCAAATGTCTATAGTATCCCCGAAACTTACAAGTCAAGAGACTTGATGTCAATGACAGCACCTCCTTCTGCTTCCGGTGCAAGCCTGACTTTGTTCACTCCGTGCATAACCCCCGTTTGTTGTTCTCCAGACACGTCCATTACATCCAGTGTGAGAAGCTCGCAGGGAATTCTAGGGAATGTAATATTGAGATGGATTTCCATTTTTTCACCTGGCACAATCAGCAAGAATCCCGTCCAACATTATGCACGCATGCCTACTTCTTCCCTTGTCCACGATCAACTCCGGGTGTATGACTATCCTTCTGTAATCCGACCATTCTCCTAGCGCTAAGTATAGCACGATTAACAATGAAGCTATCGTTACAATTCCTCCCGAAGTCGTGCGGATCCGGGCTTCGTCAACAGTTTTGGTGAAGGCATCCAGCCTCGTGAACCTCGATTTCCCAGCCATGGTGTGGGATACTGGTGCACTCGAGGAATGGAGGGGATCGTCTCGCAGGTGAGCGGCCTCGAGGCAGGATTGAGGCTAGGGTCTTTATAGATGCATACGAAGTAAATCAAGAGAAATACAAGATAATTAGTTGGAAAACATGGAGTGAAGGAGGTGCGAATGCGAAATCAAATTGAAAACTTGTTGCGCCTTGAATTTCAGTGGCTGAGATGCCTGAACAATTAAGAACACCTTTACCTTTCATGAACTTTACCTCGTTAGTACTAATTAGACGTAGACCCCTGTCGAGGTGTACTGTACAGGACGAAGTACATTGCATCCGCGGCTGCATGCGCATGAGCTTAAGGCGCTTCCTCCCGTCTTGTCTTCTACAGCAGCTGCAGATACTGTACACCGTAGATGAAGCCGAGAAAATGTTAAATTGATACAGTATAAGAAGTGTATGATAAAGTATCATAAAACTGTTAATTGTATTTATTCGGAACTTGACTATTATATTTAATGATTGATTTGGCACCAGGCCAATGACTGATTATGACTAGCATGCCCTGGTGGAGCTGTAGGTACCTAAGCATCTATCGTGCTTGCCTTCCACCTGTTTGAATATAAAGAATATACAGTAGACACACCAGCCCATTACTGTAATGCACCAGGCCTTTCTAGCTATCAATAAATTCTAAGCATTCGCAGGGGATGATTCGTTCTGTGTCTATATCTTGATGAGTCACGTGTGTTAATGACGCCACTTCGTAGTGGCGGCCGCAGGCTATCCTGTCCAATTCACAATGGGTAGCGGTTCAGCCTCGCCTTATTCTTTCTTTTTCTTTGTCGACCACTTCTTGCTCCCTCTGTCATCTTCGCTCCTCCATTCAATACGAAGCCCATACCATACATTCTCTCCAACTTCTTCACTTCGATCACTATCTTTGGAGTTACCTCCTCACAATTCTTTTCTCCTTTGCAGATACCGCTTCTGCATCTAAATCTGCGACAAAGCCAAATGATCTGATCGTCCATCTCCGCCATTCCAACCAACGATTCGTTAAAGTATCCAGAATAACCCACAATCAACACACGCGTCTCCGGTAACTTCTACTAAGGAATCAACTTGGTCCGATAAGATGATTTCTTCACACCCACCACGAGGACCCCGAGGTTCTACCCTACAGGGGCGCGGAAGAGGTCGAGGTGGTATACAAAAGCGCACCAAGGCCGATGGTCCGGCCCGGGTCGATAGAGATGGGGACTTGGTCATGGGCGCTGCTGGTGCTGCTGGTGCTACTGCGGTCCAGCCACGGTCCGGCAGAGGTAGAATCGAGCCTCCAACTCGCGTGGCCCGTAACTCGTCCGGAGCGGCAACAAGAACAGGCCCGTCAGGAAGAGCAATTCAGATATCTGAAAGAGCAAGACAGTCAATAATGAGAGGCCTAGGAGCGAAGCAGGCAAATATTATGGAGCCACGCGTCACCGGGGAAGGAGGAACACGACTTCAAGTCAGTGGATGGAAGGATAGCAGGGTCGCAAATAATCCAGATCGGGGTCTCGAAGCATTGCTTGCCTTTCTGGAACGGAAAGCCAAGGATAAGGACACCAAATCAAATAGAGCCGTCAAGATCAAGAAGGTATGTTCACTATTTTGACCGTGGACTCATAGAGGTTTACGCATTGTCGCCATCTCTCCTATACTCATGTTTGAAGCACCTACCAACATCGAGTCGAGGATCGACAAATAGCCCCATTGATATCGAGCCATGCCCCGCGAGCGATCCAAGGTTTTTACACCTTGCTAACATCGATATAGTCGTCAATGATCGGTGACTCCATTTTCATCACCGCTAGCCCACAGGACATCGCCCTGATTCAGAAGCTGGACAACTTCTCGTTTGCTGGAGCAATTCTTTCGATTAGAGCCATTGATCCTCCGAGAAAGCAGGCAGAGGAGATTTCTGAGGAAACAGCGAAAGTCAAGGAGCAGTTCAAACAAGTTCTTTACAGGAGATACAATGCCGATACCGGATGCTTGGACCTATCTGCTCTTAGCACTGATGCTGGACTGCAACAGATGGGAGCCTTTGAGGCGCAAAACCCGCACAAAATCTTCCCAGCCATGATGGCTATCTGTGACGGTCTCTTTGAAAACCGACAAGCGAAGAAGAACGCCATTAGCAGTGTTCTCCTTACGGGTAACGGACTTGCTGATGTGAGCGTGGTCACTGCCTTGGCTAATTCTTTCCCTGACATCAAAAATATCGACCTATCCCGCAACAACCTCGCCGACTTGAAGTCTCTTGACGCCTGGCGCAGCAGATTCCGTAACCTGGAGGTCCTTGTACTAGCTGGCAATCCAATTGAAGGACAACTCTCATCTCTTCAGACCGAGATTATGAAGCGCTATCCCAGACTTCACATGCTCAACAACGTCATGGTCAGGTCTCCGGAGCAGATCGCTGCTATCATCGCTGAAGCTGCGCGTCTCCCGTTCCCAATTTCTGGGCCTCAGTTCAACGATGTCGGAGGAGTTGGAGCAACTTTCGTCACATCATTCCTTGCTCTCTACGACACTAATCGCCAGGCACTTCTCACCGAGTACTACGACAAAAATTCCACCTACTCTCTCGCCATCAATATGAGTGCGCCTAGAAGCACCACAATCTCGGTTCTTGTACAGCCATGGGCGGAATACACAAAGCACTCTCGCAACCTCAAAAAGATCAACCACTTGGGGCCTAGAATGCATCGTTTATTCAAGGGTGTTCAAGCCATCCAGCCAGTCTGGGCCAACTTACCCGCAACTCAACACCCAAATCTACACACCAATGCCGACAAGTACATGATCGAATGTCAAGCCACATCAGGGCTTCCTGATCTAACCGGCCAAGCTGTAGGAGGCGTCAATGGGCTCACCATTGTCATCCACGGCGAGTTTGAGGACAATACTCCGAACGCTACCGAGAAATCCCTCCGCAGCTTCTCTCGAACCTTTGTATTAGGCCCCGGGGCTCCTGGTGGTCCACAAATCAGAGTTGTCAGTGACATGCTTGCGCTCCGAGCTTACGGACCTCTTCCTCAACCTGCTACCCCTACCCCGGCGTCACAACCAACCTTGACTCCTGAAGAAGCCGTGTTGGAGCAGAAGAAGGCAATCGCTACTCAACTAATGGACAAGACGGGCATGACTTTAGAATACTCGGGCATGTGCTTGAACACTGCTGAGTGGGATCTCCAGAAGGCTTATGATATGTTCATTTCGAACAAGGTAAGCATTGCCCTACTGCTACCTAGCACCATTTAGCACTACTAACATTCACCAGGCAAACTTGCCACAAGAAGCCTGGGTCGACGGCATTGCCCGCTAATCTAGTATGGCATAATTTGACGGAATACTTTGGAACCTGTGGGAAAGGGAGGGGGGTCGGGCGTATTTACTTTTGTATTCTGATTGTTGCTGCTGAAGCACTCTTTCCGATCATCTTGCTTGCTATGATTGAAGGGAGAGGGAGAACGAACAGTGGAGGGATAAGACCGGAAATACTGCATGCATGCACTGGACGATTTGTGCAATGTTATAGGATGGAGTTTATTTTGCAAGAAAGCATGGAGTTGGGGGAGTCATCATCGTGCCATCATGCAAGCACACAAATCATATTGGGCTGGGACTGGGTTGAGGTTGATCATTCCATACGTCGCTGGTGGACAATCATGGCTCGTCCAGGCTTACATAATGTTTTCAAATTACAGTACCAATTGTGAAATCACAGTCTTTTTAAATATTTCATTTGTCTTTCCTTGTCAGTGAAAAATAAATACTATGCTGCTATATCAAAGTAGAGCCCGCATATCCGATTTTTGGGTATCACACTGCCCATGCACTCATGATGACTGCTCTAGAATGTTTTGATCTTACAGGTACAGTACAGTACTCGGTGTATAATCCACCTATTTCTTTTCTCACAGCCTTCTCCTTTCTTCTTCGATCTGCGCCACACTGGTATGACATAATGACAACTATGCCTTCTTGAGGCTTGACTGTAATTACTGTCAGATTTAGAATGACTGTAAGTATATGCATATGTAGGTATTCTTAAGCGTCAAAGATTCGGATTGGAGGGAAGGAGGGCATGAAATTGTTTGTCGAGTTTAAATCGCAGTAGGGAGCGCAACTGGCACACCTTTTGAATAGATCATCATTCACACAGCAAACTTATTTACTGATAATTCAAGTAGGGTTCATAGATAATATATTATCTGGCTTAAAACAACTGGCCTGATACAGTATCCCTTCGGATCCCTGCCGGCACAAAATACTAACGCTAAAAGGTATCATATTTTAAATAAAAATCACACCACCCCCCTATTCACACAGTACTCCTACTCCTTTCCACATTCTCTCATCTAAGGCACTTCTCCAAGGCCACGTCCCCCCTGTCCCTCAAATGCTTGCTTGGCCTCCACATTTGCAATGGCACTCTGTAACGCAATCGTCAAATCGATGTGGAATAAGGGCCTGTTGAGACCGTTAACCAGTGCAGCTCGTCCTGAACTTTTCATCGCAGTTGGCTTGAGATCACTACTGCTCAATCCACTGTCGGAATCGGCCGAAATGCCCTGGCTTGCATGCGAGGGGCGATTTGCTTCTCTCGCACGGGCTTCCTGCAGCTCCTTCTCGTTGGAATTCAACTCCGCTGCTTGAGCAGCAGAATCCGATCCACCGATCTCAGCAACGCTGAAAATAGGTTTCCAGCGGTGCGTCGCAGATGAATCGGGGGTGGGGAAACCGAAGCCGGCAGAGGTGAGGGCGCGCTTGGTCCACCGGTTGTTGATGGAGGCAAAGTGCCAGTCAACTGTGGATGGGGAGACATATTTGTCGAGTTGATTACGCACGTCGATAAGTTGCTGGATGGAGGTTATATCGACGTTATTGACGGAGCTTAGGTCGAGGATGATGGCTTTGAGGGTTGGGCGGTCAGCGTGGGCTTCTGGGGCTTTACCACGTCGTGGTCCTGGGTCATTCCTTCCTCTCAGTTAGTATGGCTTTACAACTCAATGACAGAATAAGACGTACCATGGGCGGTCACCAGGACGGGGATAGTGGTCAAGGTTTGTTCGGCGGGTAGACGCAAAAATGTGGTTAGTGAGTTGATCCAGGTAGTGGTTTGCATTTGGGTAATTGAAACCCTCAGAGAATCGGTAGATGAAGATTCCTGGATATGGAGACTGGACCTCAACGTCAGGGTTAGATCCATCGCCGTGATCAATCGGCAGGAAAATATTCCTCGATGAGGAATCCTCATGAGCTCCTCCAGACTTTGTGAAAGTGCCGTTGTCGGGGGAGAGAAAGGGTTTGCTCTCGTTACCGATGACAGACTCTCCGATGATCGAATGAACCTTAACTTTTCCCAGGAATCGTCCCTTCGCTTTCAATATGCGGATAAGGAGCAGTGCGAGGGAGACACAAATGGTTGTGTATATACCGTTCTCAATAGAGGAAAAAATTGTGACAAAGACACCTGCAAAAAAGATAGGGACCTCGAGCGGAGAGACTCTCCAGAACTGGTAGACAGTGTTGGGTGGTGTGATAAGATCTCCAACGGCGTGAATGATGACGGCCGAAAGACTGGCGCTAGGGATGTAGTAGAAGACAGCTGTAAGAGCATAGATGGCCAAAAGCACAACAACAGCAGTTATAACACCAGCAAATGGAGTGCGAACACCAGCCTTGGACTTGATAGCAGTTCGAGAGAAGGATCCGGTGGCTGGATATCCTCCAAGGAATGGTCCTAAAAGATTGGTAATACCAATGGCAACCATTTCTTGAGACGGGTTGATGATATAGTTGTTGATACGACCGAATGATTTCGAGATTGCAATGTGTTCAATCAAGAGAACAATAACAGCTGACGGAAGATCGCTAGCGAAAATTTTAATGATCCTAATGTTGACTGTTGGAACGGCGGCAGCGGTGAAGCCTCTTGGGACGGTCTTCAGAATCTTGAACAACGGCTTCTTGCGGTGATGTCTGTTGACAAGCCAACTTATCATCGTATATAAGAGAATAACAAACGCCGTTCGAAGGGTCGCAATAAAGAAAAAGGTCTTCTGCTTCTGTGGCCATCTCTTTGCTGCAAGGCTGCATGCTGATCTAATAAGGTAAAGAAGGAAAAGAGCTGTCAGTCCCATCGCAGCATCCAATTTAGTGTCTGGCAGGTGCTTGAGTGTGTTGATGATGACTTTGTAGGTTGCGGCTCGGGTATCGAAACCAGTGATGCCCATCATAGTAGGGACTTGTCCAGCTGCGATATTGATTGCGGATCCTGTCATGAAGGCAGAAATGGAGACAAGAGGGATAAGGTCAACGATCCAGCCACATCGGATCAACCCAATAAAGACGATGATACAACCACAAATAACTGCTAATGCCGAAGCAATGACGTTTCCGGGAATATCTGGGTCGGACTCTGCAGCGTGTGAAACGATCTTTCCAACCAGAGTTGACATCACAGCGACGGGCTATAGGGGAGTTAGAGAATATCAAAGCTGTGTGTAAATCTTGACTTACACCAATGGTAATATCTTTGGAAGTTGCGAAGAACCAGTAGACCAGGACCCCCATGAAGGAGGAGTAAAGCCCGAATTGAGGTTCTAGATTGGCAAGAAGCGCATATGCCATGCCCTGGGGGACGACAACAGCACCGATAGTGATACCTAAACGAGATAGGTAAGTGTTTGTATTGAGAATATGTATTAGAGCAGTGCTTACCAGCAACTAGATCACCAGCAAGCCATATTCCATTGTAGCGAGTGATCCAGTGCAAGAAAGGGAATAAGGACCAAACATAGTTGGAAATGTCGTGTCGTCCAGGAACAGTCTCTTTAATCCATTCTACACTGGAAGGCTCCTCCTCGACGTAAGTATCAGCGGTTTGAGTTGAGAAAACGGATTCGCCTCGACGTATGTCCTCGTCGTACTCATTTTGATAGTTGAGCTTGATACCTAAGCCCTTGGCTAGGACATGTCCGAGCTTGTTGGCGGGCATCTTGGATTTTAAAGGTCGAAGTCGATGGTAAGGGCAGAGTCCAAGACTTGAAAGGAATTTCCAAGCCTGGTAGCAGAGGAACAAGAGATCTATAAGAGATCTGTTGGAGGTGGGCCTGTGATTAAACCTATGGGCGGAAAGCTGCAGGAAGCTTGCTCAATGCTACCAGGTTGAGGGCGGGAGCAGCTCAAGTCATATACTCCTTGGGTCGCGGAGGGTGAGGAGAGCCAGTCCCACGGAGGCGGGAGTCTAGCTGGGGTACTCGCGTGCTTGCGTCTGGTCTCCAGACAAGCCCTTGTCTCTGAGCGGATTGAGAAAAACAAAGTGCAGATGGCGGGCAGTCTAGAAGGAGGAATTTGATAGGATAGGGGTTGGTAGCGACAACAGACCGGGGTTGGATATGATATCAAAGGACTTTTTTGGGTGGAGGTATTGCGAAGCGCCACCAATAGATTGCGTGCTTTGTAGATAGATGTGATTCGTGAGCGAAGATGGTGATGTTTGGGTTTATATAGGAGAGAGGTCCAATAACGACAGCGCTACCCTGGCGGTGCAAGTCTGGCTGAAGGCTGAATATTGAGGAATAGTCTTGTTGGTCTTAGATGGAGATATGAAGGCTTGAAGGCTGGTCTGAACTGAAATGTAAGGTGCTGATACTGGGGAAAGCAGAGTAGATATGGGTAGAGGAGCTGGAAGATCCTGTCACGTATGGGAGGTAATAGGTAGGTATGGACAGAATTCTTGTGTAAAGTTGCTTCCTCCAGTTGAGTTGATGATGGATGTTGATGTGTATTAGTCTAGTCTATAGTAGTTCTAGTAGTTGAGTAAATTTTGTAGTCTAGTAATAAGCGATCGATGGTATCATCCTGCAAGTGCACCTCCGCCTCCACTTGCATGGCAGCTTACAGTACTAGTCCGAAAGACGAGAGAGGCTAGCCATGGTGAGGCAAGGATGATCAAGAAAGTGGACTCTGGGGGGGGGAAAGGCCAGTCGCAAGCCGCAGAGAACCTTTCAACCGAAAGACTTCTACATGTAGAATGATGGATTTGTACGAGACCGTATAGTAAAGCGGGAACCCCATCATTCGAAATGTTTTATTATTGTATTCTTTTGTTGTCATTATTACTGTTATTGTTGTTCATGGGAGTAAGATCAGCCTCGATTCCTCGACGCGGAGAGAGAGAGTATGACGACGACGAGGACGATTCCTTATTTTTCTTGTGCTCCACGGCCCCACGCAGACACGAATAGATACTGGGTATTGTACCAACAAACGCGTATGTTATATGATTACCCAATCTTATCCGATAATTGCTTGCTTGCTTGCTTGCTCTCTTTCTTCTGTCCCTTCTGGTCAGCTTACATACATACACATGTCCCATATATACCGTTCGTTGTCCCACATTTTGAGATTTCTGCGGTCCACTAGTCCAATCTAGTCTCCCTCGGCAGCCTTGCATACCAAGCGGGTTCCAAATCGCCGGTGGATGCAGAGTGGATATCTCTATCCGCCAATAAACACAAACCATCATGATGCCATCGACAGGGGAAAACGCCAAAAAGCACATCATCGACGTCCTGATCATCTAGAGGCTGGGCTGGATATGGGATATGTGCCAAATTATTACTTTGTAATTGCCAGAAGGGCCAAGTAAGCACCCATGGAGAAATAGAATCATTCCTCTTCTTTGTCGTTGCGTAACTGATTTATTAATCTTTGAAGTATCAATTATTCCACCCCTTTCATTGCTTGCACTTCGTAGACAGCGAGAGTAGAGTTTCAGCCTTGGCGGCCGGGGAAAGAGGATGCTGCGCTCATGATACTTCATTGGATCAGGTGGCTTCACCACACTTGAACCTCAGTCAAGCATCCCAAGATTATTGTAGAAAACGCCCGACGCTTGTATTGCGCCTCATATCAGAATAATTGGCCTTTGAAACCATGCAGCGCGATGAGAAGGAAGTATATAACAATTTAGCCATGTGATACATTCAAGTTCCGAGGAATCGAATGAACTGAATCCTGTCAATTGAAAATTGTGGTAAAGTAGATATGTCTCGGGTTGAGTGTCTAGGACAAGAAGGTAAAAATGTACCTGAAGAGGAATAATTAGGCCTTGCCATGGACAGTGTTGTGCTTGATTTGGCAATCGATTATTGTAAAAGCAATGCACGCATTGCAGTACAGTACTGTACCATAATCGTTCGGCGATTGGATGAGGTGGGTGTATAACCTTTGCCCCGAGAAACTTACTAGTGGCTCAAGTCAAGGTTACCGAAAGTAGAGAGGCTAAAGGATCAAGCACTTGACATAGGAGAGTTTAAGCATAGTCATGTGATTTGAACGTGATACTAGTGAGAATGCGAGTGTGAGGGTAGATGATTAAGAACTTCTGTAAGCCTCGGAAGTATACCTACCTACCTATCATAATTCATCAGGAGGGAAGATGTTATTACTCTACCGAATTGGTAAGTACACCTCACTCCGGCTGTCACGACTTTGACTGCCCTAGTCAGTCACGAAAAGTCGCGTATTCGTTTAAACGCGATCCATCAACCTCGCATCGTACAGTAGTACGATGTGGTGGATGTGATAACTTCATCACGGAGAAGCGTATCAGATAAGTATTTTTATCCCTCGCACTGTTTACTGTCCATTTTGGGTTCGGCCACAGAAACATAAAGTCAATATGTCCTCTGCTTCCCCTACGAAAAGTAGCATCCCGAACTTGACCCCTCCTCAACCTCCACCATCACTTTTGAACCCCCCCAGTCCACGAACACACCGCGCGCTTCGGCGGCTACAATCCGCGCATACACTTGGACAGTCGAACCAGCTGTCACTGATCTCGCAGCAGCATAAGCAGGTCTTGCAGAGGAATCACTCGCCCGCCAACACCCCCTCGGCGCCCCATCACAGTCGAGGACGATCGAATAGTGATGCGACCAACATGACGCCGCCCAGTGTAGTTTCGGCAGGTAGGAGACCTGTGATATCGAAGAAGCCCATTGCGGCAGATGCCCTGTCTCTAGATAGACTGATAAGAGAAGGCCCGCCAGATGGGGACCTAACCGGCGCATTGGAGAGTGTGAGGCTAAAGATTCTGGATCAAGGAATCAAGAGTGACACTGATGGCATGGTGAGAGCCCGTACCATACGCTTGTAATATCGGCAATGACTGATAACTGCTCTAGTCTTCTCTACGTATCTACGTCTGGCTCATCCTCCTCAACGCTCCGGTCCTCGAGACCGACTCCTACCTCGCACTTATCCATCGTGGCGCATCCCCAGCTTACTCTAAAATCCGCAACGATACCTTCCGCACGCTCGCTACAGACCCTCTCTTCCGCCGACGCGTTAGCGAAGCCTCCCTCATTCGTCTCTTGAACGCTGTGGCCTGGAAATTGCATGATGCCAAAGAGAAACGAGCTCATAGTTCAAGCAGATCAACCAGTCAGACTAGGATTACGCATATAGCGAACGCCCATGGAAGCCCAGAGCTGCAGAATGCGACGCCGGCTATGAAGTCCAGGGCGAGAGCGTTGACGTTGACGACAGAGGGCTCGGAGGTGGGAACGAGTGAGCCAGGCACGTATGTTCAGGGTATGAATGTTCTGGCTGCTCCTTTTTTGTATGCTGCCAGGAGTGAGGCGGAAGCATTTGTAGCATTTCACCGGTTCATAACGAACGAGTGCCCTGGGTATGTGAGGGGTGCCATGGATGGAGTGCATAAAGGGCTTGCTCTGGTAGATAAAGTGTTGGCCATTGTGGACCCAAAGCTCAGCCTCTATCTAATTGGGAAAGGCATGAATGCTGAGCTATATGCCTTCCCATCAGTCCTGACCCTCTGCGCTTGCACTCCACCGCTACCGGAAGTTTTACGGCTTTGGGACTTTTTGTTCGCTTATGGAGCGCATCTCAATATTTTATGTATTGTGGCGCAACTGGTTATCTTACGGACCTCAATTCTGAGCTCTCCCAGGCAAGTTAAGGCCAGGCGCCTCTGCATCATACATTACTAATGCGTAGCAGTCCGACCAAGATATTACGCTCGTTTCCACCTCTTCAAGCCGAGACTATCAAAGAGGTGACATTGTCGCTTATCAGGAAGATACCGGATGATGTGTATGCGGAGATTGTTGCTCACGCAAAGTAGCTTTTTATTTTATATGGCATTATCGAATGGCGTTTTTGGTTGCTGCTGGGAATCGAAATGATCTAGGCATCGAAATGGGTGATGAATGGGCGACATGGAAATATTATGGGATAGGATGTACAAAAGTGTATTATCTAAGGAGTTCATGGTAATGAAAAACGAATTATGACTTGGGTTCAACCAATCCTCGGTCTCTCAAGGATTGAAGCATCTCGACCAAGACTACTTGGTACAGAGCTTCAGTAACTTCTTCGAGTAATCCCCCTGCAGTACCCACGTGCATCTTTATTCAAACCTTCTTTCCTCAAAATCGACCACGTTCTGCCACTCTCCAACCAAGAAAATAAACAAATAACCACAAAAACACCTCAGAGAGAAGTATCGATTCAAATGCAACCATCCAAACCTTGATGTCGCCCAGATTCGCAGCACACACACGTGCGGCCCCTATTGGCCCAGCACACCACCTGCAAGGTCCCGCTTCCAGAACGTCAACAAGACTGGAGGTCTTGGCAACTGTTACAGTAAGGGCAAGCAAGCGTCGATCCGAACTATCAAGTATTATTGTTCATCGTAACCAGCTGCACGCCAAACTGACCGATATACCCGAAAGAAAAAAAAAATTGAATGCGCCAAAGACCATCGTACAATGACCCACGGGGTAGCTTGAACGTTGAACGTTAATGACCCCTCTCCTCCATTATCCCTAGCACTATAAATACTTACCCCCCGTCTCCTCTCTTGTCATGTTGTTGGCTCAGCACAAGCTCCGGTCTCAGTTCGAGCGTCTGTTTTCCTCCCGTAGCTATAGCTATAGCCGAAGTAGCCACTCGCTCTGTGTCTCGCTGTTGATATCCATGGCGTCCCTTTCGACATGTTTGATGCTGGCGTATGCCCTTTTGGGCACCAGCACTTATTGGATTGGAGGTGTGAAGGCCGAGGTCCAGTCGAGTCCGGATGTGAGTCCGAGGTTGCAGGATATCTTGGACAAGGCGCATAAGGGGCCGTTGTATACGTATCCGACGAGTCTGACCCAGGGGATTATTCCGGTTCGTTGTTCTTTCTCTCTCTCTCTCTCTCTCTCTCTTTCTAGGCTTTGGGCTATGGCCGGGCGGCAGGGAAATGAAATGCTTCTACAGAAGGAAGAGAGGCTAATCACGTGTGGTTCTTAGAAGGGCATACATTCTCACAATGACTGTAAGTTGCCTCTTCTCATTAGTTGGAAGATTATGTTGCTAATGTCTGTAAAGATTGGAGAGATGTTCCCGTCTACAGCGCTCTCAGTGTAGGTGCTGTCTCCATCGAAGCTGACGTCTGGCTCTACAACGACACTCTCTTTGTTGGCCACGAGATCAGCGCTCTCACTAAAGCCCGCACCTTTGAGTCCCTGTACATCAATCCCATTCTCGATGTCTTGAATCGTCAGAACCCAAGCACGCCGTTTGTTAAAGAGAAGACGCACAACGGCGTCTTTGATACCAGCTCAGGACAAACGCTCTATCTATTTGTCGATTTGAAGACGAGTGGAGCAGACACTTGGCCAGTTGTTATCAAGGCATTGGAGCCTCTGTAAGTGTGCCCTTGTTATTTCTCCATTTCTCATGCACTTTGATTCAAACGTTCTCAATTCTCTTCATAATGCCTTGGGAATATTCACTAAGTAGCCTCCAGGCGCTCTGCCGGCTACCTCTCCACCACTACAAACGGTACGACTTTCACTAGTGGTGCTGTAACCGTAGTCGGTACCGGTAACACACCTCTCAACCTCGTCCAACCCATCCTTAACAGAGATTACTTCTGGGACGGCCCCCTGCCTACCCTGAACGGCACATTCTCCAACATCACCTCCCTCGTCTCACCTATCGCTTCCGCATCGGTGGGAACAGCTCTCGGAGGTACCGTTCTCGGGCCCAGTTTGAACGACACCCAGCTAGCTACTCTGAAAAATCAGGTTGCGGTCGCTCATGCGAAGGGCATCAAGGTTCGGTATTGGGATCAGCCTGGGTGGCCAATTACGACGAGGAATGGGCTTTGGAGACAATTCAGGACAGAGGGCGTGGATCTTCTCAATGTGGATGACTTGGAGGCTGCAGCCGGCTTCGGTGATTCGTGGTAATGATACTTGACATGACAATCGCTTATGATCAATATGGATGGATGAATATGGATATAAAATGAGAGTAGTTATTTAATGAACATCAAAATTTAGAGTCTATTCTTCCTATTTGGCTTCTGAAGGTGGGGATGTATTTCTGGTGACGGCTCGAAGTCCGCGGGAAATGTGTGTGAAGACAGGAAAGAACTACAATAATTTTATAGGTAACTAGGTACTATTGCATCCTCTCAGGGGACGTTAGGTAGTCCATCTGCTCCTTCCCCTTTCGAAGACTTGTCAATCTTTTAAATGTAGGCAAGTTTGTCCTCTCTCTCCTTTTTACCACCAACAGCCATCACATTATCACTGCAGTATCATTTAGTCCAAGTTTCAAAATACATGCTACAGAGCTTCCGCACCAACATATCAACCATTCGCTGTTGCCTCGGACTCCCAAGCAACCTCAACAGCTACAGAATGTTCCCACACCCTTCATCAGAAAGAAAAATAATGACTACCTCCGAGTGTAAATCAAAGGCCGCATCCTATCCGGCCCAGAGGGTGAAGTCAAGCAGAAGATTGAAAGCCAAGCGGGAAAGAATGTAAGTCTCGACTGGGATCTGTCAGGAATAGCTTGGGCTAACAATCACAGATCAGCTTATAGACGATGTCGTCAACTAATCCTGAATAAATATCATAAAGAGCACGACCACAAACCGATAAGAGCTCCGCAAGTGGAATTGGCACATATCGACGTGTGTTTCAGGCCGGCAGGAACACGGATGGAGTTGAATGACTTAGACAAAGAGGCGGCATCGTCATTCGGCGTCGTCGAATCATTAAGTCACTTATTTAGTAATCCCGAGGGTGCTGAAGAGAGAGGAGAGGGATCTGAGAAGCAACCTGAAAATGCTAGCATAGGCCAAGAGAGAACAACTAGAGTTCCAGACGTGTGGATCCAACTCTCTGATTCTTACCTTAGTGCTGGAGCTCGGGACAAGAAGGCGGAATCTGCAGCACTAGCCTATCAGATGGAGCTTGCAGCTCCCAAAATATGTCGAATCGCTGAGACAACTGACAGCGGGAGACATGCGATGCAAGCAGATAGGAGATTGATGTGGTCTTCGGGATCCTCAGACGGCGTTGAAAATGCTATCAACGCTGAGGGTAACACTATCGAACCACACAAACAGAATCACACCAGAGAGCTGAAGCTGCCAATTGAAAGATCACGCGTTGAGGTAGTTAACAAGCCAACCTCCATGGAGAAGATATGTTTCGGATGCAGAGATATCGACAGCCAGTACAGGAACAGAAAGCGTAAACTCAAACACCCCAGGACAAGGACCCATCTGGAGTCTCCCCTGATCACAGACATAGAGTACGATGGTGACACAGACACTGCCGCTGGCGAGGACCCCATGTTTAAGTCTCCAAGCAAAAGAGCGAAGTATTCTCTCGGATCTACTGCAAGTCAGTGCGATAAATGGGCCGTAACAGAAGGTCAAATTTGTCCCCTTCAGCACGATACGTTGAAAGAGGGGAAAAGTTCAATTCTCAGACAAACCCCAGGGATTCAAGCAGTGACGAGAGTTAAAGTAATCTTCCCAAAATTTCTGGAGTAATGAGGGCTTGGTTGGAAAGCTCACTTGGCTCGTCCTTGCAACCCGGGAATAAGTACGTTGCGCGCTGCTCACACTCCCCTGAATTGCCCTCAGTGACTCACGTTATAACCTGAATCAGAAAAGAGCGACCGTCAACTGTTCTCACAGCTCCCTCGCTGATGATAACCGTTACTGTAAAGCATGTGTCACAGGTCCTTGTGGAAGCCACCCGGATAAATAAGTCCTTTACTGGATAGGAATGCAGGAAGTGTCAATAAGGGCGAACAAGCTAGCTCTTCATAATTTCTCTTGGACTCGGAGACTGCTACAGAGCATGATAGCACATTTGAAATGGAAGGCTCTCACAGTGAGCAACGATGATGTACGTAACATCCATCGCAAGATGGAATCGTAGGCTGGCAATATTGCCGTTGACAATAGAGACGTTCGACTATGAGCTTCCATGATTCGTTGAAGTAGAGGTTTGTTGTTGAGAAGCAATACCTAGGTCAATAGGCAGACATTCTTGCATTGGATCGGGACTGTGTTGCTCTAATGCGCTCTGCGGCCCTCAAGGGTCCGACTTGGGGCAGATCCTGTTGCTGGCTGAGTTTGAGAGGATGATTTCCAGGTCGTTCAATTGGAGTCTCCCTCATATATATCACTTTGCAGAGAAAGCACACTACTCCTACTACTAGTTAACAGCATCAGGAGTCTATTTTTGGAACATACCAAACTCTTAAACACCGTCCATCTGTGAACACGTGTCGATGGTCATCATCGCTCAGTCACGAGCATTTCCCTCACTCGCAAAATTTTGTTGCATATCGCAAACTGCCCTTCTTCGTCGCCCTTTTTGGGCTGAGGCCGCCATCTGCACGCCCCATCCAATCATCACCCGTGGATCGACATTTGTTGCACGTCGCAGTTTTGGGAGGCCGCCGGTTGAAATAAAAAGC
This sequence comes from Ploettnerulaceae sp. D365, assembly GCA_003988805.1. Taxonomy (NCBI): domain Eukaryota; kingdom Fungi; phylum Ascomycota; class Leotiomycetes; order Helotiales; family Ploettnerulaceae; species Ploettnerulaceae sp. D365. The sequence goes on along the minus strand of QYAL01000035.1, from coordinate 15,108 downwards.
CTGACAGCCCCGCCCTACGAGATTCCCTCTCCTGCGCTCTCGAGAGTCTCAAGAGAGGAGAAAAGGAGATACGGCTGGGGAAATCGAGGAGAGGATGGAAGGAGGTGCGATGAGGGGTTTGATCGAAGAAGTTGGTGTTTTGATGGAAGTTTAATTTTTGGGAATTCTTTGAAGGGAGAAGGTTGAGGTTTTGTTAAGTGAGGGGGGATTTGACGAACGGGAGAAGGGAGTTCAGTAGTCAGTCGTTGGGTGAGATGGGATGGGTGGGTGTGGGCCTCCCGCTTGAGGGGCATCTGATTGGCTGGATCTTTGAATCTGGGGAAAATGTCCACCAGGGCTCGGGCCAAGAGGGGGACTTTAAAATCTTAAAAGTACGAGTATTAACTTCTACAAAATCCTCACAATCCCATCCTATCGGACCCTTAACCTGTCTCTTTCTCCTGTCAATCTCTTAATTAACCACTAGGATTATTGCAGCAGCTCAGTCATGTGCGAGATTCCCTAAAATGTACTACATATAGGTGGGTACAGGCCGTACGGTTGCACTAGCATGCGCACTGATCGAGCGCACCGTCGTCATGACATTTCTGAGCAGAAGTTTGCCCAAGACTTCACCACGGGCGGGATGACCCCTTCTAATCCCGTAGGATTCATTGGCTTAGATGAATAATTACTGTGGACGATCCAGATCGTAAGTCAGCTCATCCCTACTCCTCCTAAAGCCTCAGAGGTGTGGAGGGGTAGTTCGGATTTGTGAGGGAGAATCTGGTTGGTTGGAGCAAGTTGGAGTCACATACCGATCATACCACTTGAGGGGGGTTAACTATCAGTACGAGGCTGATTGTGGCAGCGAGATCATGGTAGGAGTAGTCGATGATCGGGGCAGAGGTTGGTGAACGTCATTATTAAGCCTGTTTGGTAGTGAGGACTTGGGCTTAGCTTGAGATAGGCAGGGGATGACAAGGAATGAGGTTAATAGATATATGAGGGGTTGTTCCTTTGTCTTCGTCTTCAACATCCTCTCCTCGCTGAATTACTCTATTATACCCACGCAGCCTACAAATTACACTATCGTCTTCACTGTCACAACTTCAACCTATACCTTTCACATCCTTCCGTACTATAGTCACTATGCCATCCTCAGGAACACCCTCTGCTGTGACGGGAGGTACTGGAACTCAAGGCTCCCCAGCGAACAATGTCGGCAATGATCCTGCACGCAGAGTACGTCTTTGCCAATCCCAGCGATACATCTGCAAATCAGAATACTAACAAGTCATGGTATAGAACTCCAATGGAGCACTCTTCTCAGGCCTGATGAATCAGAAGCGAAACAGCGTCGACGCAAGCGCACAAGCTCGACGAGAGTCCTTTAACGACATGAAGCCTGCCGCAGGTTTCATTGGCAAGATGTGGAATAAGTACGTCTTCTATGCGTTGCCCGCAGCTGGATTTCCATCTGACTATTTTGCGCTGTAGTTTCACATCGGGATCCCCGCCCAAGTAACTGGTTTGGGCATGGAAATGATATAAAGGGGGAGGGGCCTTATGAAATTATGATTCTGTCGTTTTCACTTTCCAAGCCAGCAATTGAGCGTACTGGATGGACGGCGTTGGGGGATATCATGTATTCGTGTTATTGTACTCACTTACTCAAAACTCCGACGCAAGTAAGGAAAGAAACAATCAAACAGATAAACACAAAAATACCTGAATCGTCCTGTAAGAGCAAAGTATGACTGATATTAATATCCGAAATGTGTTCATCATTTGCCCTGGAGAGTAAGAGAATGCTTGACTCGGTGATAAGTGACCAGAGAAATGCACTATGCTAGTGCATTTCGCATATATCTAGTACCTCAACCAAGAACCTAGACTCGGCATGACGTCTCAAGGCCAATTCAGTTTCATAAGCACTCTTGCAGAGCCAGTTACATGGCCAAAGAGGATGCTTATGTAAAGGCGATTATCTGGAGCATTGAGCTGCACACTCGATACTGTTGTTGACCAATAAAACCAGTAGCAGAAATACGTATACACAACATATACCTTCCCCATTCTCCTATACATTCGCTCCCTGACACTTCTACAAATATCAAGCAAAAATGCCAGACACAACACAGACCACAGACCAAAAGGACCAGACGTCATTCCTCAGTGATCTCTTGTCAGGAAACATCAAAACCCCAGGCGTCAAGAATATCGAAAAGGCGTATAGTCGAGTAGGAGCCTCGAATAACCACACGCCTGGAGTGGCGTCGAAGCTGGGAAGTCAGGAACAGGAGGGAGCGACTAGTGGGAATCATCAGGGTATTGGAAGTAAAAAGTTTGCAGAGGAGATTAGTGACCAGAGGCCAGAGGTAATTTTGGAATTCTTTTTTCCTTCTCGTGTAGCTAGCTGTATTGGGATTGTGCTAAAGTCGAGTTATTGTAGCCGTCGGTTATTGGGAAGTTGTTCAATAACATGATTAATGGTACAGATGGGACGAAGTGAGAAGGTGTGCTGTCGGCATTAGAAGCTTTGCTTTGTAAGATGGTGGTAGTGAGGCTAGAGGGAAAGAATACATAGATGAAGAGAAACACTTCGCTACGGCACGTCTTGTAATTATATGGAAGATCTCAGAACATTATGTTGATGCGCTTCATAACTACTTTGTAGAATTACATGCACTGACGCAATCATCGGCTGCTCCTACTGTTCCAAACTACAAAAATGCATCCGCTCAATGGTCGCCACAATCTCCCATGAACTCCGCTTCAGAAGCAAAGCCTGACAACGTTGACCCCGAATCACACACAAATCATAGAAAGCTTGAGACTGCTACAAGCCGGTATGGTAGCCGGTCGGACTCTTGGCCGTAGCAAACTCCATAGGAGTGCTGGAAAAATGAGCTGCTTTTGTTGTCTTGTCATTCAAAGTACATGCAATGTCCGAAATCAAACCTGCACGCCCCAGCCCAAACCAGCCATGAGATATCTACCATTTCCCCTCAATCCATTTACCGAACGATACCCTCGAAGCGGTTCTTGAACCACTTGACGGTCTCGTCACGCTTGATCTTGTGGGCAGATCCGACGTGGGTCTTCGCACGGCGGCGCTTGGCAACACGCTCACCAGGACGGGTCCTATCACTCGTCAATTCTCTCCAAATTTTCGCCCCAGATAGGTCAAATACTCACATGCAGCAGAAGAAATCCATTCCGTAAATACCGATCGCAGGGTCGTACTTGATACCAAGATCAATGTGTTCGCTGATGCCGAAACCGAAGTTGCCAGTCTCGGAGAAGTTGCGCTTGCGCAGCTCATATTCCTTGACCTTCAATCCACGCTCCAAGATCTCCTCGGCCTTGGGCCCACGGACAGTGACGTGCACAGCGATCTTCTCGTTACGACGGATACCGAAGGTACGGACGGTGTAGCGGGCCTTGCCTGTAGAATTATTAGGTACTGTATACCGAGTATGTAGAGTTTGCACACGTACTGTAGACTGGGGTTTGACCACTCAGTTGTTCCAACACCTTAGCAGCACGAGTAAGTCTGCATCGAATTAATTTGCGTTCCGGTCAAATGTCCCACGAGCCCGAGGCATTGTAGCCTTTCTGGGGTGAAATTTACTAACCTGTCACCAGACTCTCCAACGGAGATGTTAAGGACGAGCTTTTGGATGCGGAGCTCCTTCATGGGGTTGCCGCTCTTCTCTCCGGATTCAGCCATTGTAATTGTGCTGGGAGGTTGTCGTGAATGTGGTTTTTGTCGTGTAGTTGGCGTTGATAATGTTCGCGATTTCGTTATTTTCTCAAATCAGTTTGTGCTCGCTAACGAGCGCTAGTCTATCTAAAGTTAGCTCGCCAGCCTCATCGAAAAGCTAGGATGTTATTCGCGATTCAAGAACACCAGGTCTATACCCAAAATAAAGCTTGCGAGAGCTCAAGAATAGACTGAAGTGCAATATCTTCAAGCGCAATCTTTGAAATACCCAGAGAAGCCGTCCGTCGCGCATCTCAAATCCATCATGGCGAACAAGCAAGGCAAAATGGTGAGTCTGACTTCCTTCTCCATCTCCCTCAAGCTCTATATTGACGTTGTAGGCTAACTTTTACCCCTCTATAGGCTGGTCTCGTATGTTGTACCCTTGCGCAAACACTTATATCTCTTATAGATCTTACGCTCTTGCATTGGTCTTCTGAAGTGGTGAAGCGCGTGCTGATTTGGTGCTAGATCAACTACCGGATGAGGGTGACTATGAATGATGGACGACAAATGGTTGGACAGATGCTGGCCTTTGATAAGGTATTCAGTACCCCCCACTGATCCGGTATATGATCAATTGCTGACTTATGGCATAGCACATGAACCTCGTCCTCGCAGATACTGAAGAGTTCAGACGTGTCAAGCGCAAGGCGAACAAATCTGCTGCTCCAGGCGCCGGCGGCAACTCTGCAGCTCTGGTCGAAAACGAAGAGAAAAGAACCTTGGGTCTTACGATAGTTCGAGGCGCACATATCATTTCCCTCTCCATCGAATCTCCACCGCCGGCAGATCCATCTGCGAGATTAGGTGCAAGTGCACCAGGAGGAATCTCTACGACGCTTGCTGCTGGTGCTGGCATTGCTAGACCGGCTGGAAGAGGCGCTCCTGTTGGCCTAGCTGTACGTCTTCATCCTCTTTGTCTCGGGCTTTTCTAATGGTATCTAGGGCCCTGCTGCCGGTGTTGGTGGCCCTCCAAGTGGCTTCCCGGGTGGATTCCCAGGGGGACCTGCTTTTGGTCGAGGAGGTAAGAGTAGCCCTTCTGTCCTTCTATACGAAAGCTAATTGGTAATGCAGCACCGCCGCCTGGATTTGCAGGTGGATTCCCTCCCCCAGCTGGATTCGGCGGCCAAGGACCACCCCCTGGGTTTCCACCAGGAGGTTTTGCGCCTCCTCCAAGAAGATAGAGGGGTAAGGTTGAAGAATGGAGGAATTTTATGAGGACATTGACTGGGCATAGGCAGAGAAAAATACTGCACTACAACGGCGTTGAAGGGGGAGTTTGGCTTCATACCAAAACTGCAAATCTGTAGCATAGACAGCCTACAATGAATCTTGTGAATCTTGATGTCTATTCTTTTCTATTACTGCAACACCTGAAATATGTCACCTTGATGCTTTTGCTACCGTCAAAGACCGTCAAAGAGGGGTCTATGTATTGCACGTGACCGCATTACTAAAATCGAGATCGGCGGATATGTAGCGAGGCTTCCCAACCAACATTTGCTTGCTTCGAGAACCTCACCCACCACAGTCTCCTCCCCTCTCCTCCACGCACACATTTCAGAATGGCAGCCTTCGTCAAAGCAGTGAATGCGAAGATTCGCGCCAATCCTACCCTCAATTACCTATGCTCTACTCGTATGTTTCCCCAACCACTACAAACATCCCGAGCTTGGTTCGGCGTTGAGTCAGCATGTTTGAACTTGTTAGAATCGAAGCAGAAGCAGGCGGTCTTGTATAGGGAGTTGTGAGAAAGGCTAATTGGGTATCTGATAGATTTCTGGGGTCCGGCTTCGAATTTTGGTATTCCGATCGCGGCTGTTATGGACACGCAGAAGAGTCCGGAATTGTATTTGCCCTTCTCTTCTCCTCCCCTTCTCATCTTGCTTTCTCTTTCACCTCTCCTTGTCCTCTAATTACCAGTCCGTGCTAATACTAATGTGATCCAGGATCTCCGGTCAAATGACTGGCGCCCTAACGATCTATTCCGCAACCTTCATGCGCTATGCTCTTGCCGTCCAACCCAAGAACTACCTCCTATTCCTCTGCCATTTCATCAATGAAGGTGCCCAAATCACCCAGGGTTATAGGTGGATGCAGTATCATAAATGGGGAGGCAAGGAGGAGCAGTTGAAGCAGAAGGCGGAAAGTGGTTTGAAGGGTGTTGTTGGGAAGGTAGAGGCTGAGGCGGGGAAGCTGGTTGAGGAGGCGAAGAAGGCTGTAGGAAAGTAGAGTTTTTGGAGTTAAGTTTGGGCAAAGTGTGCCAGAGGGAAATTGGACAGGGAGAGGAGCGATGGAAAATATTCGCTGCTGAGTTAGGGATCGGCGGACTTGCGGATAGTGGGAAGGGCACTTTAGGAGCACAACACGCAGCCGGTGTATACTAGAATTGCTGCGGATATGCCGATCAACGCAATAATGCGAAGAAGTTTCACAAAAATCCTTATCAACACTACTTGGTACTAGATAAGAGTTCGACAGGCCTACAATCTGTATTCCCATCTAAACGCTCAAGATTCGATGACAGGAACCTACTCTCTGAGCGGTCTTGCATCTCTTGTTCACAGCAATTTAACGCTGGCATATCAATTACTAAGAGCAATATCAAAGCAAGGGCAACCCAAAAAAAACTTAGTCACTTTGAAATAGTCCTGCGGTTAGGATGGGATAGGACGCTCATGCCTATAACATGTATCTTGTTTGCTTCAACAGGTTCCATAACTAAAAGCATCGCTCGGTCTTAAATGCCGTGCAAAAACTGTCAGTCGTCATCTTTAGGCATATCTCTACAAAGTAAGATCATCTCACGCACGGCCATTGTCGAACTTTCTTTTTCCTTGTTTTTCAAAAATGTGCAGCATGCTCTTTCTATTTACGCTGCAAAGGTAGAGCTGCCATGCTCCTCCCTTTGGGCATCTCATTCATGTCATGAGAATAGAAGTATGTAAGTGAACACCCGAATTCGGCATTCATTGAAATAGCGAAGTGAGCTTATATTGAATTGCTGTTTGAAGGGTCAACGACTCAATCAGGATTGGCAATTAGGAAGATGTAGACTCGACATGAACTTACTGACTTACTTACTACTGCAGCCAGCAGCAGCTTACGGGCAGAGGCGGGTTCGAAGCGGGGTGGGGACCGTGTCGGCTACTTTGGCGCTAAGGAAAATTTGATACCTATATATTCCACCACTGCCTCATCCTCCTCTTCTCTCCTTACAAACAAACGCTTGCACCCTGAAAAGTGCACAACATTCTCTTTAAAAGCAATTCCAATGAGAAGCCCGTCGTCTTCATGGCGATGGAGGCTCCATGACGTATGGAATCCGTCTGTAGAATGGAGAAAACATGGAGAGTCCTGGGTGCGATTTTTCTCAGTCTATGAGATTGATTGCAAAGATTAGCCGTACATACGCTTTTAGTAGGTGAGGAGAGTTTTGAGCCACGAGTGTCCGTAAGGCAACAGTACCGCAGTGCAGCGCTGCCAAAGAATGGTTAGGAAACCCAGTACTGAGAAGAAAAAAGGTCACAGGACGAAGCTGCATGACACGGTAATCTAGGCAAAAATTAGCCTAATTCATCATGATGGTTGTTATCAAATGCTGAAGTACAATCTGTTGACAGCCATGCACGTATGAGACAACCAGACAAGCAATGATCTGGCCCTCCTCGACTTGCAAAGTCGGGTTGACAAACCATTGGAGAAGCATAGGGCTCCGGAATAGCTCCGAGCTTGAGATTATTCTCTCCTGGCAATATTCGAACAACATTAGCCTAATGCTAGATGATTTATCCTGGGTGATCCAAATATTGCGCTATCACATGGAACACACACCCTCATATTCTGATCTCCTGTAGATTTAGAGACTGTGCAAGTAACCTCCACGAATACAGTAATGAAGGAAGTCATCACGCGCTGGCATGAAGGTATTGTAACCCTGAGGAAATTTTGAGCCTCCGTTATTGTGTTTGGCTAGTACAGTAACAGGCGGTAAACCTTTTATTAAGATTTCAAGCCCACCAGATCGGACTTGGTTAAGGAGGAAATATAAATAGAAGTTGACGCGTTGCATTTTTATGATCATACAGCTAATAATCAGGATCGCCATGTTGAAAGCTATCAATCCCACTTTGACCGTCAATTTGCCGGGCCCCATATGGCATCGCATCTTCGAAACAGATAGGACGGGAAGGCGTGGGACATGACTTCTACCCGATCCTTGAGCACCAATAATAATAACAATACATCCACAGGGAGTGTAAGATTGGCCTCATCTCTTGAGATCCTTCACAAGATGTTTCGCCGCCGCCGTTTCGTTCATCGCGCCAGCGGCTACTGTACTCCTTTCATCATTCTGGGATCAAATATCGAGAGCCCGCAGAATTACAGTGGTGGACCGACTATTATCGACTATTACATGTGCTTTTCTTTCGGGCCAATTTCGATAACGCACATGTGGTATCAGTTTACATGGGACCGAGCGAGTCAGAGCTTGGATGTAGGAGAGAGAGACAGGGTCACCGTCCAGGGTTGCGGCGCATTTGTTCAAGGCCAGGGTCCGGGCACATGTGCAGTACCTGCAGAACTGTTGATAAAGAAACTCGAGATCCAATTATTATTTGTGGAAGTCTTCATCTGGCCAATTCTTTCCAATGCCTCGAAAATAGTGGAACCGTCTGTAGCATGGCTCAACACTAATATTAGAGTGCCGTCCTATGCAGCGCACCAAAACACACTGCCCGCTACATCAACACCACGAAGGCTATCAATACCACGGATCTTAGATAATGTACTACGGATTCTATCAGCAACGCGCATTCTATCAACGTTATTAACGTGCAAAGCTAGAAAATAGCGTTGCAGGCAAATTCGGCAAAGTCTTGCGCATCGAGAACTCACTCTTATTATGATATTTGTCTTTATCATTCTCGCCCTCCCGAACCTCCAAATCACTTCAAATATACTATTTGGTGTTGATGCAGTTCGCATTTCTATAGAGTGCGTTGCATAGAGCGGCACTCTAATTTGGGGGTTGAGCCATGCTACAGACGGTTCCACTATTTTTGAGGCATTGGAAAGAATTGGCCGTCTTCATCTGTACTGGACTAGTAGTACTAGTACAGTGCTTCGTGCATAGAAATCGATCGATAAGCTTGCAGGTCAAGTATTTACAGTAATCAATCTTGAAGTTATCGGTTAAGTGTGTAGATTTCTGTTGCTGTGAACGTGCTCTCTACGTCGCTTATGGGTTCTTCTTTTGACTGTATTCGATGTTCTAAACGTTCGAATTTCTAACTTTTGGACCACTTGAAGATCAGCATCGTTCGTCGCGAAAGTTCAGTACAGTAACATAAGTGGCGTAAGTATCGTGGGGTGCGACGGAGGTCAAGGATGGGCTTGACCAGTTTCGTGAAGGAGATTGTGGCTGGGATGATGGAGACAATTGCCAGGGGCAAATGCCTATGGGAGGAAAGCTTCATCTCCGTTGGTGGGGGGGACTCAAGATTGAAGGTCACATCAGGCTCAGGGGAGATATTCACTAGGTAGACGAGCTTGACAGACGGCGAGCTCGCACGCCTACATATATGAATCTTCCATACCCTTTGCTAACTTTCCTTCCTCATCCACGATCACCCACACTCTTTTGACACTTACTTAATTTTCGCTCTTTCAACTTCTACCGCCTTCAACCACCTTCAACCACCCTCAATCAACTCTTCCCAACCAACCAAACAAACAAACTCCCAAACCGTCAAGATGCAGTTCAACGTTATCGCTCTTACCCTCGCCGCCATGGCCTCCGTTGTCGCTGCTTCAGAGTACGTGATATTGATCCCCAATCTCTAGCATTCCTAACAACGAATAGGACCGTCACCGTCTACGCCTGCGCTTCCACCGCTGCGTACTCCGCCTCGAGCACAAGCATTAGCACCAGCGTTGCTGGTGTTGCCTCTTCCACCATCGCCTCAACCGGTGTTGTGACTGCCGCAACTGCCACTGGTTCCCCAATCACCTACGCCACTGGTGCTGCTTCCCTCAACGGCGTCTCTGCCCTTGGCATGATCATCGCTGGAGGTGTCGCTCTCGTAAGTTACTGTCCTTCAGCCTTCAAGCTATTGCTAATGACTTGTCCAGTTCTTGTAAACAACTTTGCCGAATCTTCGAGCTTCATCGGGCGTCAAATAGCGTTCCAACCTTTTTAATTCATCCTGATGACCCTTCGATTCTTTGATGACTACAATACCCTCGTCTGCACTTGATCGTGTTGGATGTTGAGGGAACACAGGTGTTGTGGAGATATGGGATGTTCGACATCTGCATTCTCTTAGATAGAAGGTCATCGCAGAATCAAACTTGATAGACGAATAATTAAGGCCTATGAACGTGACATCAGTGATTGCAGAAATTCAAACAGCAAGTGCTAAGTATCATTGATTTAATTTCAGCGCATCAAAAGCGAAAACATCAATGAGAAGTAGGGATCTATAAGAAATCAAAGAACACCACGACTCTTTCACGCGTGATGAAGCGCTCGAATCTTTCTACTTCTTTAATATGAGCTCGCCGACCCTGATAAGAACAATCAACTAACATGGCTCGACATTAGTTCGATAGATAATGGAACAAACTATTTGGTACTCTGTCTTTGCCAGAATCTCTGAAGCGCAATAGGGGGAGATGCTTGTCTTGGGCTTGTGTGACTTCACAGCTTGAGCATTTATAATGGGCATCGTGTGAAGCTGGTCTTAATTGTTATGATACAGTATTGATCAGAGATGTGAATACCTCGATAGAAAGGGTTGTTGTCTGCAACTTCGTTTAGTGAACACGAGGTGCACGAGGAGCCGCCGTCGCCTGTGCGCCTCTGTTCCTGTCACGTCGCCGCCTTCTGCCTTGCCGCCTGGAACTCCGCGCCAAATAGCGATCTATTGTAATTATTAGACCCTCCTCCACAACCACGCGTTCAACAACCACAAAATCCAAAATGTCGAAAACGGTGCAAATTGCCTCTCCAGGGCAATTCAGCGATCTCCTTAAGTCCTCCCAAATAGTCGTGACAGACTGTGAGTTTGCCCCTCTACCCCCACCATGCATCTTACAAATGCGCCTCCGCCATTTGAGTAAGAAAGCTTTCAGATCAATTAGCACTGTACTGACCTAGAAAAGTCTACGCAGATTGGTGTGGACCATGCAAGACGGTCGCCCCTCTCTATGAACAGCTTTCTGCGCAACTCTCACGTTCAAATCATATAACTTTTACAAAGGTCAATGTCGACACCCAGAAGGAAATTGCGTCTAAATATGCTGTTACTGCGTAAGCACTTCGATGGAAGAGGGCATGCTTCTTCTCTCTTCTTCTCTCTTGCTAATACTGTCATGTAGTATGCCTACATTCATGATCTTCAAGGCCGGCCAAGTCGTCGAAAGGGTTCAAGGTGCTGATACACGAAAACTCCAAGACTTTGTCAGGAAGCTCGCTGCAGAGGCCGAGGGCGGTCCAAGTTCATCTGGATTTGGCGGAGCAACTGGCAGTGGCAGCGCCTGGCGGATAGGACATCTCCCTAGAGGTTATAATGATGTGTCAGACCAGGTAGATGTCAAGGGCTTGGAGCTGTTAAATGCAGACAGCGAGTTTGGAACTGTCAGAGCTTTGTTTGACGCTGGCAAGCCTACTGGACTGCAGAAAGGCAAGATAGCTGCTTCTGCTGACAAGGATTGGGTCGAGAGTGATACGGACGAGCAACTTATGCTTTTCATGCCTTTCCAATGCACTCTGAAAGTCCATACGCTCCAGGTAAGCACCACCGACACTTTATTACAGGTTCATACACTAACTTGATTACAGATCACCTCTCTCCCGCCTGCCTCCGAAGATGATGAAGTACCTATGAGACCCAAGACTATACAAATATACACCAACCGAGCCCATATTCTAGGCTTCGAAGAGGCTGATGATATTCCAGCCACACAAAGCATCACTCTCGAAAGCAAGGACTGGGACGAGACTGGCACTGCAACAGTTTCCCTCCGATTTGTAAAGTTCCAGAACGTCACAAGTCTTGTTCTGTTTGTTATAGATGGCGACGGAGATGGTGAGAGAGTCCGTGTGGACAGGGTTAGGATCATCGGCGAGACTGGTGAGAAGCGGGAGCTGGGGAAATTGGAGAAGATTGCGGACGAGTAAAGCGAGTGGACATGCGATGGCAAATATGATAAATGAATGATGGCGTTGGCAGATATGCATGTCTTTTGGGCGCAGAAAAATTAAGATTTGCATTTTTTTGCAGACGCATGGATAACAGAACTCTACAGCAATCAACCTGTCTTTATGCCAACTTTCCACAAGCATCTTGCAAAGTCTTGTTCGTGATGGCATCTATCTCTCCAACCCCCGCCCACCCTCCTTCCCCTTCCTTAAATCCCATCCCTCACTTATATAGTATGTTCACACTCCAATCCAGCCCCAAGCCCAGCAAACCTATGAGCCCGTTAAGACAAATCAATAGGCGCGAACACGACTCGGCGCAACGGATGAAGAAATCGATTTTGCAATTTGGTTTTCTCTGTGCCATGACTGACGCTCGTTATGTGTTTGACTACACCATGGGAGTTTACAAACCATCAAAGATCCGAAGATCCAGAGGCTTGGGGGATGTTTGAGCAACACGGGTTGTTGTCATGGCGCCGCACATTCAAAAAATTTCAAAAGGGAAACTCGTTCCAAAATTTCTGGAGGGAGGTTTTTATGCTTTTCTTGCTTAGTCATGGGAAGAAAGTAGCAAAGTCGCCTTGGTCGTGCACTAACCATCTTAAGCTAGTGAGTCTGGGCCTGGTCTCTTTGACACTTCTCATCAGAAGGTACAGTCCATCGCTAAAATTGGGAATGACTTCATCATCATCAGCTGTTCGGCTCTCGGTCGGATCTTAGACCTTATCGACAGACCATTCATTATTTGTAGCCTGCGGAAGATATCACATCAAAGGTTTGTAGATTATGGTTGGTGTAGACCAAGATGATGGAGATCACACCAGAGGACTTTACTAGCTCAAAGGTAGGGTGTAGATTTTCATGGTCGAGAGCTCTGATACAGGCTTGGGACCAGAGGAACACACAAGGGACGGTGCTGAACAGGCAGTCATTATGGTTGGGTAGATATGAAGATACATATCAATAAGGTGATCAGGTGGAAGTCGGGTGCAGTACTGTATCTGTTGGGGAAGAAGAGTTGTCTTAATGACAGCGGTTGATTTTGAAAGGGACTTACACCTTCCGTACTTATTTTACTGACTGAGGAAGTCATGTCTATCTAATTGGTGATCAATATGTAACATAACAAGCAGATCTATAATTTATAAAGAGAAGGCTGCTATATTGAAAAATTGCAATCTCTCCTTTTCCTCCAAGAGCTTCTTCATTTCCAATACTGTATGTATCCTTGGCGGATAGGGTACAACCAACAATCATCAAATCCAATCCATATTGTACCTAAAGTTCTTTTGGTGACAAGACTGACTACATAAAATCAAGGCGGGTGGTTTCATGGGCGATCTGGCAGTTTGCAGTATATAATTGCGTTCTTCTTCCACCCAACTCTGAATTTTCATTGATGGTAGTTGGTAAGTTTTAGCTGGATGTATTGCAGTTTAATTTACCTCCTATTACTCAGTTTGAGCAACTCCTACTTATTGTCACGGTTCAGCTTAGTCATGAAAGGTTCTTGGCCCTGAGGCTCGGTAGCTAGGCTACACAGAGAAGCTAAGAACTCGGTAAGGATAAGTCACGTGA